>VFSX01000068.1:263633-331133 GCA_016618255.1 Chlamydomonas sp. UWO 241 | reverse complement strand
CGGTTTTGGTAAGCTCCCCCGGGTTTTCTATGGATTTCGTTTTTTTTTGTTTTTTTTGCCGTTAGTTCGGCTTCTCCGAAGGCCCCGTTCTCCTCATCGGCAAACCGCCCTTTGGGTGATCTCCTCAGCGGAATCCGATCGGCAAGGAGAACCCCACCGCGCATGCACCCATGCAGTCTACAGTTTACAGTAAGCACCCTCGGGGCGCGGGATTGAGGGAGCTGCCTAACCCCCCATGCACCCATGCACCAATTCACAGGACGGATGTGTGGGGCCGCGGAACGTATGGAGGGGGCGGGTTCGAGATTGGCGGAGCTCTACGCATGTGCGCGGACGCGCGTGTGTCGGTGCGTTACTGTCAGCTACTATTCTCTGTTGATTTCGGACCACTTTCCGTTTTGTTTCTTACGGAGGGGGGCTGGTTCGAGATCGGCGGCGCTCTGCGCGTGTACGCGGAGTCGGTGAGTTCCGTTCAGTCGCTTCCTTTCAGTCGTTTTTTTCAGTTACAACTGTCAGTTACTTTAAGATCCTTTCGGTAACTTCAGTGGTTGTATGGAGGGGGCGGGTCCAACATCGGCCGAGCTCTGCGCGTGTGCGCGTATGTGCGCGTGTTGGTGCGTTACTTTCAGTTGCTTTTATCTGCTGCTTTCGGTTTCTTTCGTGTTTGTTTCTTACGGAGGGGGGCTGAGAGGCTGAGGTATGGGCGGAGCTCGAAGCTGTGTGCGCGCCTGTGCGCGTGTCGGTACGTTACTTTCAGTTACTTGTATCTGCTGCTTTCGGTTTCTTTCGTGTTTGCTTCTTACGGAGGGGGGGCAGGGGTCGACATGGGCCGAGCTCTGCGCATGTGCGCGAATGCGCGTGTGTATTGGTGGGTCACCTTCAGCTGCGTTTATACTTGACCAACTTTATGTGCGTTCTTTGCTTGTATAGTACTGTGAACGAAATTTGTTTAATTAAAATGGCTCTTGTTCATGACTGCAGGGTTTCACGCTTTATTCCAACACTTGAGCATGAATCAGCTGCGGTTTCTGTGACCGCACGCAACAGCTGCGGTTTGGGCCCCTTTCCTGTCGGGCTGCACCCTCGCAAACACCGGTGCCCACCCGCCCACTCGCCCACTCACTTCCACTCTGCAGGCCGCGCTGTTCGCCCCGGCGTGGGTGCTGGGGCACCACAGTCCCAGACACACACACGCACACACACACACACACACACACACGCGCGCACACGCACACACACACACACACACACAACGAACACACTCCCCCCCTCACACATCCACATGCGCCAGGCCGTGCTGTTTGCCCCAGCATTGCCCCAGCATTGCCCCAGCATTGCCCTTCCGACCAGTTGCTTGGCAACCTGGCGGCTTACTTCAGGGGCGTCGCCAAACATGCTAGTTCTAATGCTCAGTTCTAAATAACAAGCGATGGCGATGGCGCGACAGCCTCCGCCTACAAGAGCGTCCATCAGGAAAGCCGCCGTCCTCGCCGCCCTCAGCGGACCGATCGGCGGCGAGGCAGCGCGCTGGCAGCAGCCAGGCGGCGGGGAGGCAGCGGCAGCGGAGAGGGCAGAGAGAGGGGGGATCTCGTGAACGGGATGCGTGCAGAGATGGAGGCCATGCGTGCAGAGATGCAGGCCATGCGGGGAGAGATGCAGGCCATGCGGGCAGATATGCGAAATGTTTGATGCGCAGACCAGCACCAGGCACAGCAGCGGGGCGACAGCGACAGCGACAGCGGATAAGGCAGCCGCCATCGTGGTGCCCGAACCCTCAACCCCCGCGCGCGCTACCCCCGACCATGCAACGGTCTGGGGAGCGCTAGCGGGGGCGGCGTCAGGCGGGGGCATGCGGACACCGGGGGGAACAGCCGCCACCATGACGAACCTGACGGCCATGCATGCAGAGCAGATGGCCAGGAATGCAACCAGGGCGGCAGTATGGGCAGCATGCCCATGGCGAGACAGCGGGGGGGAGATTTGCTGACGAGTCGCATGGGCGTCGTGCATGGAGGAAAGAGCGTTGCGCACGCATGGAGCGCAGCGCGGGTGCGGGCCGCGCGCCAGCACAGCACAGGGTGCGGGCCGGGCCTCGCGCCAGCACAGCACAGGGGCCGGGCCTCGCGCCAGCACAGCGGAGGGTGCGGGCCGGGCCTCGCGCCAGCACAGCACAGGGGCCGGGCCTCGCGCCAGCACAGCGGAGGCTGCGGGCCGGGCCTCGCGCCAGCACAGCGGAGGCTGCGGGCCGGGCCTCGCGCCAGCACAGCACAGGGGCCGGGCCTCGCGCCAGCACAGCGGAGGGTGCGGGCCGGGCCTCTCGCCTGCACAGGGGGGCCGGGCCTCGCGCCAGCACAGCACAGGGCCGGGCCTCGCGCCAGCACAGCGTTGATTCGTTGGGGAGTTGACGATGCTATTGGAGCGGAGCTATTGGAGCGATTGTTGCGGAGCCTGCGGCTGCTGGAAGGGAGCCTGCATGAAGATTGCTGCGGGCACGGCGGCGGCAGGGACTAGCATAAGGCACACCTGCGGCCTGCGCAGTCACATAGTATAAATTCAAGAAGCACACATATTTGGCGATTGGCGATTTACCTGCCTCGCGTTTCCGTTTCCCCACATGCGTTCTTCAACAAGCGTTTGCTGTCGCTGCGGTAGGGGACCTAGGGGTGCGCCCACGCTCTTTACAGAGTTGGGGTTCCCTGCCACCAACAGCCAGCCATCTCAGTAAGGTGCTCGGGCCATGCGCGCCGAGCACGGTCTTATACGCCTTTAGAGGTGTCCCCGACTGTAACATCCATCACCATCATCATCATGGTAGCATTAGTGTGCTGGAGTATCGGCGGGTGTCTCTAGTAGAAGAGTAGCCTGCTTAGCTGGAAACCCCTTGTTACTGTATTATGGTAGCACACACACACACACACACACACACACACACACACACACACACACACTCCAGGCCGCGCTGTTCGCCCCAGCGTGGGTGCTGGAGCACCACGGGCGCATGGGCTTCGAGGCGCGACAGCAGGTGTTGCTGTGTGCTTTGCATGCCCTGCCCTGCGCTGCGCTACGCTGCGCTGCCCTGCCTGCCTCTTGCCCTCTTGGCATCTTGGCCTCCCTGTCTCCCTGTCTCACTTCCTCTTTGCGTCTCTGCCTTCCTGCCTGCCCGCTCGCCTGCCCCCCCCCCTGTCTCCCTCGCACTCACACTCTACCTCTGGCACTCAGTGCCTCAAGACACACACTCACACCCGCACACACACATAAACACACACACAGCAGGGTGCGGCACACACACACACACATACACACACACGCACACACACGCACACACAAACACACACACACAGCGCCTCTGGCGCGCGGGCGAAGCTTTGAGGCACCCTCCAACTATTTTTCACACTCTGCTTCACACACTCTGCCTCACACAGAGAGAGAGATATCGTTACAGCGAACTCTGCACGGCAGACCTAGATAGGCTGTTTCTAGTCATCAATTGAGGAGATTCCGTTTGAAGGCGGGAGACCAACCGTACGCCAGCAAGAGGGTGAACAACCTCATTCGTAAAGCAGTGGGGGAATGGGGCAATGGCGGGTCATTGACGGCTGTGTTCGTCAATCCGCCTCGACTGAGTTTTAACTAGGTGTCGGCAGAAGGACTTCCACAGTTGTGGAAATCATGCTAAGATGATCCACTCGGTGGTGACTCGCTCGGCGAACTCGGGGCGCTCGGGGATGTCGCGTGTGAAGTTGAAGAGATGGATGTTTGCGGAGGGCGTAGAACGTGACGGAGTGGGCGCAAAAGTCACCGGAGTGAGCCGGAAGAAGGTGATGGCGCCGCCGGCATAGAGCGAAGTCGTGTCCGAACAGCGGTATTCGTGCAAGTGGGAGGCAGTGGGAGGGAGGCAGCGGGAGGGTAGTCGGAGGGAGAGGGGGAGGCGCGGGGGAGGGTTAGGGAGGGGCGAGGGGCACAAGATGGGGTGGGGTGCAGCGGGGATGGAGGGGTGGAAGACAGGAGAAGGGAGGGAGGAGAGGGGAGAGAGGAGGGAGCCACACTGTGGCCCGGCCACATGGCGCATACATAGGCGCTGGTAGCATGGGGGGGGGGGTGCATGGGGTGCATGTGCGCGCATGGGGCGCATGGGGAGGGGCAACTCCATGTGACGAGCATGTGGGTGTATGGAGGTCGACGGGGCGGCAGTGGGATAAGCGGTGGGTCTCTTGAGGTGGGGCGTGGGGTCGAATGAACGACTGGGCAGTGGGCGGTGGGCGGAACGGTGGCGGCTAGAGGAACTCGGTAGCTCAAGTTGAGCGCTGGCTCGGGCCGCATGGCGGTCGAAGTGATGGCACTGAGATACCTGGGCTCCGTTGTCTGAAGCTGCAGAGCTGCGGGGGGAGGGAAATCTGTGCGGTAGGGCGTCACGTGTTTTTTGCCATGTGGAGGGCGTGCGAGAGAGTGCGGATGGACTGAGTTCCTGGATGCATGTGTCGACTGGCTGCTGAATTGACAGCCCGACGACAGAGGGCGTACGGAGGAGGAGAGGCGGCGAGAATCGGCGGCGGCATGGGTGAAGGGGGGTCGACGTAGGCGGCGGCGATGACTGCGCGGGCGCGGCGCCCACAGAGTGGGGCGCCCACAGAGTTAGCCTCACACACACACACACACACACACACACACACACACGCACACAAACACGCACACTCACAGCGCTTCTGGCGCGCGGTCGAGGCCGCGTGGCCCCCGCGCCCCGCGCGCGCGCGCGGGCTGGGCACCCTCCCACTGCACACCAACTTCTGTACAGGGGCGTCGCCGTCAGGCGTGTGGCTGCGAGGCGCGCATGCGGAGGGCAGCGGTGAGGGCCCTTTTGCATTGCAATCCCAATGGTCGTCGGCATTGTTTGTTTCACATTGTTCGTTGTGCTAGGCTCGGTCTCTTCCATGGCCGGCCGTCCGCTGCACACCAACTTCTGCACGGGGGGCGTTGCCATTGGGCGTGTGGCTGCGCGGCGCGCGCGCGGAGGGGAGCGCTGAGGGCCCGCTGGGAAACTGTCATGATCACAGTTTTGTAGCGTATCTAAAGAGAATGTGTATACTTTGGTCTCGTGTGCGGTCTGCCGTCCGCTGCACTCCAGCTTCTGTACAAGGGCGTCGTCTTCGGAAATCTGGCTGCGAGGCGCACGCGCGGAGGGGGGCGGTGAGAGGCTTTAACTTATGCTGTGATTGTACCTCGGCTATGTTTTGTAGTGCTCACTGCGCTCCTCGACACTGGAGCCTTGGCACCCTCCTGCCGCACACAAATTTATGCACGGAGGGACGTCGCCGTCGGGTGCGTGGCTGCGCGGCGCGCGCGTGGAGGGGGGCGGTGAGGGGCCCACTTACGCTGTGATTGTAGGCTCGCCCTGTTTTGTAGTGCTCACTGCGCTTCTCAACACTGGGGCCTCGGCACCCTCCTGTTGCACATCAACTTCTGCACGGGGGGGGGGGGGGGGGCTTCGCCGTTCTGCGCGTGGCTGCGCGGCACGCACGCGTCTGGCAGCGGTGAGGGCCCTTTTGCATTGAAATCCCAATGGTTGTCGACATTGTTTGTTTCGCATAGGCCGTTGTGCTTGGCTCGGTCCCTTCCATGGCCTGCCGTCCGCTGCACACCAACTTCTGCATGGGACGTCACGCGCGGAGGGGGGCGGTGAGGGGCTTTTACTTACGCTGTGATTGTAGCCTCGCTGTGTATTGTAGTGCTCACTACGCTCCTCGGCACTGGGGCCTCGGCACCCTCCCGCCGCATACCAATTTATGCACGGAGGGGCATCGCCGTCGGGCCCTCTCAAAGATTTGAGGTTTTACAGGTTTTAAACGTATGCGCCCAGAGGACCCCAGGGTCGCCGTCGGGCCCTCTCAAAGATTTGAGGTTTTACAGGTTTTAAACGTACGCGCCCAGAGACCCCAGGGCGTGAGTAAGTGCCTGGACTACACGTCCAAGGGGCTCTACTAGGAGAGCCCACAAGGCCACGCAGCGTGCCAGCCTTCCAGGTATTGAAGATTTCAGTTGGTGTATGATGCGGTGGTGCTCTCGAAACTTGTTTCATCCGGTGCCTTGTGGAGGGCCTCGGCTCACTCTCGATGCACACAAACCTCATGCGGGGGTGTGGTGCGTCGCCGTCGGGCGTGTGGCTGCAGGGCGCGCGCGGAGGGGAGCGGTGAGGGCCCACGTGCACTAGTTTATGCGTGCTCGTATACTTCAAGTAGGCATGAGCATCGTCTGTGTATCAGCAGCAGTGCTGAGCGACCTCCGCCTACATTAACAGCCCCTCTTAAAATCAGGCCGCCTGCCTGCCCCCTGGCTCCCTGCCTTAACCAATTTCAGGCCCCTGGCACAACATGTGCGCATCAGACCTGCAGCCCCTTGCAGCAGCCGCGCTGTGCGACGTCCCAGCGCCCCTCGCGCTGTGCTTCAGCAGCGACGCGGCGTTCTGCGGGGGAGGCTGCTTGGACGTGGCGGGCCGCCTGCCACTGGCGCCCTCTGGAGCTGCTGCTGCTGCTGCTGCTGCTACCTTTGGAGCTGCTGCTTCCAGAGCTGCTGCCGTCGGCGCGGCCTCCGGAAAAGCCTCCGGGGCCGCCCCCGGAGCTGTGTCCAGAGCTGCCGTTGGAGCGGCCTCCAGAGCGTCCCCGACAGGAGCCGCCCCCGCAACTGCGGAGGGCGGCGCAGGTCCCGAGGAGCTCCTGTGGCTGCGCTACGTGCACGTGTGCGACGCAGACATCGACCTGGCGCCCCACCTGGCGGCGGCGCTGTCGACGCACATGCACGCAGGGGTGACGGAGCGCGGGGGCGCTGGGGCCGACCGCCAAAGCCCCGTCGCAACCGCCGTGCTGACCGCGCGCTTCGCGACGTGCGAGGTGCTGGCGGGCAGCTGCCTCGGGCTCGCGCTGCTCGTGCGGACGGATAGCACTGGCACTGGCGCTGGTGCTGGCGGTCTTGCCCCAGCGGGCCTGCCGCCCGGCTGCACCGCGCTGCTGCTGCTTCCACGCGGGGGGCAGCCTGGCGCGGTGCTGCCCCCGGGTGTGCGCTGCTTGGAGGCTGAGCTTGAGGAGGAGTGCGCCACAGGCGCTGTGGGCGGTGGTGGTGGCCACGATGGTGACACCATGGTGGGTGGGCGTGTGGGTGTGTGTGTCGCGGTGCTTGTGCGCGTGCATGCGGCGCTGTGAGGGGGCGGTGTTGGAGCGGTTGTTAATGGTGACGGCGGCGACAGCAGTAAAGTGGTAGCTCTCTAGACGGTGTGCGTTCCACTGTGTGTGCTCTGGGTGTGCCCTGCAACTGCACTGCAACTACCCTGCAACTGCCTTGCAACTTTCCACCACCCGCAGGCGCCAGCGCTGCAGGCTCCGTGGCGGCTGTGGGCGTGCCGCGTCCCGGCCTCAGCGCTCCACTTCCCGACACGCGGTGGCGGGGGTGGCCCGCCACCTGTGGTGGGCATCGGTGTGATGTGCTGGGCTCAGCCTGAGGTGGCGGTGGGTGCAAGCAGCAGGCGCACGACTGTTTCAATGGCTGCACGCTACCATGCTCTTCTGGGTGCGTTTGAGTGTGACAAACACAATGTGTGTGTGTGTGTGTGTGTGTGTGTGTGTGTGTTGGGATACCAGCTCGCACACGCACATGCACACGCACACACTCGCATGTGCGCACACGCACACACTCGCACGTGCGCACACGCACGCACACACACACACACGAGCATGTACACGCTCACGCACACGTGCACACGCGCACACACACACATGCACACGCGCACACACACATGCACACACACACACACACGCAGGCCACATCTCCCTCCTGCCAGGCAGCCACCCCCTAGAGTGTGACCAGCTCGAGTGTGGGCCCCCCACCGCACTCAACGTGCGCGTGAGCCCCGGAAAAGATATGGTTTCGTGCGACCTGGTGTGGGGCAACCACACCTCGCAAGGTGGGGAAGGTGTGGGGCGTGTGTGGGGCCCGTATGTTTGGGGTGGGACAGGGCTCCGTCCGAGATGACAACCTCCGCAAGCCGCAACCTTGCGGAGGTCTCCGCAATGGTTGCGGAGAGGCGAGGACGTTTGCCGCAACGAGTTGCGGAAAGTTTGAGGGCTTGCGGAATGTGTGAGACAGCCTGTCGCAGGCCCGCAAGGCCTCAGAACCTTGTAGAGATGCCCCAGAGTGCCTGCTAAACGCTTCCATGACCTCTGTTGGGGTGGGGGAGGGGTGCTGAGCCCCGGAGAGAGGTCGGGGGCCGGGGTATGGCATCTACACCGCTTGTTGACTCGCCTATCCGCGTTGACTGTCGGGAGGTTGCGGGAGTTGCGGAGGTTGCGGAGGAGGTTGCGGAGAAGGGGTGTTGAGTTGCGTATTGCGGAGTGGGGGTGTGAGGTTGAGGACGGAGCCCTGGGGTGGGAGGGGCAGTCGTGCATGCGTTCTGCGCGGCGGTGGCAGTCCACAAACACAGAGATTGAGAGAGAGAGAGAGAGACATTTCATCACTGCACCGGCACACACGCACACGCGCACACACACACACACACAGCAGGGCACGGTGCACACCCACCGCACCGCGGCCATCACGTCTGGGCGACCCCACTCGGTGGTGCTACTGCGGACACACACACACACACACACAGCAGGGCACGGTGCACACCCACCGCACCGTGGCTATCATGTCTGGGCGACCCCACTCGGTGGTGCTACTGCGGCCACACACACACACACACACACACACACACACACACACACACAGCAGGGCAATGTGCACACCCACCGCACCGCGGCCATCACGTCTGGGCGACCCCACTCGGTGGTGCTACTGCGGACACACACACACACACACACACACACACGCACACGCACACGCACACACACACACACACACAGCAGGGCACGGTGTACACCAACCGCACCGTGGCCATCATGTCTGGGCAACCCCACTCGGTGGTGCTACTGCGGCCACACACACACACACACACACAGCAGGGCACGGTGCACACCCACCGCACCGCGGCCATCACGTCTGGGCAACCGCACTCGGTGCTACTGCGGCGGGCGCGGCGGTGGCAGCGGCGGCAACTTCAGCGCAAGAGCAGCAGCCAAAGCGAGAGGGCTCATTGGAGGGATCTGGGGGCTCTGGCTCTGGCTCGTCTGGTGGGTTACATGGGACGGCTTGGTGCGCAAATGTGTAGGTCTGCGTGTGCTGATTACGGTGGTTGACGGTGATGCGGTTGCGGCGGGTCGGGTGAGGGCTCTCGGTGTGCGTGTGTATGCCATGTGCTGGTCCACCTGGCCATCTGTCTGTCAAAATGTGTGCTGATATGCCGCCGCTCTGCCCCGCTGCCCGCTCCCCCGGGCCACATCCTCAACCGTCGCCGCCATGCGCCTGCTCCTTCCAGTCCCCAGGCGGGGACATGGGTGACCTTGCGTGTGGCGACGTGCGACTGCCACGCCCCCTCATGATGTGCCCCCACCCTGCCCCGCTCTGCCTTGTAGATGGCGCCCCCCCACCCACATCACACTCCACAGCCACGCCCCAGTCCCCAGGCTGGGTCGCGATTGGCGCCCGTTGCTGGGACGGCTGGGTTGGCAGCAATGCTACGGGCACTGCGGGGGCAGGCCGGGAGAATATGGACGAGCAGGCGCAGGCGCAGGCAACGGCCGAGGTGCAGCACAGCCAGGCGCCCGCAGCAGAAGCGTCAGCAGCAGCAGCAGCAGCAGCAGCAGCAGCAGCGCCAACAGCAGCAGTGCCAGCAGCAGCAGCGTTACCGCTGCACCGCGCGTCCTACCTCGGGTGCTGTGCGAGCCGCGTGTGGTGCGTGCGCGGCCTGCGTCTGCCCCCCGGTGCGGCTGGCGTGCGCTTTTCTGTGCAGCCGGTGTCGGCAGCTCACGGCCTGCCTGCAAACGGGGCTCCGAACGAGGGCGCCGCCGGCTGCTCTGTCACCGTGCGGCTGTGAAACTGTGGGGCGGGAGGAGGCAGGCTTGAGGCAGGCGCCCGCGGATGAAGGATGGTTTGAGATATCTTGCCCGGCTGCTATTGCCAAGCAGCTCATGGGCTGTTGGGGGACTGTGGGCTGCTTGCACGTAGGGCAGGGGGCAGGCAAGGGGGATTGCCACTGTGTGACTGTGCACGGATGCGATCTGCTGCCCTGTCGCTTGTGCCCCATGCACAGCGAGATAAAGCGTAACCCTTACCTGGGTAGCGGTGCGAGCAGCAGCGATACCAGGGCGGGTTTTGCCTTGCATCAAGACTGTTAGACCGTTGTCAGTGAGCGGGTCCCCACACCACAGAGGCTGAACCCCCACAGAGGCTTGCAGGTTCGGTGGTCTGTGCTGTTGCGGGTCCTGGTGGGCAGAGGGGTGAGTTCGAGACTGCTCAGGGTCGGTTGTGTGCCACTCTTGAGACAACTTGGCTAATGATCATTGCGGGATTGCGGGAGAGACCATCGGTCAGGAAATATTTACAGCGACGCTGATCAGCACGGACGAGATCCGCCGCATGAACGCGCAACCCAGACCTGCTGGCAGGGCCGCACAATGGTGTAATGGCCCATGTGTAGTGTGAGTGGTGCAGAGACGGTACGGCCCTCCCTAGCGCACGGCGCGATGATTGTACATTGATTGGTGCTGCGCAGGAAGCTCCTTGTTCGCCTAACTGCAACTCGCTGATCCACTCAGCTCCACAACAGCTCCACGACCGACTCGCATGGGGCGTAGCCCCTTGGCAGGGGAGGCAGCTCTACCACTGCGGCCCATCTGAGGTTTGGTAGCTAGCCTCGTTAGACAGCTCCCTCAATCCCACACCCCAAGGATGCGTACCGTAAACTGCTGACTGTAAACTGCGGTCCATCTGAGGTCACACGTGCGCCCCGGTGCATGCAGCACGTGCCGCATGGCCTGCGGGTGCGTGCAGGCCGCTGCCGCCGTCGCGTGGCTCCGACTCTGTCTTCGCTGCGTGGCGCCTGCTGCTGGCGCTGCCACCACGGTGAAGCTGCGGCGCAGGCACGCCTCGACCTTGAAAGCTGCAGCTCTACCACAGCCCCATCGTCTGATGCGCGCAAGTGAGTGCGGTCATAACGCCTGAGGCGGTCGGTGTGGCGCCTTAGGCGGTCGGAGCGCCTGAGGCGCCGCCTGATCCGCGCACGTGAATGCGCCGTCTGAGGCGCCGCCTCAGGCATTGGAGATGTGGTAGGGCGGTCTGAGCGGCGGTCTACTCGCTGCTCTGCGGCTCAGACGACTTGCTGGTGTCTGTCGTGTCGCCAAGGAGTGCCTCGCCAGGGAAGTTGCGCTTGGCATCTGGCCCGTGCGCCTGCACAGCCGCGCGGTCGTATGCCCTGGCTGCATCCTCCTCGGAGGCACAGCACCCCATGTACCGCTGGCGCTTGGTCTCAGGGTCCCGCACCCGCACTTCCCACGAGGCGTTGGCCTTGTTCCACGAGATGCCGGTGTATCGCGAGATGCCGCGCTTCTTCTTGCTTGCTGCCACCAGCAGCTCGCTGATGTCCTCGCCCGGGAAGTTGCGCTTGGCGCCTGGCCCGTGCATCTGCACAGCCGCGCAATCGTACGCCCTGGCTGCGTCCTCCTCGGTGTTGAAGCTCCCAAAGTGCCGGTTGCGCTTGGTCTGTGGGTCCACCAGCTGCACGGTCCATGAGGAGCTGGACTTGTTCCAGCTGACGCCGACGAAGAGCGAGCTGCCGCGGTGCTTCCGCCCCTCGCCCGCTGCCGCAAGCAGCTCGCTGATGTCCTCGCCCGGGAAGTTGCGCTTGGCAGCTGCTCCGTGCGCCTGCACAGCCGCGCAGTCGTACGCCCGAGCTGCAGCCTCCTCGGTGGAGAAGGTGCCGATGTGCCGCGAGCGCTTGGTCTGTGGGTCTCGCATGGCCACGTTCCACGCCGAGTTGGCCGTGCCCCAGCCGACCCCGATGTAGCGCGAGGTGCTCCCAGCCCGCTTGCGCTGCGTGTGCGCCCCACTCGATGATGCATGCGGCGCCCCCTGGGATCCCCTGCAGTCGAGGGACGGGGAGGTGCGTCGAGGGGGGTCAGTGGTGCGGGTGGATGCGCGTGCCATGAGGGTTCAGGGTTTAGGGTTGTGGGTTTAGGGTTTAGGGCTGGGCTGAGCAGGGCGTGTATGCTTTCGCGCGGGGGCCGAGGGTGGGCTGCGCCGCGGTGCATTGCTGGTCGCAGCGTCCATGCATAGCGGGGTCGGTGGTGCCCGTGGACGCGCGTGTGGCGTGGGAGCGGTTGTGCAGGGCGTGCGCGTGTGAGCTCGTGGGTTGCATGGCGCGCATGGCATGGGCATGGCGAGAGGGCAGGGCGTGTGCATCCCTACCTGCGCCCCCGCACGGCTCCACCCCTCCACCCCTCCGCCCTTCACCCGCCACCCATATGGACACATCCTCACCCCCCATGCCTCCAGCAGCCTGCGCCTCGTGCTCCTCCAGGCCACTTGGCCGCCCCGGCCCTCTAGGGGCATGATTCAGCTTCAGTGGGCCCCGTGCACCCATCCACCCATCCACCCATCCACCCATCCCCCCCCCCATCCTCCACATCCTCCAATCAACCCTCCACCCCTCCACATCCTCACCCCTCCATGCCTCCAGCCTGTGCCTCTTGCTCCTCCAAGCCACTTGGCCGCCCCGGCCCTGTAGGGGCATGCTTCAGCTTCAGTGTGCCCCGTGCACCATCCATCCTCCACCCCTCCACCTTCCTACCCCTCCATGCCTCCAGCAGCCTGTGCCTCCTGCTCCTCCAGGCCCTTGGCCGCCCCGGCCATCTAGGGGCATGCTTCAGCTTCAGTGGGCCCCATCCAACCATCCAACCATCAACTCTCCACCCTCCACCCCTCCTCCACATCCTCACCCCTCCAGGCCTCCAGCAGCCTGTCCCTCCTGCTCCCCCATACCACTTGGCCCCCCTGCCCAAGAGGCCGGGAGGACCAGCGGCCGTGGGGGCCAAGTGGCCGCCAGGAGCAGCGGTCTCGGGGTCCACGTGACCTGTAGGACCGGCGGGGGCGGCCTGGGGGGGCGCTCCTCCAGCTCCGCCATGCGCGCCCCCTTCTTCCGCCGAGTGGGCACCCAACTCGCTGGCTCAGGCGGCGGCCCCCCAGGGGATGGTCTGCGGTCGGGGGAAGGGTGGTGCATCGTCAGTAACTGTAGGGGGGTGTTGAAAGTGGTGTTGTTTCAACACTGGTTCCCTGTTGAAGCGGGGGTGTTGTTTCAACTGGGTTTTCAATGATGGCGGGGGTCAGAGGTGCCCGCGGGTGCGCGGGTGTCGTGGGAGCAAATATGCAGGGTGAGCGTGTGTGCGAGTGCCGGGCGTGGGGGGCTTCGCAGCGCTGCATGGGGGGCTAGGCTGTGTCCACGCGGCGCCCATGCGTGCCTGTGCCCTGTGCCTGTGCCTGTGTGCCTGCGCAGCGCCCATGCAACGCCCACGCGTGCCTGTCCACGGCAGGTGCCTGTGCCTGTGCCTGCGCCTGCGCCTGCGCCTGTCCCTGTGCCTGCACAGCGCCCATGCAACGCCCATGCGTGTCCCAGCACGGCAGCATGCTGCTGCATCCGTGGGCCTGTGGCTGCGCCTGCGCAGCGTCCATTCCACGCCCACGCGTGCCTGTGCACAGCATGTGCCTGTGCCTGTGCAGTCCATGCAGCGCCCATGCGTGCCTACGCCCCAGCACGGCAGCATGCTGCTGCTTACGTGGGAGCGGTTGGGCAAGCGTGTGCATGCACGTGCCGGGCGTGGGGGGCTGCGCAGCGTCCATGCAGCGCCCATGCGTGCCTGTGCACGGCATGTGCCTGTGCACGGCATGTGCCTGTGCCTGTGTGCCTGCGCAGCGCCCATGCAACGCCCACACGTGCCTGTCCACGGCAGGTGCCTGTGCCTGTGCCTGTTCCTGTGCCTGCGCAGCGCCCATGCAACGCCCATGCGTGTCCCAGCCCGGCAGCATGCTGCTGCATCTGTGTGCCTGTGCCTGTGCCTGTGCCTGTGCCTGTGCCTGTGCCTGTGCCTGTGCCTGTGCCTGTGCCTGTGCCTGCGCAGCGCCCATGCAACGCACATGCGTGCCCCAGCACAGCAGCACGGCAGCATGCTTGCTGCTTCCGCGGGCCCACGCATGGCGCACGCTCAACACGCGCATGCAGCTACAGCGCAGCTATCACGCAGCTACCATGCAGCTACATGCAGCTACCATACAGCTACTCGCTTCTGATGCTGCTGCCTCACAGGCCCCCCCCCACCCCCTCTTGCATCCTCACCCCTCCTCCGCCGCTGCATCAGCCAGTGCCTGCAGCCTATCCAGGTCCATCTCCTCCGCAGGCGAGCGCCTTGTTGCTCTGTTGGCTCGGCGCCGCCCCCTGGGGTCTGCGGTCGGGGAAGGGAGGTGCATCAGCCCAAGGGGGTAATTGGTGCCCGTGGATGCGCGTGTCGTGGGCACGGCACAGCGGTTGTGCATGGTGTGCGCGTGGGGGTGGGGGGCTACATGGCGCGTGTCCATGCGTACATGCATGCATGGCGAGGGTTGCGTGCTTCTCTGCTGCGCCCCCGCACGGCAGCATGCTGCTTCAGTGTTCCCCACCCTCCCCACTTGCATCCTCACCCCTCAACCTAGACCACTGGGCCGCTCCTCCTCCACTTGACCAGCCACGTCAGCTGCGTGTGGCGCAGGGGTGGCGCAGCACCAGCAGCACCAGCAGCACCAGCGGCACTACCGAAGCGGACGCGGCTGCAATCGGAGAGTTGACACTCTTCGAAATGAGTGACACATATAATCCGCACTGTCACCCTCAAGTCCAACGCCCAACGCCGCACAGCGGGGCTGGGGTTTTCAACATCGCTGGCTATAGCTTAAGCTATAGCGATGCGATTGCGATTTTTGTGCTTTTTACTAGACGACCACGCGAATGCTGTGCAGTGAGCAGCAACGTGCAGCAGCAATGATGAGAGTTTTACAATCCACTTCTGGCGGTCACACGTACGGTTCCAAAGCTCCAGTGGGACTTAGAGAAACAAGGCTCAAGGCCCACAAAAGGTCAAGCTACAAGTAGCCCACGGTAACGCCATCCACACTTGGTGGCGGGCGCCAAGCAAGCAGCACCACTGTGCAGGCTGCACACCCAGCCCCTCAAATGGCCAGAGGGCGGACCCAAGGTATAAAACCATGAAGGGACCAAAAAGCCCTCCCCCAGACCACCGGAAGCGGGGCTAGTAGCACACCCGCCGCAGCACTCTACTCAGCGACCACAACGCACCCGCCACCGCACGCGTGTGAGTGAGCAGCAACGTGCAGCAGCAATACAGGGTCATTTCAAGGCATGTCGAGCCAGATGGAGAGCGATCAACCACGAGACCAACCGCTGTTTACGAAAAACAGGAAAAAAAATTGAAGACAGAGGAGACGGGGGGGCAGGCATTTGATCTTCAACCTAGCCTAACAGGGACCTACTGAGAGACACCCCCGCCGCGTCCTGCAGTCTGTAACGCGGCCGCCCCGGCTGCTAAGGCGACGCTGGCCGTGGCACAGCAGCAGCAGCAGAAGCTTTGCCTCGCGATCATGGTGCCCCGCTGTCCGTTGTGCGCGCTCAGGCTCACTCAAGCTGAAGAAAAAACAAGCAAAGACCTGGGGGAGTTGGACAGCTGGCTAGGCCCCTCGAGCGCCATTGCGAACAATCTGGCCCAGTGACCGGGAGTTCTCATACCAGATGTCCACATCCAAAACAGTCGCATCGGTACCGCAACAACTCCACATCGGTAACACCAGTGTCAACAGCATAGACATCGCAGTCCCTACACCTGCCTCTCCCCCCCCCGTTAATCGCTCCATAGGACTACACTGGGCCCGGCCCCTACCCCAGCATAGTTCGTGTCACCACCACCACATCTCGCTCTCTAATCGCCAGTGCCTCATAGATGTACGGTCAGCACACGTGCTCTCGCTCACGCCCGCTCTCCATTGCCACTGCATTCATAGAAGCAAGAATTCGTCACGTCCTGCCGCCGCCGCCGCAATTCGCAGCTCAAGCAGCCGTAGCGCCCAAACCAGACACCCTCTCTCAATGAATGGCATACCGACTCCATCAATTCGCCTCAACCTACTTGTCGTCGCGCGCTGTTGTTGTCTCCCCTGAGTCGTCGCTGTCCCCTGCTGCGGTCGCCGCCGCAGCAGCCGCTGCCACCTGCGCAACTGCCTCGCTTGCCTGCGTCACAGCCTCCTCCGCTGCAGCCTCTGCTGCCCGCGCCACTGCGCCGGCATCGGTCACGGCCTCCCCGCCGTCGACCCCCAGCGGCGCCACGACCACCTCCTCATCGAGCGCGCCCGCAGCCTCCTCCTCTGGCGTCACCATCAGCACCTTCTTGGAGTGCCCGGAGCGCATGGACTTGGCGCCGCCGGGCAGCTCGGACGGGTGGTCGGCCGAGTGGCCCGGTTGCGGCGTCGAAACGTCGCGAATGAACGAGGCCGACATGCCGGCGGTCATGCCGGGGAGACCGCCGCCCACCTGGGGGGGCGTGAGAGTGCGCGTGTCACCATGAGTGTGGATGTGCGTGTGTGTGTGGATGTGTGTGTGCGCGCGTTGACACAGGCAGCGGGGGGAGGGGGGGGGGGGGCTGGGAGAAAAGACGAGGGCAAGGCTAAGGAGCAGGCGAACACACACACCGCAACCTCTCCCCATCTCTCCCTCTCCCTCGTAAGCTCTCCACCTTTTGCGTGCACGCACGCACACGCACACACACGCACCTGGCTTGGGTGCCCCTGCGCGAACGACGCGCCCGTCTTGAGCAGGCTGTTTGTGCGTCGCACGGACGCCGACGACGCCATGCCCCGCAGGTGCACCGAGCTGCTGCGCCCCGTCTGCTCCACGAACGATGTGAACGGTCCGTTTTCGCGCGCCAGCAGCGCGGCCGGCTCGTCGTTCTCCACCACGCAGCCGCCGTCGAGCACGATGACGCGGTCGCTGTCCATGATCGTGTTGAGTCGGTGCGCGATCGTGAGCATCGTGCAGTCAGTGAATGCGACGCGGATCGCACACTGGATGGCCTCGTCCGACTGGATGTCCACGCTTGCCGTCGCCTCGTCCAGCATGAGGATGCGGGAGCGGCGCAGCATCGCGCGCGCAAGGCAGAAGAGCTGGCGCTGGCCAAGAGAGAAGTTGGCGCCCGCGTCCACGACCATGTGGTCCAGCTTGCCATCAAGATCGGAGATGGCAGGCTTCAGGCCGACAGACTCAAGAACGTCCCAAAGCTGGGGCTCGCTGTACTCCTCAAGGGGGTCGAGGTTGCGGCGAACAGTGCCCGCGTACAGGAAGGGGTCCTGCGTGTGCGCGTGCGTGTGTGTATACGTGTGTGTGTGTGTGTGTGTGGAGGTACACGGGTGTGAACGCAAGGCTCGAATGGGGGTCGAGGGTGCGGCGCACGGTGCCCACGCGCATGCGTGTCTACAGGTAAACAGCCCTCACCTGTGGGATGATGCTCATCTTGGAGCGCAGGTGGCGCACGCCGAGTGTTGATGTGTCCACACCATCGATCAGCACCCTGCCGCCCTCGGGCTCGACCATGCGGAAGAGTGCCAGCAGGATCGAGGACTTGCCAGACCCGGTGCGGCCGACGAGGCCAACCTACACAGAGGAGAGAGGGGGGGGGAGTACATGTGGGGCAGGGTATTGTGAAGAGAGGGAGCAAGGCGAAGCCACGAGTGCGCGGCAACGTGGGTCAAAGCGCACGGGTGTGCGGCAGATTGCACAGCCGCAGTAAAACACGCGCGCACTCCTCAGATGATGGACAACAACCCACCTTCTCCCCAGCCAACACGCTGAACGAGACGCCCTTGAGCACAAGCGGCATCTCCGGGCGGTAGCGCATCACGAGGCCCTCGACCTCAATAGCACCGTGCGTGGGCCAGTCCTGGGCAACGACACGGGATGGGGGGGGGGGAGGGAGAGGCATCAAAAGGTGCACACCAGCTGCAGTTTTGGCGACAGGGCGCGCCCACCGTTTGCCGGTGTCGTGGGCAGACACAGCGCGCAACGCAGCAAGCCCTCTCCCCCCCCCCCCCAAAGCCACACACACACGAGAGAGAGGGAAATCACTAAAGACTCCACGCACACACCTTGGGCATCAGCTTGAGCACATCAGGCGACGTGTCTGCTGCCGCCTCTGGCTCCGGCTCCATGAACTCGACAATCCGCTCGACCGAGTTGAAGTTGGCCTCTGCCAGCGACGCCATGTTGGTGCCTGGGGAGCGGAGGGGCGAGGGGTGAATGTTGTCAGAGGAGAGCAAAAAGACACGAGGCAAGCAAGACAGACTCCCAGGCGGTCTCTAAGGCCTGGGGGGCGCGGGGCGAGGGGTGGAGGGGCGAGTGCTGTCGAGGGAGAGCAAAGAGGCACGTGGCAAGCAAGGCGTCTAGGGCGTCGAGAGTCACCCATGTGCCTTTGATACAACGCCCCCCCCCGCCCCCCAACAAAGACGACACACTGGCACCACCCACCGAGCTTCAGGTAGCGTGTCAGATCGAGGGCATAGAGCCCCCCATGCCTTGCATGCAACACGCTCCTGCCCCCCCCCCGTCCCCCAACAAAAGACGACACACAGGCAGCAGATGGCGTGCGGCGGGTCTAGCTTTGACAAGCGTCGGCGTCTTTCCCAGGGTATAATAATGCGTCATCAAAGGAGCCCGACGAGCTGTGAAAACGAGACCACAGGCACCGCCGCGTAGCACGTGACCTCGTTGAGTCTCCCATGCCTTCGATACAACAGGCCCCTGCCCCCCCCCCCCTCCGCCCCCAAACAAAAGACGACACACGGGCACCACCCACCGTGCTTCAGGTAGCGTGTGAGGTCAAGGGCGTAGAGGATCGCGAGGCCAGCGAGCGCGGGGTCGATGTTGCCGGCGATGCAGAGCGCACCGGTGCCTGCGTGCGTGCGTGTGTGCGTCAGCAGCAGCAGCAACGGCAGCGGCAGCAGCAGCAGCATAGAGCGTGTGTCTGCATCCTAAGTAACTGTAGCAGCAGGAGCAGCAGCAGCAGCAGCAGCAACCACTGACGACGAGGTGTGCAATTCTAAAACTTTTGTGACAGCAGCAGCAGCGGCAGACATCGAGCGGCACGGCACCGCGCGTGTCGAGGGTGTCTCTGAAGTTCCAGCTTTCGCCCCCAAAACCCCGGGTATGTTGGCTGCATATTGAATCCGAAGAGTGAACGATCCACTCTCGCGTGACTGCACTAAAAGTGGACAGACTGAAGTGTGAGGACATCAAAAAACGCACCCGTGAGCACTGCGAGCCCGATCCAGTCGAGCCGCATCGCGAGCCACGCGGCCGCGAGCTTCTGCGTCACGTACACCATCGCGTTGCGCTCCATGAGGCCGTCGGACACGTCGGTGAAGTGGGCCTCCTTGCGGAACGCGCGGATGGTCGGGACACCTGCGCGCGTGTGTTCGGTGTTTTAACCAACTTGCATCTCCGATGAGGAAACGAGATTTTCATTCAAAAAGATCACGCCGGTGAAGGGGACCTCCTTGCGGAACGCGCGGATGGGCGGCACGCCTGCACGTTTGCGTCGGTTGCGGGAAACGCAAGAGGAACTACATTCTTAGGTCGTGCTGTGGGATGAAAAAATGACGTTTCTAGCGAATGCCTGCGCGGCGACACAGCATGCGCGGTGAAGTGCAGCCAACCGCTTCGGATTGCGACACATATCACAGTCACACCGTGCTTTTCCGGCCAGTCTGTCCTCGGAGAGACGGTATGCCGGTTTCTTTATTCTTTCAGAGCGTGGCAATGGCGTGACTTCAGTTATAAACAACATACACGTATGAAGTAGCACGGGTGCGAGCGCGTGATAGCCCTCTCCTCTTACAGTCGTTCCGTTCGATGCAAATAACGTTAAGTAAAAGTAACTTTGTGCCGGCCCATACACGCCGTTCAGGCAGCCGGGAGTGTCAACTACAAAAATGTCGCAGTCACCTGCGAGCGCCAGAACTTGGAGTAGATTGGCGAGCGCGCGGTAGCCATGCAATCTCACGGATCGTTACGTTAGATGATAATAGCGTAATGTGCAGTGACTCTGTGCCGGCCCATACGCATGCCCCGAGACAGCCGAAATCACCTGCGAGCGCCTCAAAGAACTTGGAGTAGATTGGTGAGCGCGTGATAGCCATGCAATCTCACGGATCGTTACGTCCGATGTTAACAACGTAATGTACAGTGACTCTGTGCCGGCCCATATACACGCCCATAGACAGTCCAAATCACCTGCGAGCGCCTCTGAGAACTTGTAGATTGGCGAGCGCATGATTGCCATGTACTCTCACAATCGCAACGTTCGATGCTCACACAACGTATTGTAAAAGCGAACCCCCCTGTGAACCCTGTGCCAGCCCATACGCGCCGTTGAGGCAGCCAACGTGTAAAACACGAAATCACCTGCGAGCGCCTCTGAGAACTTGGAGTAGATTGGCGAGCGCGTGATGGCCTCGATGCGCTGCAGCTCGCGCGCCGTGGGGATGTAGAAGCGCTGCGTGTGTGTGTGTGTGGTGGTGGTGGGGGGGGTGGATGGCGCGGAGTCAGTTCCCGTATCCATGTCAGCCCTCCCTGTCACTGAGCCCCCCTGTATCTGTCATCCACTATCTCCTTGTGCGCGCCGTGGGGATGTAGAAGCGCTGCGTGTGCGCGTGTGTGTGCGTGTGTGGGGGGGGGCGCACGGAGGGTCACCCGCCTCGACACGGAATCCCCTAAGTGATGACCAGAGATAGCCTATCTAGGTCTGCTGTGCAGAGCTCTCTGTAACGATCTCTCTCTGTGTCGGGGGGAAGGGGGGGGTGGATGACGAGGTGGAAGATGATGAAGAGAGGATGGCGTTGCGTGACCACCACGCGTGCCGTGGGGATGTCGAAGCGCTTTGTGGGAGGGGGGGTGGTACATGGGGGGGACGCAACAGTTGGGACGCACTTCCAAGCAACTTCCCAGCAGCAACCTCCCAGCAACTTCCCAGCACCCCCCGAGCAACGTCCCAGCAGCCTCTCCCAGCAACCTCCTAGCAACCCCCCTACCAGAAACCTTCCAGCACCCCCCCCCCCCCACACAGGAACCTCCTAGCACCCCCAGGCAGCCCCCCAGCAACCCCCCAGGCAGCCCCCAGCCCCCTCCCCCCCCCCAACCCGAGCAACCTCCCATCTACCCCCAGGAACCTCCCAATAACATCCAGCCCCCCCCCCCCCCCCAAGGAACATCCCGGCAACCGCAGAGCAACCTCCCAGCAACCTCCCAACAACCTCCCAGCACCCCCTCCAGGCACCAACCTGAATGATGAAGTAGAGGATGATGAGACAGGGAATCGCAAACCACTTGGTCCTCCATCCCCCCTCCCAACAACCCCTCTGCACCCTCCAAGAAACCTCCTAGCGACCTCCCAGCAACCTCGTGGCAACCTCCCGTCACCCCCTCACACAACTTCCCAGCAACCTCCCAACAACCTCCCAGCACAAACACACACACACACCCCAGTCACCAACCTGGATGATGAAGTAGAGAATGATGAGGAAGGGAATTGCGATCGCAAACCACTTGGTGGCGATCGCGATGACGACGATGTTTGCGATGAGCGTGGCCACGGAGCCTGCAACTGCGTGTGTGTGTGCAAGTGTGTGTGTGTAGGCAAGTGTGTGCGTAGGCAAGTGTGCGTGTGTGTGTGTGTGTGCGCGATGGCGACGATGTTTGCGATGAGCGTGGCCATGTAGCTGGCAACTGCGTGTGTGTGTGTGTGTGTGTGTGTGTGTGTGCAAGTGTGTGTGCAAGTGTGTGTGCAAGTGTGTGTGTGTGTGTGTGTGTGTGTAGGCAAGTGTGTGTGTGTGTGTGTGTGATGACGCCGATGTTTGCGATGAGCATGGCCACGGAGCCGGCAACTGCGTGTGTGTGTGTGTAGGCAAGTGTGTGTGTGTGTGTGTGTGTGTGTGTGTGCAAGTGTGTGTGCGTGTGAGTGCGTGTGTGTGCGATGGCAACGATGCTTGCGATGAGCGTTGCCACGGAGCCGGCACTGCATGGGGTGCATGAAGGCGCAGGGAGCGCGTGAAGGCGCATGCAACGCAGGAAGCACTTGCGCACGCTGGGTCGGCGTCGCCGACAGAGTGGTATGGTGCAATTGGGGTATGATGAATGGGACGAATGCGCAACGTATGCGTTCCGACCATCCGTGCGTCCCGCAGTGAAGGCTTGTTTGACGTCACGCCGTTGCTATCCAACGTTGCGGTCCGAAATGATGATGATGGGTGTTACAATCAGGGACGCCTCTGACGGCTGACATTAGACGGTGCTCAGCATGTGGCCCGAGCGTATGGCCCGAGCGCCTTAATGAGATGGCTGGCTGTTGGTGGTAGGGGACCCCAACTCCAAAATAACAGCTGCAGCCGCACTCACGCTGGATGAGCGTCGCCGGCAGGGTGAGGTCCATGATGTCAACGTCCCTGCTGAAGCGGTTGAGGATGCGGCCCTGGGGGTTCTGGTCGAAGAACGACTTGGGCAGGCGCAGCAGGTGGTCGAGGAGCCCGTTGTGGAGGTTGACCGCGGCGCGCACGCACCTGCGTGAACAGTGAGGCAGGGGCGGCGTGAGGAGGGTGCACACGTGTACGTGCGCTGGTTTAGGGTTCGGGGCACTCACGCACGCACGCACCAGTGATTCCCCTGCGAGCCGGCAAAAAACTTATTACTAAAATCCTTCCCAGGGACCACTGGCACGCACATGAACAGGGCAAGCCCAACACAACAGGAGGGCACCTGGGTGTGTCCTGATCACTGCAGCCCCCCCCCCTTTAAATCACAGCAGCCCCCCATCAGAGCAGGCACACTCAGCAGACAGTCTCGATCAGACCTACATTAATTGGAACATGACTGAGCGCACAAACACGATGGTCGCAAACACGCCTCCCCCTCGTCCATCAGAACAACCCGCCCCATGACAGAGCGCACGAACAAGATGTCCGCGAACACGCCCCCGCCCCCACACTACTACCACACACATCAGAGCAATCCCCATCAGACCCACATGAAGAGGAACATGACTGAGCTCATTAACACGATGGCGAACACACGCCCCCATCAGAGCCCCCCCCCCCCCCCCATCAGAACAACCGGCCCCATCAGAGTAGGCACCCACATGAAAAGGAACATGACAGAGCGCAAGGACACGATGGTGGCAAGCTAAGCCCCCCCCCTCTCATCAGAGCAGCCCCCCCTATTATGAGCCCCCCCCCCCCCCCCCACACACACATCAGTCCGCAGTAGACAGTCCCCATCAGACCCACATGAATAGGAA
Source organism: Chlamydomonas sp. UWO 241 (assembly GCA_016618255.1). Classification (NCBI taxonomy): domain Eukaryota; kingdom Viridiplantae; phylum Chlorophyta; class Chlorophyceae; order Chlamydomonadales; family Chlamydomonadaceae; genus Chlamydomonas; species Chlamydomonas priscui. The sequence goes on along the minus strand of VFSX01000068.1, from coordinate 307,845 downwards.
CATGACAGAACGCACAAACACGATGGTCGCGAACACACGCCCACATCAGAGCCCCCCCCCCCCATCAGAACAACCCGCCCCATCAGAGTAGGCACCCACATGAATAGGAACATGACAGAGCGCACAAACACGATTGTCGCAAACGTGAGCCCGAGGAGGAGGTAGATCCCAAGGTAGAACCAGCCGGGGGCCACGCCGTAGTCGTACTTGTCTGGTGTTGGGGAGGTTGTGAGGGGGGGATGAGTCAGCAACCGATTCCCAGTCAGAACCAGCCGGTTGGCCGGTTGTGGCCGGTAGGACCAACATCGCAGAAGCAGAGATCGCAGAAGCAACCCCCCCCCACACACACGTGTGCATCTCACTTACCCTGGAACCAGATGCCGACCCAGAGGTCAGTGTACGCGCGCGCGCCCTGTTCTGCTGTGAAGAGGAGCACCAGAATGATGCAGACCCACCAGCCACCGCCGGCCTTCGTGTGTGCGTGCGTGAGTGTGTGCATGTTTGTGTGTGTGTGTGGGGGGGGGGGTTGCGAGTGTGTGTGCGTGTGTGTTTGTGTGTGTGTGTGTGTGTGTGCTCCGCCGTGAAGAGGAGCACCAGAATGATGCAGACCCACCAGCCACCGCCGGCCTGTGTGCGTGTGTGTGTTTGTGTGTATGTGCGTGTGTGTGTGTGTGTGCGTGCGTGTGCTTGCGTGCATGCGAGTGCATGTGTGTGCATGTGTGTGTGTGTGTGTGTGCGCGCGGAGAGCCCGCCGCCCACACTCTCCCACACCCACGTTTAGGTACTTGGTCACAACGCTCACAGCAAGGTTGCCCTCCTCACACCCCACCACTCATTGTGTTTGTACATTTTTTTTCCTCTCACAATGCCCACAATCTGCCCCCACCACCACCACACACACACACGCTCTGCCCTCCCACACCCACGTTCAGGTACTTGGTCACAACGCTCAGAGCAAGGTTGCCCTCCTCACGCCCCTCGACTCCAGTCAGGTTGCGGTCCTCGTCCGCAGCAATGCGCTTGAGCGTGATGGACTGCACAAGGAGGGGCACAGCAGCATGTGTGTGTTTGTGGGGGGGGGGGTGCGCGCCGCCAGGCTTTTTTTGTCCCCTTTGTTTCCTTGTCCCCTTGTCCTGTCCCCTTTGTTCCCGTGAACTAAATCCATTTGCAGGTTTCTTTCAACACACGAGAAGAGACGCGGATGTGAGGGCCCAGGCCGCACCTTCGCCAAGCGTGCGTCGCCAGCAAAGTCGAGCGAGGGGCAAGACTGGGGTCGGGGTTCAGACTTTGCGTTTTCTTGCCCTAGGACTAGGTCAGGTGTGAGGCTTGTCAGGCGTCAGGCCACACAAAACCAATGAGTGTGGATCCACACATGCCCAGTCCACACCTTAGCAAAGCGTGCGTCGCCAGCAAAGTCGAGCGAGGGCCGCGAGCCGCCGGGCGCCGCCTTGCTGGGGCTGCCTCCGCCAGCGGGAGTGCCTCCGGGGGACGCGCTCTTCGGCTCCTGTGTGTGTGTGTGTGTGTGTGCGTGTGTGTGTGTGTTTGTGAGCGAGCGTGAGTGTGTGTGTGTGTGTCTGCCGCTGCCATGCTGGGGCTGCCATTGCCTGCGGGAGTGCCTTCGGGAGACGCGATCTGCGGCTCTTGAGTGTGTGTGTGTGTGTGTGTGTGTCTGTGTGTGGCTGTGGCTGTCGCCATTGGGGCTGTCCCCGCCTTGGGGAGTGCCTCCGGGGAACGCGCTCTTCGGCTCTTGGGAGGGGGGGAGCATGTGTGTGTGTGCGTGTGTGTATGTGCATGCGTGTGTGTGTAAGTGTGTGTGTGTGTGTGTGCATGCGGCCCTACAACAAAACCACCCAATAACCTCCCTCACCTCTGACTCAGCGTCGATGTGCGCCAGCTCAGTGATGTCCAAAGCCTCTGCCCCACCCAAAGCAAGAACACAGAACAGAAACTAAAACAAAACACTCTTAACAACTAACAACCTTCAACAACCACCCGGCAACCTCCTCACCTCTGACTCAGCGTCGATGTGCGCCAGCTCAGCGATGTCCAGACCCTGACCCACGAGCTGGGCGTACATGCCCCCACCCCTGGCAACCATGAAAAAACACAACAACTGAAAATAACTGCAAAGCCACCTGCCAACAACCACCCAGCAACCTCCCTCACCTCTGACTCAGCGTCGATGTGTGCCAGCTCAGCAATGTCCAGACCCTGACCCACGAGCTGGGCGTACGTGCCCTGCGCGCGGATGCGCCCATTCTCCATCCAAATCACGTTGTCGGCGTTGGGGAGGTACTGTGTGTGTGTGGGTGAGGGGTGGGGGGTGAGTGGCGGAGTGTGTGTGTGGGGGGGTGAAGAACAGCTGTGTGTTAGCCTGTGTGCGTGTGCACATGTGCCCTGCGCACGGATACATGCACAAGCACACAAACGCGCGCACACGCACGCAAACGCGCGCACACGCATGCAAACGCGCGCAAACACACACAAACACACACACACACACGCGCACCCACGCACACACTTGCACGCACACACACACCTGCAGCGCGTTGGTGACAAGGATGATGGTCTTGTCCACAAGCGTCCCGCGGATGCAGTCCGAGAACATCGCTCGGCCGACGTGTGAGTCGACGGCAGAGAGGGGGTCATCCATGAGATATACGTCGGCGTTTGCGTAGACCGAGCGGGCGACAGAAACACGCTGCAAGTGTGCGTGTAAGAGAGTGAGAGAGTGAGGAAGAGGAAGAGGAAGAGAAAGAATAATGAAGGAGGGAAAGGAGAAATAACGGGAAACATCGCTCGTCCGACATGGGAGTCGACGGCAGAGAGGGGGTCATCCATGAGATACACGTCGGCGTTGGCGTAGACCGAGCGGGCGACAGAGACGCGCTGTGTGTGTGCGTGTTCGTGTGAGAGAGGAAGAGAGAGGAAGAGAGAGAACGAGAAATAATAATGAAGGAGAAAGAAAGGAGAAAGAAAGGGAGAACATTGTGTGGCCGACATGGGAGTCGACAGCAGAGAGGGGGTCGTCCATGAGGTAGACATCGGCGTTGGCGTAGACCGAGCGTGCGACAGAACCGCGCTGTGAGTGAGTGCGTGCGTGCGTGAGTGAGTGAGTGAGTGCAAGAATGGGGTTGAGAGAGACAAAGACAGAAAGACAGAGCAGAAAAAAAAAGGAGGGGGTCGTCCGGTAAGTACACATTGGCGCTGGCGTACACAGAGCGGGCACAGAGCGTGCCCATGCGTGCCCATGTGTTCCCATGCGCTCTCATGCGCTCCCATGCATTCCCATGCGCTCCCATGCGCTCCCATGCATTCATCCCACCTGCTTCTGGCCGCCACACAGTGCCGCGGTCACGCCGCGGTCACCGATCAAACGCCGCCATTCCCATGCATCCCAGTGCATTCCCATGCGCTCCCATGCGCCCCCATGCATTCATCCCACCTGCTTCTGGCCGCCACACAGTGCCGCCCGCGGTCACGCCGCGGTCACCGATCAAACGCCGCGGTCACCGATCAAACGCCGCCATTCCCATGCATTCCAGTGCATTCCCATGCGCTCCGTGCGCTCCCATGAGCTCCCATGCATACATTCCACGTGCGTCTGTCCGCTAGACAGCGTCACGCTGCGGTCCTGCATCAAGCACCATGCGTTCCCATGCGTTCCCATGCGTTCCCATGCGCTCCCATGCGTCCCCATGCGCTCCCATGCGCTCCCATGCGTTCCCATGTGCTCCCAGGCGTTCACCCCACCTGCTTCTGGCCGCCAGACAGCGTCACGCCGCGGTCACCGATCTCGGTGCGGTCACCCTGTGTGTGTGTGAGTGTGTGTGTGTTTGTGTGTGAGTGTGTGTGTGTGGACATCTTGTGCTGACACCTGTATGTATGTGTATGTCTGTGTGTGTGTGCGTTCGTGCGTGTGTGTGTGTGTGTGTGTGTGCCACGCCGCGGTCGCCGATCTCGGTGCGGTCACCCTGTTTATGTGTGTGTGTGTATGTGTGTGCGTGTGTCACGCTGCAGTCGCCGATCACATGCACACACGCACACACACACATATACGAACGCACACACGCACACACACGCACATGCACCGACACACGCACACGCAGCGCCACACACACACACACACACACACACACCTGTGGCCAGCAGGTCAGGCCCAAGCTGCGCACACACACACGCATGCACACGCACACGCAAAAACATGCACACGCAAACGCACACACACACACACACCTGTGGCCAGATGAGCAGGTCAGGCCCCAGCTGCGCGACCCGGAGGGCGCGGCGGTACATGTCTGGAACAAGCTCCTCACCCATCAGCACGTTCTCCTGAAAAGTGTTTTGATTATTGTCAGTTTTGGTTTAAAACGAAGGGCTTAAATGTTGTTTGGAGGCCTTAGTTATGAGCACTCGCCCATGAGAAAGTACTGTTTTGAGGTTGCGTGCCATTTTTTTGCATCTCCGACAGTATTGTGTTATTCGGCGGTGCATATCTGGAACAAGGTCTCCACGCACAAGCACTCTCATTCTCCTGCAAAAGGGGAGTTTTCAGTTTCGGTTTGAAAGTGTTGAAGATTTTTCGAAGGTCGAAGAACTCGACCATGAACAGTGCTGTTTTCCGTAGTGGCGTATCTGTTGTTCGCGTTCACGACAGTCGTTTTAATAGTCCCAAGACTGTACCAGTGCGGTGTCATTCATGATCCACGCAGGCTGCGCGACGTGTGCGATCGTGCCGCCCGACAAACGCCCCCATCCAGAGCCTGTCCACAGCTGTTATTAAGGGCCGTATTCAGGGCTTCACATGGGCTTCGAAAGGTTTTAAAACCCCCAAGACCGCACCTGCACAGTGTCGTTCATGATCCACGCAGACTGCGCAACTACGCAAGTGAGCCGCCGACGGCCACATCAGTCAGCCCCCCCCTCCCTATTCAAATTTGAATCAGGCTAAGGCTAAGCCCAAGGTTTTTTCTCCTTGAGGAGACCGCAGGCTCAAATCCTTGGCCACGCACCTGCGCAGTGTCGTTCATGATCCACGCAGACTGCGCGACATACGCGATCGTGCCATCCCACATTTGCCCCCAACCACAGCCTATCCAAAGCTGCTATTAATGGCCGTATTTAGGGTTGCAATGAGGCTCATAAACGTTTTGAAACCTCCAAGGGGCCTCACCTGAACGGTGTCGGTCATGATCCACGCAGACTGCGCGACGCACGCAATCGTGCCATCCCACATTTGCCCCCAACCACAGCCTATCCAAAGCCGCTATTAATGGCCGTATTTAGGGTTTCAATGAGGCTTGTAAACGTTTTGAAACCTCCAAGGGGCCTCACCTGCACAGTGTCGTTCATGATCCACGCAGACTGCGCGACATACGCGATGGAGCCGCCGACGGCCACGCGGCCGGCGCGCTTTGACATTGAGCCGATGAGTGCGCCCATGAGGGAGGACTTGCCTGGGAGGGAGCGAGGGAGGGGGAGAGTGAGTGTGAGTAAGTAAGAGAGTGACAGACAGAGAGAACAAGTGAGAAAAGAGAGAGAACAAGTCAGAAAAGAGAGAGAGAACAAGTCAGAAAAGAGATAAAGAGGGAGAGGCGAAGATGATGTTTTCAATGTGGGACCGAGGGGGGCAGGAAGAGACCGGCACGATTTCAGATTGGGCCGATGAGTGCGCCCAACAGGGAGGACTTGCCTGGGGGGGGAGGGGGCAGGGAGGAGGAGGGAAAGAAAGTGTGAGAAAGGGAGTGACGGACAGAGAGAGATAGTGAGAACAGAGAGAGAGAGAGAGAGAGAGGCGAAGATGACGATTTCAATGTGGGACCGAGGGGGGCAGTGAGTGGCCGGCGCGCTTTGACATAAAGCCCACGAGGGAAGACTTGCCTGGGGGGGGGGCGAGGGAGGGAGGGAGAAAATGGGAGAGTGAGAGAGAAAGAGAGGGGGAGAAACACGCATACACACAAGAGGGTGAGGGGGGAAGAATCACAGAGAAAGAGAGAGAGGAGCAGAGAGAGAGATGCGGCGCAACGACAGTGATCATCGCCACCAAGGTTTTTCTGTTAAAAAAAAAAGCGGCCCACACCTGACCCGACCGGCCCAACAATCATCGTCAGCGTGCCAGGCGCCGCAACGAATTCAATGTCAGAGAGCGTGGCCTTGTCGGCGTCGTCGCTCCACGAGAACTCGCCGCCTGAGATGTTCACGTAGCCTGGCTTGTTGGCCTGTCGGATGTGTGAGTGCGTGTGTGTGTGCGTGTGTGTGCGTGTGTGTGTGCGTGTGTGTGTACGGGGAGGCGGTGTGTGTGTGTGTGTCGGCGTCGTCGCTCCACGAGAACTCGTAACCAGAGATGGTCACGTGGCCTGGCTTGTTGGCCTGTCGGATGTGTGTGGTGTGTGTGTGTGTGTGTGTGTTTACAAACACAAACACGTGTGCGTGGGTGCATATGGCTGTGTGTGTGTGTGTGTGCGTGCCCGTGTGCATATAGCAGAGTGTGTGTGTGTGTGTGTGTGTGTATGTGTGTGTGTGTGTGTGTGTGTACTTCCTCGTTGGCCTGTCGGATGTGTGTGTTGGGAGGGGGGGCGTGTGTGTGTGTGTGTGTGTGTGTGTCGTCCACAAGATTTTACAACCGGCCGGATGTGTGTGTGTGTGTGTGGGGGGGGGGATCAATAAGGGTTTGTCATCAATTGGGAAGTCCATTGAATGCCATTAACGCAAAGTCATAGGATTACATGGTAGATGGTGTGAACATGTGGCAGCGGGACACGCACGCACGCACGCACGCACACACACACACGCACACACACACAGCCCCTGCCTCCCACGCACAATCTCCACAAGCGCGACGTGGTTCGCGTCTGCGGGCGGCGCACACACACACACACACGCACACACACACACACATACGCACACACGCTCACGCGCACACACAACACACACACGCTCATGCTCACGTACACGACATGCACACACACGCACACACACACCCCACACACACGCACGCACAATCTACACGAGCGCGACGTGGCTCGCGCCAGCGGGCGGCACACACAGACACACACACGCGCGCACACACACACACACTCACACATACACCCCCCCCCACACATACACACGCAAAATCTCCACAAGCGCGACGTGGCTCGCGTCGGCGGGCGGCACACACACACACACACACACACACACACAGTCCCTCCCCCCCATGCACAGTCTCCGCACGCGCGATGTGGCTCGCATCGGTGGGCGGCACACATACACACACACACACACACACGCACACACACACCCTCAAACACACACACGCTCACACGCACACACACGCTCATGCGCACGTACACGCACATGCACACACACGCCCCCCATCCCCATACACACACACAAGCACGCACAATCTCCAAAAGGGCGACGTGGCTCGCATCTGCGGGCGGCGCGTCGTCGTCGTTGCCATTGAAAACGGCATCAGTGGCGGCGACAGCGACGGGCACGCCTGCCACGTGGTGCTCGGCCTTTCCGCTGGCGTCGATGCTGATCGTGGCGGCGTGCGCGCCCTCAGAGACCGCTGCGTGGTGCTCGTCGGCCTTGTCTTTGGCGGTGGTGTTGGTGTCCTCGGTTACGCCCTCAGCCACTGCCTCGCCTGCGCTCGTGTTTGTGTGAGGGGTGGATGGGTGAGTGAGTATGTGCGCAGACGTGCGGCGACGTGCGTGTGCGTGGTGCTCTGCGGCCTTGTTTTTGACGTCGGCGTCAGCGGTGTCGTGCGCGTTGGTGCCGTCCTCGGTTACGTCCTTGGCCACTGCCTCGCCTGCGCTCGTGTGTGCACATGTGTGAGTGAAACAGTGTGTAGGGGCGGCGGCATTCGTGTGTGGGGAGCTCGTCAGCCGTGCCGTTGGCGTCGTCGTCGGCAGCGGCACGCGCGTCGGTGCAGTCCTCAGTAATGCTCTCTGCCATTGCCTTGCCTGCGCTCGTACGTGTGTGTGCGTGTGTGCGAGTGAAACAGTGCGTAGGGGCGGCGACGTGCGCGCGTGTGGTGCTCTTCGGCCATGTTGTTGACGTCGCCGGCGGCGGTGTCGTGCGCGTAGGTGCAGTCCTCGGTGACGCCCTCTGTCGCTGCCTCGCCTGCGCTCGTGTGTGTGCATGTGTGTGTGTGTGAGTGAAACATTGTGTAGGGGCGGCAGCGTGCGCGTGTGGGGTGCTCTGCGGCCTTTCTGTTGGCGTCGTCGTCGGCGGTGTCTTGCGGGTGCTGTCCTCGGTAACGCCCTCAGCCACTGCCTCGCCTGCGCTCGTGAGCGTGCACGCGTGTGTACGCGTGTATGGGGGCGAGTGCGTGTGTCTGTACGTGTGTGTGTGTGGGGGGGGGGGGGCAGAATCGACAGAAATGTGCACAGTTCCAGTGATTTCTCTAGGCAGAGAGAGGGAGGGAGAGAGAAGAAGACACACCTCCAAAGAGAGAAAGAGAGATGGCAGGGAGAGAGATGGAGGCAGAGAGGCAGAGAGAGAGGCTGAGCAGAGGGAGAGAGATAGAAAGAAAGAAAGAGAGAAAGAGAGAGAGAGAGGCCGAGAAGAAGGGGGGAGAGAAAGAGAGAAAAAGAGAGATAGGGAGAGAGAGAGAGAGAGAGAGTGGGAGAGAGAGGCTGTGACAGTACTCACCCTTGCCAGCCTCGGCTTTGTCCTCGGACTTGTCCTCATTGTACACCTTGGCCTTCTTGCTCTCAGTGCCGTCCGATAGGCCAGCCTCGCCGCGCAGCAGGAAGCCCTGTGGGGGAGAGTGAGACAGAGACGGGTAACAGGGAGGACAGAAAGAATGAGACCGAGAGAGATAGAGAGAGGGAGATAGAGAGAGAGGGGGAGAGAGAGAGGGGGAGAGAGAGGGGGAGAGAGGGAGAGAGAGAGAGAGAGGGGGAAAGAGAGAGAGAGAGAGAGAGAGAGAGAGGAGGACGGAAGGGCGCGAGACAGAAGGGGGAAAGAGAGGTGAAAAATGAGAGATGAGACAGAGGAAGACAAGAGGGAGAGAGGTAGAGAGAGCGGAGAGAGGGAGAGACAGAGCGAGGGAGACAAGAGAGATACGTGTGGCATTGCAAAAAGCTCGATGTCGGTGGAACATAAGCCCTCACCTGGATGCGCGTGATCGCGACGAGCATGGTGATGAGCATCGGCAGACACGACTACAGTTCGACTCATGATCTGTGTTCCAGGTTTTCTTGGTTTCTCGGCATTTTTCATTGTTCCTTAGGCTTAAGAGCCAAAACTGTCCTCTCCTTACCGCTTACCTGGATGTGCGTGATCGCGACGAGCGCGTTAACGAGCATCGCGGACACAGCAGGAACGACATCGGTTCCAGTTTCTTAGTGTTTCTGTGCATTCGTAGGGGTACTTTAAATTGTCTCGTCGGTTCTGCGCATCTGCGGGATTCTCCTCTCCTATCCATTCACCTGGATGCGCGTGATCGCGACGAGCGCATTGACGAGCATTGTGATGAGCATCGGCAGGAACGACATGGGGAAGCGCAGCAGCGAGAAGTAGGACAGCGCGGCGTACGCCTGTGGTTGTCACCATGCACAGCGGTGTCGGGCATGTGAAGGCGTGGGAAGACATGGGGAGCCGTGGGGAGGAGCGCAGGAGTGAGAAGCAGGAACGCACATGCACCGCATGCGGTGTGAGGGGCATGGGTGGTGGGTGCGTTGGAAAGTCTGCCCCTTGCATGTTGAGGCATGGGTAGTGCAGAAAGGAGAAGTAGGAGAGCGCGGTGCACGCCTGTGAAAGTGAGTGTGCTGCCCTTGCCCCTGCCCGTGATTCTCCCTGTGTTGTCGCCTATGCCCTTGCATCAGATATCATGCCTCGTGCCTCATGCCTCATGCCTCATGCCTCATGCCTCTGCCCTTGTGTCAGATCTCATGCCTCATGCCTCATGCTTCATGCCCCCCCTCTCCCCTCTCCCCTCTCCCCTCTCCCCTCTCCCCTCTCCCCTCTCCCTCTCTCCCTCTCTCCCTCTCTCCCTCTCTCCCTCACCTGCGCGGTCGTCAGCTCATTGCCCGCCAGAGAGTAGGAGCCAAAGCAGAAGACTGCGACGAGGATGGGGCCGACGAAAAGCGCCACGCCGAAAATTCCCTGCGGTGCGATCGGACGGTATGTGTTGAATTGGAGGGGAGGGCAACGGAATCAGTCTTGGAGACGGGTGTGGGCGAAGAAAAGAAAGCAAGCAAGCACTGTGTGTACTTCTGCGGTTGTACCCACAGAATGCCACAGTGCCTGCTTGCGCAGAATGTCCGCCTCGCCCCCTTATGCTGCTGCCGCTGCTCACATACACACACATGCACACACTCACACACACACACATGCACTCACACACACACACCTGCCACAGTGCCTGCTTGCGCAGAATGTCCGCCTCGCCCCCCTATGCTGCTGCCGCTGCTCACATTCACACACATGCACACACTCACACACACACACACACACAACTGCCACAGTGCCTGCTTGCTCATAATGTCCGCCTCGCCCCCTGGTGCTGCTGCCGCTGCTCACATACACACACATGCACACACACACACGCACACACACACCTGCCACAGTGCCTGCTTGCGCAGAATGTCCGCCTCGCCCCCTTATGCTGCTGCCGCTGCTCACATACACACACATGCACACACTCACACACACACATGCACTCACACACACACACCTGCCACAGTGCCTGCTTGCGCAGAATGTCCGCCTCGCCCCCCTATGCTGCTGTCGCTGCTCACAGACACGCACTCACACACACAAACATGCACTCACACACACACACACACACCTGCCACAGTGCCTGCTTGCGCAGAATGTCCGCCTCGCCCCCCTATGCTGCTGCCGCTGCTCACACACACACGTGCACACACTCTCACACGCACACATGCACTCACACACACACACACACACACACACCTGCCACAGTGCCTGCTTGCGCATAATGTGTGCCTCGCCCCCTTATGCTGCTGCCGCTGCTCACACACACACACGTGCACACACAGACACACACACACACACGCACACACACACACACACCTGCCACAGTGCCTGCTTGCGCATAATGTGCGCCTCGCCCCTTTTTGCTGCTGCCGCTGCTGCCGCTGCTGACACACACACACACACACACACGCACGCACAAAACACACACGCCTGCCACAGTGCCTGCTTGCGTACACTGTGCGCCTCGCCCCATTTTGCTGTTGTCACTGCTGCCGCTGCTCACACACACACACACACACACACACGCGCGCACGCACAAAACACACACACGCCTGCCACAGTGCCTGCTTGCGTATACTGTGTGCCTCGCCCCATTTTGCTGTTGCCGCTGCTGCCGCTGCTGCCGCTGCTGACACACACACGCACACACACACACACACACACAAACACACGCCTGCCACAGTGTCTGCTTGCGCATAATGTGCGCCTTGCCCCTTGTGCTGCTGCCGCTGCTGAAGCTGCTGCCGCTGCTGACACACACACACACACACACACACACCTGCCACAGTGCCTGCTTGCGCAGAATGTGTGCCTCGCCCCCGCGCTGAGCCATGACCGCCTTCTGGAAGGGAGCCTCCCACGCGTAGAACTTGAGCATCTGTGTGTGTGTGTGTGTGTGTGTGTGTGTGCGTGTGTCAAGTGCGAGTTACCCGTGCGGTAGGAACTGTAACAAATATCTCCCACTGTCTCTCTCCCTGTTTCAAGTGTGGGATGGGCTGCTGCATACATGCTTGGCACACACCAACCCTAAAACCCCCTTTCCACTGAGCCGATTTCAACGCAGAGACCAGCGCTGGAACCGTCTCGATGAGGAGAGCACGGACTCCTCCCCGAGATTACCCCACCTGCATGCGACGAACTCCGACATGATGCCAGCACGCTGGCCAGTGATACCAGCCAACTGCGCACCCCCTTACCCCTACCCAACGGAATCTGTCGAAAACGGGCTGCCTGGATCGCCCATGAAGAGAGCAAGCCGCCACGCACGCACCATACCAAGACAAGCAAACCTCAACTGCATGCCCGCGATGACCTCCAACATGATACCCATGCACTTGTCGGTGACCGCGAGCCACACCACCCACACACAAAACCCCCGAAACCCACTTTCCACTTGGCTGATTTCGACGCGGAGACCGGCGCTGGGACCGTCTTGCTGACGAGAGCACGGATTCCTGCCTGAGATGACCTACCTGCATGCATACCTGCGATGACCCAATGACATGATGCCCACGCGCTTGTCGGTGAACCCAAGCCACACCACCCACACACAAAACCCCGCAAATCACTTTCCACTGGGCCGATTTCGACGCGGAGACCAGCACTGGAACCGCCTCGGTGAGGAGGGCATGAATCTGCCCCTATAAATTCCCACATGCATGCCCGCGATGACCTCCGCCATGATATGCCCACGCGCTTGTCAGTGATACCAGCCACGGCAAACACCCCTACCCCTACCCCTGCCCAACGGATTACCGTTGTGCTACGTGTACTTCTCGTCCCACTTCACGTCAGGTGTCGTGAACTGAGACGTGGAGCAGGGTCCGGCGCAGGGGCCGGCGTGAACTCCGTGTTTTTGCGTGACGTGAGGGGTGCCAGCGCTGGCGGCCGACGTGAAAACTGTGTCACGAGAAGGCTGTGGGCGGCCATTTTCGATGACGTGAACAACACTTGGCGTGAAGTACACGTAGCACTACGGTACAATGAAAACAGGCCGCCTGGATCGCCCATGAAGAGAGCAAGCCGCCACGCTTGCACCAAAACAAGCCAAGCCATGCCAACCCCGCCTGCATGACGGAGATGACCTCCGACATGGTGCCCACGCGCTTGTCGGTGATGCCAGCCACTGCACACGCCCCCACCCAAGAGAATTTGAACGAAGACGGGCTGCCCTTGAAGAGAGCAAGCTGCCACATGTGCACACTGTGACAGGGTTAAACACAAGCCATGCAGGCCCTACCTGCATGCCTGAGATGACCTCCGACATGATGCCCACGCGCTTGTCGGTGAACCCGAGCAGCGAGCGGCGGAACGACGCCAGCTTGGCCGCGAGCACCCCGGTGATGGGCACGAGCAGGAGCATGATGCCGAGGCCGACGAACGTCGCCCACCCGACCTGGGACAGGGGTGACAGGATATCCGTTGGCGTGAGCTTGCTGAAGGAAGTCGAATCGTGTGAATCCGTGAGGTATGGGGGGAGGGGGGAGGGGCATGGTGATTGGCACGAGCAGGAAGAGCATGATGCCGGCGAACGTCGTCCACTCAACCTGGGACAGGGGTAACGGGCCTTCATGTCAGCTTTCTGGTGCAAGTCGAATCGTACAAATCCGTGCGGTGTGGGGGGAGTTCTGTGTGTGTGTGGGGGGGGGGGGCGTGCTGGTGCCCGTTGATGCACGCTGCTGGATGTTGAAAGCTGTGTGATGCCAGCGTGGGTCATCCTCGCCCCTGGCGGCACAGCATGACCAGGTGTTGCGACGATGGTGAGCTGTTGCATGCTGTTGCGTGCTGTTGCGTGCTGTTGCATGCTGTTGCGTGCTGTTGCATGCTGTTGCATGCTGTTGCATGCTGTTGCATCCTGCTGCATGCTGCTGCGTGCTGCTGCATCCTGCTGCGTGCTGTTGCGTGCTGCACGGCACGGAACTCGCCACAAACCACAGCAGCACCAGGATGGCGACGATGAGCAGGGGGCTGCATGCTCATGCACGCTCTTGCATGCTGTTGCCGATGTTGTACACTTTGTTGCACGGGCACGCAACTCACCACAAACCACAGCAGCACCAGGATGGCGATGATGAGCAGGGGGCTGCCCCAGATTGCGTGGATGGCAAATGCGGCGTCCTGCAGGTGTGTGTGGGGGGGGGGGCGGGGGGGGAATGTGTGCGCGTGTGCGTTTGTGTGTGCGTATGAGTGTGCATGTGCGTTTGTGTGTGCGTATGAGTGTGCATGTGCGTGTGCGCCCCACTCTGTGGGCGCACCACTCTGTGGGCGCCGCGCCCGCGCAGTCATCGCCGCCGCCTACGTCGACCCCCCTTCACCCATGCCGCCGCCGATTCTCGCCGCCTCTCCTCCTCCGTACGCCCCCTGTCGTCGGGCTGCCAATTCAGCAGCCAGTCGACGCATGCATCCAGGAACTCAGTCCATCCGCACTCTCTTGCACGCCCTCCACATGGCAAAAAACACGTGACGCCCTACCGCACAGATTTCCCTCCCCCCGCAGCTCTGCAGCTTCAGACAACGGAGCCCAGGTATCTCAGTGCCATCACCTCGACCGCCATGCGGCCCGAGCCAGCGCTCAACTTGAGCTACCGAGTTCCTCCAGCCGCCACCGTCCCGCCCACCGCCCACTGCCCAGTCGTTCATTCGACCCCACGCCCCACCTCAAGAGACCCACCGCTTATCCCACTGCCGCCCCGTCGACCTCCATACACCCACATGCTCGTCACATGGAGTTGCCCCTCCCCATGCGCCCCATGCGCGCACATGCACCCCATGCACCCCCCCCCATGCTACCAGCGCCTGTGTATGCGCCATGTGGCCGGGCCACAGTGTGGCTCCCTCCTCTCTCCCCTCTCCTCCCTCCCTTCTCCTGTCTTCCACCCCTCCATCCCCGCTGCACCCCACCCCATCTTGTGCCCCTCGCCCCTCCCTAACCCTCCCCCGCGCCTCCCCCTCTCCCTCCGACTACCCTCCCGCTGCCTCCCTCCCACTGCCTCCCACTTGCACGAATACCGCTGTTCGGACACGACTTCGCTCTATGCCGGCGGCGCCATCACCTTCTTCCGGCTCACGCCGGTGACTTTTGCGCCCACTCCGTCACGTTCTACGCCCTCCGCAAACATCCATCTCTTCAACTTCACACGCGACATCCCCGAGCACCCCGAATTCGCCGAGCGAGTCACCACCGAGTGGATCATCTTCGCATGATTTCCACAACTGTGGAAGTCCTTCTGCCGACACCTAGTTTAAACTCAGTTGAGGCGGATTGACGAACACAGCCGTCAATGACCCGCCACTGCCCCTTTCCCCCACTGCTTTACGAATGAGGTTGTTCACCCTCTTGCTGGCGCACGGTTGGTCTCACGCCTTCAAACGGAATCTCCTCAATTGATGACTAGAAACAGCCTATCTAGGTCTGCCGTGCAGAGTTCTCTGTAACGATCTCTCTCTCTCTCTCTCATGTGCGTGTGTGTGTGTGCGTGTGTGTGTGCGTATGTGTGTGCGTGTGCTTGTGGAGTGTGTGTGTCCCATTCCTCACAGGGACAAGTGGTCACACGCTAGTGGCAGGCGCCATCGTGCCGACCTCTCAGACAAATCGTGGTGACATGATGCGATCACACATCCATCCCATCACATCACATCCCAGCTCGCATGCTGCATGCTGCATGCTCAATCCTGCAACCCACCCCACCCCACCCTACCCCACCCCACCCCACCCCGTCCCATCCTGCCAACCCCACCTGAAGCTTCTGCGCATCGTTTGACATGAGCGTGACCACCTTGCCGGTCGACTCTGCCTGCATTGAGCTGCGCAGACAGACAGGGAAAGTGTGTGAGAGAGGGAGAGAGAAAGAGAGAGAGAGAGAGAGAGAGAGAGAGAGAGAGGAGCACGTGTGCGCGCACGCGCGTGCAAGAGAGATACAGGAACAGAGAGAGACACAGCGGGAGGGGGAGAGAGGTAGGGAGGGAAAGCGAGAGAGCAAAGAGAGGGAGAAAGAAAGAAAGAAAGAAAGAAAGTGGCACACAGTGACATGCGCGCTTAGACACGCACACGCGCACGCACACACACACACACACGCAAACATACACGCACATGCACATGCACACGTACACGCACACACGCACACACAAATACACACACACCTGTTGCTGAGCTTCAGGCACTTGCGGTAGATGGCGGCCATGAGTGAGTTCCGCATGCGCGTGCCCTGGGGTGCGTAGGGCAGCGGTGGCGTTTCAGCCTTGTGCAAACCAAAAGGAAAATCCCAGGCAGCCCTACCACAGTCCCAACGCCTGAGGCGCGCAAAGTGGAGCCGGTCATAACGCCCGAGGCGATCGGGGTGCGCCTCAGGCAGTGGTGGGCGTTGACAGTGGCGCCTGAGGCGCCGCCTCTGGTGGTCGAGGGTGTGCCTCAGGCGGTCTCGGCGCGCCTGAAGCGCCACCTGATCCGCGCAAGTCGAGGCGTCATCACACTGCCCCCACTGACACAAGACAATCGTGGTTACTAGAAACGCGATGGGGGTGTCAAGGCGGGCTGGGGTGGCCCGTGGGCGCGCAATGTAGAGCTCATGGCCAGCACAGTTTCTGTCGTGATGAGGTTGATAAACCAACACATCTTAGCTCACCACATTCCCAACGCCTGAGGCGGCGCCTCAGATGACCCTGAGGCGGCGCCTCAAACGGAGCCTTGATTTGCGCGGATCAGGCGGCGCCTCCGGTGCGCCGACCTCCTCAGGCATCGTTTGAGGCGCACCCCTGATCGTCTCGGGCGCCGCCTTTGGCGTTATCCTGACCGCCTGAGGCGCCACCTCGACCGCCTTGGGCGCCAACCCGACCGCCTGAGGCGCACCTCCAACCGCATCAGGCGTTATGGCCTCATTCGCTTGCGCGGATCAGGCGGCAACAGGGCTGTGGTGAAGTAGCACGGTATGGCTGAGGAAGCAAGCTGCTGGTTTATCGACCTCAACTAAAAAAAGGAACGTCCTCAGGATTTCTCCCTCGCATCTCACCTCCCCGGACGACCAGTTACGGGTCGGCCAGGTACCTAGCCTAAATGCAGCAGCTGTCACTCTCAAACCTCTGACCTCCAGGTCCCGCTGGAGCTTTGAAACCAAACGTGTGACCACTGGCATTGGATTGTAAAAAAACTTCATCTAAAAAAGAATCATCCAGGGCAATATCTGTGGTTGTGTGGACCCCTCCAGACCCCCCCCCCGCCACCCACCATGAGGTAGAGCAGGAAGTTGCAGTGGTTCTCAAACAGAGACTGGAAGAAGGGCGCGAGGAACAGGCCGATGCAGTAGCTGCGGTGCAGGAACAGGGGGGGACGTGGAGCTTTAGTATGGGGGGGGGTGGGGGGGTGCGTCAAAAATATTGGTCAAGTGGTGTAGTGGTTATCAAACAGCGACTGGAAGAGGGGCGCGAGGAAGCGCATACACGAGAGCAGCACACTCACTAGTACAGCTTGCTGCGTGGCTCGCACTTCACGCCTGGCAGGTCTCGGATAGGGTCACACTGCAGGCCAGCGACAATTTTCTGCAGCAGGATGGGGCCTGCGAGGGAGCACGCCTGCGCCAGGCCGTACAGCACGCCGGTGAAGATGAAGACCTGCAAGTTGCCTGCCACGATGGCGCGTCGGAGAGAGGGCCTGCGTGGGGTGCGTTGGGTGCGCGCCGTGAGGGTGCGTAGGGTGCATGCGGTGCGCACCATGAGCGCCATGCGTTGGGGGGCGTGCCATGGATGGATGCATGGCATGGATGCATGGCATGAGTGACTCACGCACGCGCACACACACACACACACACACACACACGGCACACACGTACGCACACGCGCACGCGCCAACGCACACGCACACGCGCACGCGCGCATGCACACGCGCATGCACACGCACACGCACACGCGCACGCACGCACGCACACGCACGCACACGCACGCACACGCGCGCACACACGCGCACACACGCACACGCACACGCACACGCACACGCACACGCACACGCACACGCACACGCACACGCACACGCACTCACTTGTCCGTCGCAAGCTGCGCGTCCCACGCGGGCTGGAAGGTGTTAACCAGGTTTCGCGTCAGGACCGACGCCTCTTCATACGAATCTCCGGGCTCTAGGCGAGTGCGGTAACCTGCGTGGGGTGCGTGGCGTGCGCGCCATGAGGGTGCCTAGGGTTCGTAGGGTGCGCGCCAATGAGCGCCATGAGTCGGGGGGGCATGGATGCATGGCTGCATGGATGCATGGCATGCGTGCCACACATTTGTAATGCCCCCCTCCCCACCGTGACGGATGAGGGGATCCACTTCCAAGAAGAACACGTGGCGCAGAAGGGTTGCCCAGTGGCTGTAAACTTTCCAGACGAACGTTCCATGCCTGACAGAAGTCTCCTTCACCCGCGCCGCGCGCTTGGCCGCCGTGCCCTCCTCCACCTCGTGCATGTCTGCGGCATTGCTACTACTACCCTCGCTGTCGCTATCAGCAGAGCTGCGCATGATGGCCATGCGACAAACCACTCACTAGTGCTGTACGAATGCCAACGGCACTTCAAGTGAGCGTTGGCGGAGGCTGCGCTGGTGGTGTGTGTTTTCTGTGGCCTGCTGTTGGCCGATGCCCACGTTGTGGTATTTGCTCTGGTTACGTGGGGCCCAGAGGCTTGAGGCCCCCACACTGTATGGGCACCACATGTGCCACCCTGGCACGACAAATTGCCAGCCTGTCAGCACCACCAGATGATGTTTGGTTACAATCCACTTCTGGCGGTCACACGTACGGTTCCAAAGCTCCAGTAGGACTTAGAGAATTAAGGCTCAAGGCCCACAAAAGGTCAAGCTACAAGTAGCCCACGGTAACGCCATCCACACTTGGTGGCGGGCGCCAAGCAAGCAGCACCACTGTGCAGGCTGCACACCCAGCCCCTCAAATGGCCAGAGGGCGGACCCAAGGTATAAAACCATGAAGGGACCAAACAGCCCTCCCCCAAACCACCGGAAGCGGGGCTAGTAGCACACCCGCCGCAGCACTCTACTCAGCGACCACACCGCACCCGCCACCGCACGCGTGTGGCGCCACCTCCCCTTCAAAAACACCCCCAGAGGGAATGCCATCTAGCAAGCAGGTGCAGGCACCCGCTCGCCGTCAACGACGAGGCGCGCGCGGTGGAACTGCGCCCGCTTCCCCGCAACCTTGGCGGCGAGGAAAGCGGGCCACAGCGCCTGGTCCTGCGCCTCCTCGCGGTCACTGAGGACGTCGAAGACTGCAGTCGAGTCCACGCAGCGGCGCAGCTCGTGGCGCCAGCGCACGACAGTGTCGGCCACGGCGTCAGACGCCACGGTGAAGAGCACACGCAGCACACCGCCCCCGCGTGGCTCCACGCCGATGCCCTCGACGGCAGGCTTGGCGTTGAGGAGCGACGCGGACACGACGCCACCATCAGCCGGCTCCCGCCGGCCTGTGCCGCCGTAGAGGAAGCGCACGACATCCGTAGCCAGGCGGACGGGCAGGCTGGTGCCGTCCTCGGCAGCTGCAGCGATCCGCTCCGCCGCCGCCGCCGTCGCCTCTTCATCCATCCGCCTGCCACCGCCCGCGAGGAACCAGTTGGCGCAGCGTGCCACCGGGATGGACAGCACGAAGCTGCGGCGCAGCGACGTGTCGCCCACACGCGCAGGCAGCCCCCCCCGGCGGGAGGGGCCGCGCGCAGATGCGGCACGCGTGGCGCCCGATGCAGGCCGCTCCGTCGCCGGCCCCCCCCCCGCCGACGCCACAGGGCCGGCCCGCGCGCGGGCGGGCTCTGCATGCGGCATCTGCATGGGCGCCCCAGGGACGCGGCTCACCAGGAGGCTCACCACATCCACCAGGGACGCAATCTGTTGCGCCTGCGCCTGCACCACAGCGAGCACCCCCGCAAGGGCACCGCTGTGGCCGGCGTCGGCAACCTGTGGCGCGCCCACCTGCGTCGGCGCATTCTGTGGCTGGGCACCAGAGGCTCCTGGTGCCAACAGAACCCGCCCATTTCGGCAGCCTCAAGCACCCACTTTCCACCTACTCACCAGGGCAAGCAGGGGAGTGCCGGGAATGCAAGCAGTGAAGCCGCCCAGGGGCTCAAAAGTAGGCTTGCATTGCCCGTGTGTTTTCTTGTGCCGTGGCACGAGCACCACCCAACCCACATGCCCACCATCAAGATCATCAGCATGACAGGTCAGGTGGCAGCAGCGCACGTGAGGCAGGCAAGGCGAAGGCACCCAGCCACGCGAGAGAGTGGGGAAGGTGGGGGTGCGTTGGGCACCAAAACCAACAGACTCATCCACTACACAATTATCAGAACCGTGCGGGTATTCCTTCTGTGAAGTTATTCACAACGTGTGCTGAGGGGCTGTGTGTGAGCAAGCCTTGCTTGCTTGCGAGGAGGCGCAGCACCGGGCGCTGTGGCCCGCTTTCCTCGCCGCCAAGGCTGCGGGGAAGCGGGCGCAGTTCCACCGCGCGCGCCTCGTCGTTGACGGCGAGCGGGTGCCTGCACCTGCTTGCTAGATGGCATTCCCTCTGGGGGTGTTTTTGAAGGGGAGGTGGCGCCACACGCGTGCGGTGGCGGGTGCGGTGTGGTCGCTGAGTAGAGTGCTGCGGCGGGTGTGCTACTAGCCCCGCTTCCGGTGGTCTGGGGGAGGGCTGTTTGGTCCCTTCATGGTTTTATACCTTGGGTCCGCCCTCTGGCCATTTGAGGGGCTGGGTGTGCAGCCTGCACAGTGGTGCTGCTTGCTTGGCGCTCGCCACCAAGTGTGGATGGCGTTACCGTGGGCTACTTGTAGCTTGACCTTTTGTGGGCCTTGAGCATTGTTTCTCTAAGTCCCGCTGGAGCTTTGGAACCGTACGTGTGACCGCCAGAAGTGGATTGTAAAGCTCTCATCATTGCTAATGAATAGACAGTGTGGATTAATACGAGGCAAGGCGGCGTAGTGTCGTATCCTGAACGCGTGGATCTTGAGGCGCGCAAGGCGTGCGCAGGACCGGAGGTCCTGTGTACCTCCCCAGGGCGGCAAATGTTTGGGTCTTGTGTTTTTACTCAGGGTCTTGGCGCTCCCGTTGTGTTATGCAAACGACGACAACGACCTACCCATGGGTTATCCATCTAGCCATGCTTAACGGAGATAGGAAATGGCCATCGAGAGGGAGCGTGTGAGGGGCTGACTTGCTCGCAGCGTGTGGCGTGTGGCGCAGGCCGGGCGGCCGCTGATATTCTAGAACCTCGCGGTGAGTGCCGTTGAGCATACTAACATTACACAACTCTTCTCTTCACCATCAATCAGCTTTACAATAACGTGGTGGTGGTCACAATCCGTTCCAAAGTTCCAGCAGGATCGATCAAAGCGGGAGACCTGTGCAGGTGCACAGCCAAAATCCAAAAGGGAGGTTCCCCACAGTACACCCACGTACGCATGCCAAGCAAGGTATAACTGGCTAAAAAGTCAGTCTGCCAACCAGCACTCTTTCACAGGGGTGGGCTGAGCCCACCACATCCGCCCACCCGCGCTGCACCACGCCTCCCTCAGGTCAGCCGTCGCCAGCTCCCCGGCACGCGCAACCACAGCCGCACGATCCAGAGGCAGCACACCATCACACGGCGTCCGCGCTCCATGGCATCCAACAACAGCGCCGCTGCCACTGCCCACACACCAGCTCGCACCCCAGCAGGGGGCTGAAGCAGCCACGCTTGGCAGCACGTGACCACCGGCGTGGGAGCAGGGAGGGCAGCAGCAGCAGCAGCCACCACCGCCTCCGCCACCGGGCAGAAGATCCCCAGAAGCAGAGCGCACATCATCAAGACACACTCGTTGATGATGAGCTCAATTGTTGCGTGGCAGTTGATCCACGCAGATCACAGATCCACTCCAGCTGAGCTGCAGCTCAAACACAGACTCTGGTGGGGCCTGTGCCTCAAGAGGGGGAGGCAGCCCTGGCTGCCGCGCGTCTGCAGTGACGTCCGCCCCTGAAGCAGGCGCGGGGCCTGCGGGTGTGTAGGGGACGCTGCCGCCGATGTGCGGCTCTGGCTCCGTCTTCACTGCGTGACGACGCCCGCTGCCGACACGGCCCGCGGTGAAGCTGCAACGCGATCCTGGGCCTTGACAAAAGCTGCGTGCCGAGTGGCGGCTCCTCGTCGAGGGAATGATCCTCATGGCGCTCACTACCTGTGCAGCCCACTCCCAACGCAACGTCGCCTGTGGTGGCCGGGTGTGCACATGCGTGTCACCGTGTGTGTGCGTGTGTGCGCGCACCAGGAGGCGGCCGAGTCTTGGCACACTCTGATGACGGCACCGACGCGCAGTATCGCAAAGGCGATGCGCTTCGCATCCGCGTGGGCACTTCCTGATTTAACCGCACGAGTGGTGCGTATGACCGACTGCCAGCGTGCGTGTGCACTAAACAGTGCTGGCACGCAGGGGGGTCGGGGTGGAGGCTGCTCGCGACGTGGCAGAGGCCACGGTAGCGGCGGCAGTGCGCAGCGCCTCGCGGCGGTCGACGCTCGACCTGCTGCCGCTGCCTCAGCTGCACACCGGCGAGGTCGGCGGCAGCACGGGCGTGGGATACGCGTGAGGCGTGCACGTGGCGAGAGGGGGCCCCGCTCGTTGCAGCTGTGTTGGACCACGCGCGAAGGCGTCAATGCACACTCTTGGGCGTAGTTGGCGGCGTGTCTCTTTGTAAACGGTATGGATGGTGAGAGTTACAAGGGCAGGCCGTATGCTCTGCTGCTAGGTCATGTAGGCATGCCGCTGTCATGAGGGGAGAGAAAATTGCAGAGACCTCTGGCAGAGTCCAAACAGCCTGGCAGAGAGAGTTTACAGAGCAGGCCGACAACCCTGCTGATAGGCCAGTAGGCGTCCTACAATCGGCAGGGTGCAGAAAACTCTGGCAGATGCCATTTCAGGTATGGGAGAACTGGGTGGGTGGGTGGATGGGGGGGGGGTTGTTAACAAACACGACGGGCCTGACGACGGGAGAGGAAAAACTGTTCAAATCGTGCTGCCACAGCGCGTGCTGCCATCTGTGCGCCCATCTGTGCCAAGCTCATCGCACGGGGAGGAGGGGGCACCGCATAGTCATCACTCAAGAAGGAGTGTTTGTGAACACTCCGCACAGCACGCAGCCGCTCATGCGCGGCGGCCCAGCCGGTTCACGTTGGCGAAGGTGGTTGCCCTTGAGCTGGCCGTTCTCCAGGTGCGGCGCCACCAGCGCGGCGACAGACGGGGCAGAGGCCTCCAGAAAGTCGGCGAACCCCCGGCCGATGCTCCCTGTGGCGAGTAAGGCGGTCGGGCGTGTCTGTGCTGCCTTACCGAGCTTCATCAAGCAAGAGAATGCCACAGCAGCGTGGCCGGACCATGGCACAGCCGTGGTCATCTTGGAGCTGTCGACCTTGGCGTAGTAGCCAAGCGTGAGTTCGCCCGGGGTTGTCTTGCTCTCGTGGCAACGCAGGGACGCCGTCATCCAGAACCCGTTGAAGAACACAGCGTCAAACTCGATGCGCTCCTCCCCCGAGGCATCCAGCACCTCCAGCTGCTCAGCGCTGACGTTCCAGTCCATGGCCGTCTCGCACTCTGCCAGCCACTCACGAGTGCCAGCGGTCCATGCATCCGGAGTGCCAGACGGCGCTGCGCACTCTACTTATGCATCCTGGAGCCCTCGGAACAGCGCAAACTTGCGCAATTGCTTGTGGCCGCACTTGAACCAGTCAAGGGCAGGCAGGATAGACTGCAGGTAGGCGGGGCCGCAGTCGGACAGGCGCACCATGCACATGAGCTGCCTCAGCTGCGCTGTGCTGCAGGGGCGGCCACCTCTCTCCTGGGCCTCCACCCACTCAGACAGGAGGTACACAACGTCTTTCTCGCTGTTCACCTCCAGACCGCCATCTGAAGCCCAAACCAGCACAGCAGCGTGTGACAGAGAGCAGAAGCGAGCCAGCAGGTCGGGCGTCTCCACAACTTCCGACACGATGCAAAACACCACGGCAGGGTGGCGGCTGTCACACATTGCCAGGAACTCCGTGGGCAGCGGGACAGCTGTGCCAGAACGCTCGTTGAAGGCCAGCTGCACGATGTTGGCTGTGATGGCATCGCCCGGCACCTGGGACAGGCGTGACGCCAGCAGCTGTGCCACGGGCGCGCTCACGAGAAAGCGGTCTGCCAGGTGCAGCGCTAGCAGCAGCACCTCTGCATCTGTGGACTTCACCTGCGCGCCGTACAGCGTGCGCAGCAGCATGTCCATCGCCTCCAGGTCTGTCTCGCCAACATGCTCCACGATCTCAAATCGGATTTGCGAGGTGCTTACGCGGCCGCTGGTGCTGGCGCCGTCAGAGCCACCCGCGCCACCTACATTGTCTGGCTTGAAGCGGCTGCTGTCCTGGCCCAGGCGCGCCTGAGTGGTGCATGGAGCAAATGCCAGCTGGCACGCCTGCCGGCGTCAATGTGCGTGCGCGACCAACGCCATGCCATGCCAGTGCTGCAACCACTGTCCGAGCACCCTCCCTCCCCTGCCCACACATGCCAGTGTGTGCACGCACGCACGCACCTTGAAGTACGCAGATTGGGCGCTGAGCACAAGAGCGGGCGCGTAGAAGCTGCGCGCGTGGGAGGGCACGCAGGTTTCAGTCGCAGTGCCTCTTGGGGCTCGATAAACGGAGGCGCGTTCTCGTCGCCGAGCCCTGGACCCAGCAATGCGGCTCTGCTGGTGACGAGGATCTGTGCCGCTGACGAGCGGGGTAACATACGACTGGCCCGGCTCCTGCTAGACTGCCCCTCGGGGGAACACTTCAGGAGCGCCTTGCCCGGCGCTGCCATGGCTTGGCGAGTAGCCGCGGCGATGCCGCGGCCCGTGCTGGGAGACGGCCTTTATCCTCCCCCCATGCAGGACGCCATGCGGCACCGATCTCGACGAGTTGATCGACGAGCGGAGGAGCTGGCGCCCGTCAATGCATGCTGGACATTGGTCAAGATGGCTGCCCGTGGAGGCGGGCTACCATCACGGCTTCAGCGGTGGCGACCGCCGAGGCAACACAGAGTAAATCCGCTTCACCAATCGCAGCGTTCGTCACCGCGCTCATCCTCGGGGTCGCTCGTCTGCCGGTGACTGGCGTTGGAAGGTCTTCAGGCAGCCTCCATGACAACTCTGTCGTCCATGCACCCCTGGAGGGTGGGACCTGGCCATGCATGAGGCATGGGGCGCCGGCTGAGCTCCATGCAAACGAGAGCTGGACAGCCATGCACTGCCAGGCGGGGACCGTTCCAGTCAGCGCCAGTCGGCTCTGCCGGCTTGACTGGCCACAAGGCCACTACTGTGACCTTGAGGAAGGTCCTCTCCTATATGCTCCTTGCCAGACATGTCTCTCAGAGACCGCTGTTTGGGGTAGGCTAGCGGGCGGGAGCAGTAGTCTATCGGCCGGGAGCCGGCGGTACTCTAGTACTTAAGTGTGCTGGAGTATCGGCGGGTGTCTCTAGTAGAAGAGTAGCCTGCTTAGCTGGAAACCCCGTGTTACTTGTTACTTGCCTCTCCTCGTGCGCGGCTTCTTCGCTGGTCGCTCTTCTTCGTCGCCCGGTGCAGCCGTGCTCAGGTGGAGGCGAACGTCGGCGTGCTCGGGATCGTTAAAGGCTGCATGAAGTGTGAGTGCAGGCGCCCCAGGGACTGCCATTGATTTAGATTCCCCCTTTACGGACACATCCCCCTTTCGCTGCCTCATATGTGCGTTCGTTGCGATTTATCGGTGTTTGTTCAAAGAGTGAACCAACTTTGATTTAAAATCAATTCCACCTGCTATAGCAAATAGGTGGGAGGCTCCTATCGAGAGGGAGTGGAGCGTGCGAGGGGCTGATTGGATCGCAGCGTGTGGTGCAGGCGAGTGCACGCCGCCGGGCGGCCGCTGGTATTCTGACCCTCTTTCCACTCAGCATCGAGAATCGAGTGATCGAGCAGGGTTTAGCCGATTTGCTCGAAAATGATCGAGATCGAGCAGGGGTTTAGCCGATTTGCTCGAAAACCGCGTTCCCACTCGGTCGAGAATCGAGTGCGAGCAATGATATTTGCTCGCAGATCCTCTCGCAGGGTCTATTCTGCTCGACAGCTCACAGGCAGGCGAGCGTTGCGTCCACACGTCGAGCAAGGGGTTGGGCGGCGCTGCAGCGTCCGTTCTGGGCACCCAAACCCTTGCTCGACATGGAGTGGAAACGCATCGAGCATCAAGCTCACGTTTTTTGTTTGTCACTGCCGCTCGACCCAGTTCCTCGAGCCCTAAGCGCTCAACTGAGTGGAAAGAGGGCCTCTAGCTCTTGAGACACACTGTAGATTGCGTACATGGCGTCTGATTTGGTGCTGCTCTGATGATACCCAGAGGTGGCTTTGATTACGCCCAAAGATGGCTCTGCTGGAGCCCAGGAGTGGTGGGGGGCGGGGCGTACTTGCAATTGAAACTCTTCTCATCACCTTCAATCAGTTTTTCAACACCGCGCCAGCGATCAGTCCCAAAGTTCCAGCAAGATCGATCAAAGCAGGAAACCTGCCCAGCCAAAAATTCAAAGGGGATGTGCCTCACAGTACCGTAGTGCTACGTGTACTTCGCGTCAAG
Organism: Chlamydomonas sp. UWO 241; assembly: GCA_016618255.1. Lineage (NCBI taxonomy): Eukaryota > Viridiplantae > Chlorophyta > Chlorophyceae > Chlamydomonadales > Chlamydomonadaceae > Chlamydomonas > Chlamydomonas priscui. The sequence continues at coordinate 281,527 of VFSX01000068.1, read as the reverse complement.
TGTAGTTCACGTCGTCGAAAATGGCCGCCCACAGCCTTCTCGTGACACAGTGTTCACGTCGGCCGCCAGTGCTGGCACCCCTCGCGTCACCCACTTCACGCCTCCCCCAAAAAACAGAAGAACCCAGAACAGAAGAGCCTTGCGTTTTTACTCGGGGGGTTAGAGGCGCTCTTGTTGTGTTATGCTTTCGACGACGACCACACAACTTTCAGCAGCAGGAACATCATCAATATGCCCGTGCTGCAGCAACAGTATCAACATACCCATCGTCAGCGACCCAACAGCAAAACTGTGGGCTGGCACCCTCCATTCCGATGACTCCCTGCATCCACGGCGGATTCCACCCTGTACAGCGCGCGCCCCCTGGTGCCACCAGGCCCTGGTAGGCTGGCGCGCTGCGTGGCCTTGCGGGCTCTCTTAGCAGAGCTCCCCTAGACGTGTAGTCTAGGCCTTAACTCACGCCCCGGGGTCCTCTGGGGTTAACGCGTACGTGTGAAACCTGTAAAACCGCACCACCAGGTGCCTGGGGAGACGAGCAGGGTTGGGCAGCGCGCGCTCGCATGGAGCACAGGCGGCGGGCGTGGATGGGGGGGGGGAGAGCTAGGAGGGGGGGGGGGGGGTAGCAGAAGCCGCGCACAGTTTGCTGTTTGCCGCAGCTGCCCAGCATGCATGCCCCAGGTAACTGTTGTGGGAGAGGAGCAACGCGCGCTCGCGTGGAGCGCAGCGCAGCGCGCAAGCCGTGCATGACGGTGCGTGGGCTGCATGCACGCCCGACATCACACAGCCCCTGCCACTGCTGCTGCTGGCGGGGCGCCTGATACTGGTGCCTGCCTATCATTCATTGCATCTGGGGCAGCAGCAGCAGCTGGGGCGCTATCTGTAGCAGGCACGCCCCAAAATTCCCTGGAAGTTGGACAAGCGTGGCTCCTTTTTGTAGAGCCGCGCTTGCAGCAGGAGGCAGGGGCGCAAGGCGGTCGGCGATGAGACTGCTCTCCGACCTCCACTGTCCAACAAACACGTGGCTTGAACTAGGTGGCATGGGGTGGACCTGGGTCAGAGAGCTCTGTCTAGGTCCAGCACGTGTGTGAAGCGCACTGATAGAGTTTTGAGTGTTGACCGAGTCTGTTCGGACATCTTGCGCAAGATGTCCGAACGCCGAACAGACTCGGTCAACACTCAAAACTCTATCACGCACTCCGTGGGGGGTGACCCCAGTGCAACAGACCCCTCCCAGGTAGCCAGCCAGTTCCAGACAGCGTCGGGCCAAGCTGCAGGGAAGTTGCGCACCGAGCTGTTCGACGGGGTTGTCCCCCCACTGCGTGTAAACACGTCAACATTCGCTTAATTCTACCTGCTACCGCTCCTCTGCGGTCCACTCTGTAAAGAGCGTGGGCGCACCCCCAGGTCCCCAACGCCAGGATTAGCTTGCGCGCGTCGTGTGAACGATTGCACATCCTTCGTTGTTGGTTCGAACTGCTGCCGCTCCTAAGTGCTTGTCCCGATAACACACCGATAACACGACCTGCTACTTCTCCTTAGCGCTTGTCCTCATACCACACGGATAACACACCCTTCAAGTTGGTTCGACCTGCTACCGCTCCTATGCGCTTGTCCCGCCAGAGGCAGCCCCGGTCCCTGCGCTCCCACCCCCCTGCGCTCCTTTTGCTTTTGCCGCGGCCTGCTCCTGGGCGCGGCACATCACCTGCGTGGTGGGTGGTGGGTGCGGTTGGGGGTGAGGTGGTGCTCCTGCAGTGATTTCCTTTTCATGATTCTTGATTAATTATTTTACAGCCGGATCTTGCTTTGACCGCGTTGACCGTCGACCTCGCGTTGACCGTTTGTCCTCATAAATAGGTCATTTGAAAGCTGTTGACGTGCTCTGCCTGGCGGGCTTGTCAGATTCACAATCTACGGGATGGGTTGAGCTGTGTGCAAGGTCAAAGTACAGCCGGAATACAGCCAAATGGCTGTGTAGAGCCGCAAAGGAAATCACTGTGCTCCAAAGAGAGGCAGGCACACATCAAGGGCACTTGGATCTGCCATGACCTAGGCAGGGTTGACTGCAGTATCTCCGTTATCCACCCCACACCCCGCACAAGTATATTTGCGGGGTGGGATTGGCATCACCTGCGTGGCGGATGCGGTTGGGAGTGGGGTGGTGCACCACAGAGAGGCAGGCACACATCAAGGGCACTTGGATCTGCCATGACCTAGGTTGATTGCGGTGTTTCCGTTCGCCACCCTGCACCCCGCACAAGTGCATTTGCGGGGTGACATTGGCATCACCTGCGTGGCGGGTGCGGCTGGGGGTGGGGTGGTGCACCAGACCCACAGCCAACACCATGCCAGTGCAGTGTGGACGCAACATCCGAGTGTGGACATAACACCCGAGTGTGGACGCAACACCCGAGTGCAGTGTGGACGCAACACCAGCCACACCTGCCACCGCAGTGTGGACGCAACATCCGAGTGCAGCGCACTGTCGGGTGTGGACAGAAGGTACTCGTCCAAACCGCCGCTGTTCTCGACCGTCCTGGGGGGGAGAAAGAGGGGGAGGGGTGGGGAGGGGGGTCGGGGAGGGGGAGGTTGGGGGGGGAATGGGGGAGAGGGGGGGGAGTTTGGGGAGGGAGGTCGGGGGGGAGGTCGACCGTCCTGGGGGGGGAGAGGAGGGGGGGGGAGGGGGGAGGTGAGGAGGGGGGAAGGAATGGAGTGGAGTGGAGTGCAGTGGAGTGGAGTGTCGACCATCCTGGTGGAGGGGGAGGGAACGGAAGGGGGGGGGGGGTCTGTGGGGGGGAGGGGAAGGGAGGGAAGGGAGGTCGCGGGAGAGGGGAGGGCGGGCCGGGGGCGGGGAGGGAGGGGAGGGAGGGAGGGGAGGGGAGGTCGATCGTGTGTGTGTGTGTGTGTGTGTGTAGTGGGTGTGGTGGTGTGGTGGGGGGGGGCAGGGAGGTCGGGGGGGGGAAGGGAAGGGAGGTCGGGAAGGGGAGGGGAGGTCGGGGGGAGGTCGGGGGAGGGGGGGCCGCATTTACTTGCGCGGATGAGGCGGCGCCTCAGGCGCGCCGAGAACGCCCCAGGCGCACCCCGACCGCCAGAGGCGCCGCCTCGGGCGCAACCCCCGCCCGCCTCAGGCACCACCCCGACCCGCCTTACGTGCCCACCACCGCCTGAGGCGCACCCTGACCGCCCGAGGCGTTGTGTCCGCCTTCACTTGATCGCCCCGGGAGTTGGGATTGTGGGGTGTTTTCGTGGGAAATGGGAAATCCGGCTCCTAGCGGTAACCGGCTTGCGCGGGGATCAAGGGATGCCGAGCCGCTCCCCCCTCCCACCCCTCCCCACACCTCCGTACCATGCAAGCACGGTCCATGCGCCACATCCCGCATGCGCACTTCGCAATGAGTGATCCCCGCGCAAGCCGTATACCGCTCGGAGCCGGATTTCCCATTCCCCAGGAAACCACCCCAAGCTTCGGTGGGAGAGGAGGGCGTGGAGGGGTGCGCTGGAAAGGTCTCGCTGAGAGCAGCACAACGGCATGTGTTGCGTGATAATCCGCTAGGTATTGCGCCTGGTATGAGCGTCCATATTTTCTCGAGCCGGGGAGCGGGATTTTTTTTGTCGTAAAACCTTGCCAGGTGCCACTGCCTCGCAGTGGTTTCATTTTCGGCGTTTGGAGCCGGAACCGGAAGCCACGGAGCCGGATTTTCATTCGTGCGGCTCCAGAAAATCAGTTCAACCTCCTGAAAACAAAAAAACACTGCTGCCTCGCACCTCAGCATCTGCGCGCTCATCTTGAGCGGCACAAACTTCTCGAGCACATGGCTGTACAGTTTCACCGTGGCTGTCTGCGGCTTGACGAGGGAGACGCGCCTGAGCAGGCGGGCAGCGGGGGGAGGTGGGGCTTGGTTACTTGGGCGGTGAGGCGGCTAGGTGATGGGGTGTTGGCGTTGCTGGTGGTGCACGGCGGTGCACGCATGGCGGTGCATGGCATGCATGCGCAGCTTCAGCTCCGGCGAAGGCCACTCACTCCTCCCCGCTCTTCGGGTACTTGCGCACGCGCAGCTTCAGCTCGGTGGTCCCCCACAGCGTCTGGCGCTGAGACGCGAGCACGTTGTGGAGCGACTGGCGCGCAGACGGGATCAGGCGGAGGAGCGCATCAGCGCTCCTTGACGCGCTCATTGCGGCGCGGCCGAGCAGAGCCGCGTGCTTACGCCCTCCACCGACTTCGCCTGTTCACGTGTGTGTGCGTGTGTATAACTCCCCTGTGACACAGGGCATGTGCGGTCGCGCCTGAGTGTGTCATACTTGTACGCTGTACATGTACGTATACGAATTGCCTGCCCCTTGCATGTGCGGTCATGATCGTGTCTGAGCATGGCACACTTGTACGCTAGTCGCGATGTACATGCATGTATACGTGTTGCCTGCCCCTTGCTCGCAAGTGAATGGTGTTCTGTGTGTTTGCCAGGAGGCACGAGGAGATTTGCGCAGCCGAGCGCCTGCTCGTGAATCACTGCCGCTTGCTGCCGCTGCGGCGGCGGCGGCTGCTACTACAGTAGGTACCTAATAACCATCCGCAGTGGCATGCAGGCAGGGCACGCATGGGCACACATGGCACGCATGTGGGAGCGGCGCAGGAAAGGGCGTGTAGGTAGGTCTTGATGATGGTGTGCAGGTGCGTGGCCAAGCAGTGCTGAAGAATGCCAGACCATGCAATAAGGGCCCATGCGCCCCATCATGCACCTGCATGCACCTCACCTGCACCGCGCTCGCTCCAAGCGCTTGCTCCACGCGATCGTAGCTCCACCAGTGTTTAATTAATGTGGTGAAGGGGGGCGCAGCCATGCATTAACGGAGCCTGCCGCCTCCAGCCTCACTGCGCGCACGCAGTTGATGACCGGGGTGGCTGACCTGATCACACTGGGCTTGATGTTTGATGTGTGCCTATCGACGAGGGTGTTGCGGGCCCCTGATGCATCAAGCATGCATGGTGTTCACACTGCCAGAGTGGAAAAACACAACGCACAACAAAAAAACTTCACAGCAAGCTCCACCGCTTTCGGATACATCTCCGTCCGATTTAGCCTAGTACTGAGCCACCATCTGCCACGCAGCTCCCGTGGCAGGCAGGCTGAGCGCACCATACAGGGCAGCGCGCATGGCTGACCAAGGGCTGAGTAGCAGTCCCCCAGCGGCCGGGTGAGGAGGTGAGGATGCGAAGGGTTGGGAGAGTGGGGATCACTGCAGCATGCTGCTGTGCGGGGGCAGAGACGGACGCAACCCTCGCCATGCGCGCATGGACGCATGCACGCATGCACGCGCGCCATGCAGCACACGCCCCCCCCCCCCCCGCGCACACCCTGCACAACCGCCCCCACGACGCACGGGCATCCACTGACCCTCTTGGGTTGATGCACCTCCCTTCCCCGACCGCAGGCCATCCCAGGGCGGGGCGCCGGGCCTGCCGACGTAGCAAACTAGGCCCTTGTCTGCCCTTGGCTGCGGAGGAGATGGACCTGGATAGGCTGCAGGCACTGGCTGATGTAGCGGCATCGGAGGGGTGAGGATGCCAGAGGGGGTGGGGGCCCACAGAAGCAGCAGCGTGCTGCCGTGCTGGGGCGCGCATGGGCACAGGCACGGGCACGGGCACGGGCACGGGCACGGGCACGGGCACGGGCACAGGCACGGGAACGGGCACGGGCACAGACACAGGCCGTGCACAGGCACGCATGGGCGCTGCATGGACGCTGTGCAGCCCCCCACGCCCGGCACGCGCACGCACACCATGCACAACCGGTCCCACGACACACTCGCATCCACTGGCACCACTGACCCCCTTGATGCACCCCCCTTGATGCACCCCCCTTACCCGACCGCAGACCATCCCCCGGGGGGGCGCCGCCTGGATCAACGCGTGGGGTGCCCGCGCGGCGTAAGCAAGAGGGGAGCAGCTCGCGATTCACGGGGGTAACCTTTAACAAGTCCAATTTGGTATGGCAGACGTCTCTTTGGGACACACAGACCAAGCGCAACCGGCACGTGGGGAACTTTGCCTCCGAGGAGGACGCAGCCAGGGCGTACGACTGTGCGGCTGTGCAGTCGCGCGGACCATGCGCCAGGCGCAACTTCCCGCGAGAGGCTATCAGCGAGCTGCCTGAGACAGTGGGAGGGGAGCGGAAGCCGCGCAAGAGCTCGCTGCACATCGGCGTTGCATGGGACAAGGCCGAGTCTTCATGGCGCGCGCAGCTGACAGACCCACTCACCAAGCGCCAGCGGTACATTGGTTCCTTCGCCTCCGAGGAGGACGCTGCCAGGGCGTACGACTTTGCAGCTGTGCAGGCACACGGACCTGTTGCCAAGCGCAACTTCCCGGGCGAGGCGATCAACGAGCTGCCAGAGACAGTGGGCGGGGAGCGGAAGCAGCGCAGCACGCGCAACATGGGCGTCTTCTGGCACAAGGCAAAAACGGCATGGCAAGTGGAGATGAGGGACCCGCAGACCAAGCGCGAACAGAGCGATGGGAGCTTCGTCTCTGAGGAGGATGCAGCCAGGGCGCACGGCTCTGCGGCGCACGGACGTGGTGCCAAGCGCAAGTCCCCGGACGAGGCCATCAGCGAGATGCCTTTGGCGGCAGAGCAGTGAGCAGCGTCGTATCTTTCACCCCGACGAGGCGCCGTCGCTCAGACCGCGGCTGTCAAGGTCGAGGCGTGCCTCCGCCGCCGCTTCACCGGGGGCAGCGCCGGCAGCAGGCGCCACGCAGCGAAAACAGATGCAGAGCCGCACGGCGGCGGCAGCGGCCTGCACGCACCCGCCATGGGCCGCAGGCCAATGGCGGCAGAGCAGTGAGCAGCGTCATGAGTATCATTACCCCCGGCGACGCGGTGCCGCTCAGACCGCGTCTGTCAAGATCGAGGCGTGCCTGCGCCGCCGCTTCACCGGGGGCACTGCCGGCAGCAGGCGCCACGCAGCGAAGACAGGTTTGGAGCCGCACGGCGGCGGCAGCAGCCCACACGCACCCGCCATGGGCCGCAGGCCAGTGGCGGCAGAGCAGTGAGCGGCGTCGTGAGTATCATTCTCCCTGACGAGGCGCCCGCCGCTCATACCGCAGCGTTCAAGATCGAGGCGTGCCTGCGCAGCCGCTTCACCGGGGGCACTGCCGGCAGCAGGCGCCACGCAGCGAAGACAGATTCGGAGCCGCACGGCGGCGGCAGCGGCCCGCACGCACCCGCCATGGGCCGCAGGCCATGCGGGTGAACGCACCCGCGAGGCCATGCGGGCGCACGCACCCGCCATCGCCCGCAGGCCATGCGCCACGTGCTGCATGCACGGGGGCACTCGTGTGACTGGTTTGACATGTTTTTCACGTACGCGCCCGGAGGACCCCGGGGCGTGAGTTAAGGCCTAGACTACCCGTCTAGGGGAGCTCTACTAGTAGAGCTCTCAAGGCCACGCAGCGCGCCAGCCTACCAGATGCGAGTCTGTGGTGGAGCTGGAGTGGATCTGCGAGGCGCCGTGAGACGAGCAGGGATGCCTGCACTTGCAGCAGCTACCCTTGCGCATGTCCAATAAGGGCTTAGCACGAAGGGTGCTACATATCAGGACCAGCCAGTGACCTGCCATCTCACGATCCGACCTTTAAATCCCTCTCTGGTTAGAGGGTAGAGCGGGAACTCACACCTGCTCTCCTCTGATTGAAGGCCCAGTGGCTAAGCTTTGGTTTCGGCGCGGTGGATGTTAACAGTCAGGACATGTGTACACACATGTGTGTACACCTCTAGAGGCTTATAAGACCGTGCGCAGCGAGAAGAGCCCTCGCATATTGCTGAGATGGCTGGCTACTGCTGGTCGGATGGTAGCTCGCCTCATTAGGCAGCTCCCTCAATCCCACGCCCCATGGGTGCATACTGTAAACTGTAAGCTACTGGTGGCCGGGGGCCCCCACGCTGCAAGGAGCCTGGGCGCAGATGCTGCAGCAGGGTGTAACAGCAAGTGGACGGGCGATCCTCGCGAGGAAAGTGCATAACTGGTGCAGCTGATCAATGATCATGTGTGCTCTGTGCGAGGGGTCATCCCGCATCGGATGGGCCACAAATTGTCGCCTGTAAGGACTGATCTCTGCCAGCTGTGTCCACGGTTGCGCTTGGTCTGGTTGGTCTTGCGCGCACACACTGCTGTGCGGAGGGGAGGTGCATAGCGTGCGGCCTGCCTCTTTTGGAACACGGGCTTTTAGAACTTGGGTCATTACACAGTTTGACACGCCTCCTCAAGCTAGGCACCAACTCGTCCGCAAGCCTAAATGTACGGTGAGTGTTTGTGTGTGTGTGTGTGTGTGTTTGTGTAGGTGAGCGTGTGGGTGTGAGTTTCATATACGCCTCCTTCTGGCAGTATCATTAGCGGTGTTGAATGCATGATGGGGTAGCAAGCTGTGCCTGCAGTCTTGCAATGCAGGCCAGTTTGTGCGGACAGGTGTTTTGAGTGTGTTGGTGTGTGTGGAGTTGTCATGTCACGCCAATTGTGGGCCCGCTCCCGGCTCAGCACAAAAGGCCAAGTAGGGCCATCATCATCAAGTATGCAGAAACACTGGGGATCACAGCTAAGCAGCCTGCTCATCATTACGAAGGGGTCGAACCCGGCCGAAAATCCGGCGGAACTCGCACAATTAATTCGTGTTTGGAGTCTTCAAGACGGAGACGTCTCGAGTGCCACCTACTAACAATCGCGACCAGCCTGCCCAGACCTGCAGACGAGCTAGGAAGTCAGCATGCCTGCCTCATCTACCGGGTGGGCAGGCCCGCCAAAGATCAAAGACCAGTTTTACAACCGCACTGGGTGGGTGGGTAGCACACTAGGGGCCCGGCACGGGGCATTGGGGCACGGTCAGGGCCGAAAATGTACGAATGCACGAATGTATGAACTGGGTGCCGCTTCCAGGAGACAAATAGGGTGTGTTTGTAGTAGAGGCAGTGTTTGCAGTAGAGGCAGTGTGTGGCGCGTGTGAACTCTGAACAGTCATCTCCTCAACGCTGACAGGCCAGCGCCGGGCCAACGACGCGCAGAGGTCGCAATCACGCTCTGCCCTGCACCACCCCTCCACCCCCAGCTGGTGGAGGGGTCCGCGCCCCCCCCCCCCCACACAGCCGCGCTCTGTGTGGGTGGGTGCGGCAACTTCTCTCCACCGTCACAGGCCCAGCGAGCGCTGCGCTCATTGCCCGTCAGCCTCTCTTTACTGCCGGCTGGTCGAGGGGCCCGCGCCCGCATCGGGCGACGTGCGGAAGCCCTGGATCTCGCTCTGCGACGTCGCCGCGGCGAGCTTGCTCAGCGGGGACAGCTTGGCGGCGACCTTGGTGCTGCCGCCCCAGCCCATGTTGGCCTTGAGGGGGGAGAGCTTCGGGCGGAGTCCGCGGCTGGGCGACTCCTGCGAGGGTGCAACCAGTGGGTGGGTGATGGTGTGAGTGAGCTGCGCGCTAGTGCGTGTGTGCGCGCGTGCGTGCATGCGCCGGCGCGTGCGTGCGAGTGGGATTATGTTTACGTACGTGTGCGCGCGCGTGCTCGTGTGTGCATACTATATGACACGGGCAGTGTCGCATCGTCTCACCTCGCCCAGCGACATTGTCTCGATCGGACCAATCATCGCATCTCCGTGCATTGGGCCCTGGGCGGCGTGCCGCATCAGCCGGCGGTGCTCCTCGTATGCGGCGACCTATTGGGGAGCGGGAGGGGGTTCGTGGGAAGTGTGCAAAGCGTGTGTCAGTCGACTGCAGCTCTGCTTGGAGGAAGGCACAAGAGCATGCAGGCGCAGAGGGACAGGCAGCCACGCCACGCGCATGGGTGCGACAGGGGCCCAGGCGCCATGGGCGCACGTACGCGCACAGGCACAGGCACGCCGCGCGTGCACGCAACTGCACGCGCGCACGCCATGGTGATCACTCCTACACACCTCCTCAGCGCTCGCGCCCGGCAGCGGCGCAGCCATCCCCTCAAACTCAGACTCGCCGCCAACGCCGGCAGCGCGCTGCAAAGCACAGGCAGAGAAGGGGAGGGGGGGGGGGGAGTCAGTACACTGGCGCAATCATCACTCAGCCCCCCAGCAGCACAGGCAGGGGGGGGGGGGAGGAGGCTTGCCATTAAGAAAGCAACCAAGACCATGGGTCACACGCGGGGCCAATAACAACCCACACCTTGAAGTCGCGCGGCGGCGGGCGCGATGAGGTCTCCCACGCCGCCTCGGAGGTGAGCGCAACCGGCGCGTGTGCACGCGCTTGCTCCTCCTCCCATGGATCGTTGAAGCCGCCGGGGCGCTGTAGTGGTGGTGGTGGTGGCAGTGTGTGTGAGAGGAGAGAGAGAGAGAGAGTGTGAGAGAGTGTGTATGCGAGAGAGAGAGTGGTGGTGGGGGCAGTGTGTGTGAGAGGAGAGAGAGATGGAGAGTGAGAGAGAGTGTGAGTACGAGAGGGCGAGAGAGTCAGAGAGAGTGTGTATGCGAGAGAGAGAGTGAGAGAGTGAGTGAGTGAGTGAGAAAGAGAGTGACAGAGAGTGTGTGCAAGAGAGAGAGTGAGTGAGGGGATATGTGTACGAGTATGACAGAGAGAGATGAGAGATGAGGGAGACAATGTGTGGGTGAGAGAGTCAGAGAATGCGAGAGAGAGTGAGAAACGGAGAGACTCGCACACGCACACGCACGCACGCATGCGTGCGCAAACAAATGCACGCGTATCCACACCTTGAACAGCGCCTTGACCGCCTTGGCAGTCTTCGCGTTGCCCAGGTCCACACCCTCGGCCACGCAGCGTGACCGCTCGTCTTCTGACAGGTCGCCCCACGCGCCGCCGCGCATGAAAAGGCGCGCAAGCGCTCGCGATGCAGCAGCGTCAGAGACATCGATGCCTGCGACGGCCAGGGCAACCGCCTCATCATCGGAGAGGTCGCCAAAGCCACCGGCGCGCTGCGGAGGGGAAGAGAGGAGGGTAAGAGAAAGGGGGGGGGGACATGTGTTGGTACGTGTGGGTCGGTGGGTACGGGTGTATGCATGCGCGTGCGCGTGCGTCTTTCCCTGGCGTCGATGTGTGCGCGTATGCACGTGTGCGCACCCAAGACCCCCCCTCCCTTTTCTCCCATGCCATGCCGCCCACCCCGACAACTCTACTCACCCTGAACACGCGCTGCAGCGCCGCGAGCTGGCGCGCGTCCGTGATGTCGACGCCGCACGCCGCCAGAGCTTCACGGTCCGCGGGGCCGGGGTCGGTGAAGCGACCGGGGCGGCGGAACACGCGGGCGAGGGCGGCGGGGCCGTCGGGCGAGCAGGCCGGGTCAACACCCATCTTGGTGAGCGCATCCGACTCCTCGGGCGAGAGCTCGCCACCGACGCCGCGGCGGAAGAAGCGTGCGACTGCCTTGACTGCAGCGGGGTTGTCGGTGTCAAACCCGGCCTTGGCGAGCGCCTTCTGGTCTGCATCGCTGATGTTGCCGTGGCCGCCGGGGCGCTTGAAGAAGCGGTCAAACGCGGCCTGCGCCTCGGCAGACTTGATGCCCACACTTGCGAGCGCCGTCTTGTCGCTCTCACCGAGGTCGCCAAAGCCGGCAGCGCGCTTGAACTCGCGGACCAGCGCGGCTTGCGTCGGCGGCTGGTTGAGACCCAGCCCGTTGATCGCGGAACGGTCGTCGATGCTCAGGTCACCGAAACCACCGGGGCGGCCAAGCTTGCGCGCGAGGGAGGCCTGCACCGCAGGGTCGAACAGTCCAGCCTTGGCAAGCACCGAGTGGTCGTCATCGCCAACGTCCTGCACGCCGCCCGGGCGCCTGAAGGCGCGTGCCAGGGTGGCCTGCTTGCTGGTGTCCAGCAGGCCCGCAGCCTTGATGTCGCGAGCGAGGTCGTCGTCGTCGTCATCCCCAAGGTCGCCGCCGCCGTCGCCGCGGCGCAGCGCGCGCGCGATCGCGCCCTGAGTGCTAGCCTCGAAGAATCCGGCGTCACGGAGGGCGTCCTTCTCGTCGGGGGAGAGCTCGCCAAAGCTGCCGGGGCGTTTGAGTGCGCGGCCGAGCTTGGCCAGAGCCTCGGGGTCAAGGAGACCCTCCTGCCCCAGGCGTGCCAGCTCATCATCTCCCAGCTCGCCGCCCCCAATGCCACGCTTGAACGCGCGGCGCATCGCAGCTGCCCGGTCCTCGTCGCCCAGCTGTGCCGATGACAGCTCGAGGTGCTCGTCCAGCGACAGCTCCTCGCCGTCGCCCCCGCGCCCAAACAGGCGGCGCAGGGCAGACTGGACGGCCGGGTCGGACAGGCCAGCGGCCGCGACGTCGCGGGGGTCGTCGCCGGAGAGGTCGCCACCGCCAGTGCCGCGCTTGAACATGCGCGCCAGCAGCGCCTGCTGCGAAGGGTCGGTAACGCCAATCGAGCGCAGCTCGTCGATCTGCGTGAAGAAGTGTGGAGAGTGTCGGAGATAGTGTGCGTGACTCGTGCAAAAGCAGCAGGGAAACATCAGCAGCTGGAAGGCCCAGACACCCGACCACTTGTACGAGGAGGGGAGGAAGAGGACAAGGGAGGGAGAGGGAAGGAGAGGAGAGGGAGATAGAGCAAGACCAATAAAGAGGACAGGGAGGGAGAACAGGGCAAGGCACCCACCTCGTCGTTAGTCAGGTCCGCACCGCCACCGCGGCTAAACACACGCGCCAGCTCAATCGCGCGCACCGAAACGGGTTTAAGAACCCTTGTCCACTTAAAAAACCTGCACCCTAGCGCCCTATAGCGCAGGCCCTAGTAACGCACCTCATCATCGGTCAGGTCTTCACCGTCACCGCGGCGAAACGCGCGCGCCAGCTCAATCGCGCGCGCCAAAGAGCTTTTTTGAACACCCTCTACCATTTCAGCCCCCTGCGCACCCTAGCGCCCTAAACCCCAGGCCCTAGCAACGCACCTCATCATCGGTCAGGTCTGCACCGCCACCGCGGCGGAATGCGCGCGCCAGCTCGATCGCGCGCGCCGACATGCCGGCACGCTGCATTGCCGTGACCTCGGCGGAGGAGAGGTCGCCGCCGGCGCCGCGCTTGAAGAGGCGGGCAAGGGCAGCCTGTGCGTGTGAGGGGTTGTGAGAAAGAGAGCCAGGGGGAGAGAGAGACAGAGAGACAGGGAGACCAGGAGAGAGAGAGCGACAGAGCGACAGAGAGGCTGAGAGGCAGAGAGACAAATAGAGAGATACTTTTCAATCCCACCTGCTGGTCCCTGTTAGTGACCCCCGCAGCCTGCATCCTCCCCTTCTCATCAGCACTGAGGTCGCCGCCAGCGCCGCGCTTGAACATGCGTGACAGCGCGGACAGGGCGGCGGGGCCGGAGATGCCGGCGGACGCGAGGGCGTTGCGGTCCTCGTCAGACAACTGCGGTTTGAACGGCGGTTGGGGTGGTTGGCAGTTTGCGATTCAAATTTCGAGTTTCAAACATGTGGGCGATGCGTAGCCAGGAGGGGAGGGGAGTGGAAGCGGGGTCGGAGCGGGCTCGGATATTCGAATTCGTGGGTTGACGCGCAGGCAGGTCGAGGGGGCAGTTGCAGGGGTGCTGCTGCTTGCATGCACGCCCAGCCCATGCAAGCGTGTGCTTCTGTACCTCGTCGGGGCCGCCGCCGTGCTTGAACAGACGCGCGCACACGTCCTGTGTCTCGGGGTCCCACACGCCCGCCTTCTCCATCGCGTCGCGGTCGGCCTGTGGATGTTGGTTGTTGTTAGTTGTTAGTTGTGGGTTGTTAGTTGTTAGTTGTTAGTTGTTAGTTGTTGGTTGTTGGTTGTTGGTTGTCAGTTATTGGTAGCCAGTTGTAAGTTGGTGCATGGAGTGAGTTAGTGCATGGAGTGCGCTCGTCCCCCAACCCCTCTCCCGATCAAGCAAGCCCCTTGAACTATACCCTGCTTATACCCTACCTGTGATAGCGACTCCGGCGCGCCTCCACGGCGCAGCAGCCGGCGTGCGGCAGGGCCAGTGAGACCAGCAAGAGCAAGGTTGGCGCGGTCCTGTGTGGGTGTGTGTGCGTTTGCATGTGTCTGCTAGAGCTACAGAGAGAGAGTCAAAAGAGGGGTGAGGTAAAAGAGGGAGTGAGCGAGAGAGTGTGACCGTGAAAGAAAGAAACAGAGCGAGAAAGAGAGAGACAGACTGAGAGAAAGAGAGCAACATGCGTGCATGCGTGCACGCGCATGCGCGCACCTCATCGGACAGGTCCTCAACCCCCCCGGCGTGCTTGAAAAGCCGGATCAGCGTGTCCTGAGCGTTGCGGTCCGTTAAGCCCGCCGCACGCAGCCGCGCGCGCTGCACCGCGTCGTCGTCGCTGTCGTCGCCCAAAGCAGCGGCGGGGCCTGTGTGCACAGTGGTGGGCGAGTCGGTGGGTGTAGGTTCTTTACCCTCTTGCTGGCGCACGGTTGGTCTCGCGCTTTCAAACGGAATCCACCGCATGTCGATAGCTTTCCGCAGAATTGTACGAAAACAGGTTGTCGGGAGATCCCTTGAAGAGAGAAGACCAGGCGGCGGGCGCCCCTGCAAGCTTGTAATTCACATTGCCGAGCAAGGTCGAATACGCTGCCGGTAGGTGCGGCACACACGACTGTAAAATCCATAATCATCGCCCACATTCCGACATTGGTGACACACCGAATCGTGGAACAAGCTTGGGTATTCCGTAGTACCGCTTTGCCTTGCCGATTCAATAATTCGGAAAACGTCGCGGCAAGGTCGACTTTTAAAAAATATTGCCGAGAAAGTAAAAAAAACGCCCAAAGTGACGTCAAAACGGGAAAAACTCAAAAAAATCCCGCGGCAAAGCGGTACTACAGTAGACACTGCTAGCACTTTGTACAAAATGATAGCAGGGGCAAAAACCAGCTGGGGGCTATCCTTTGTGGGCCCGCTATCCCCCGCGGGGTGCCATCCTTTTGTCACGGTATGTCCGCGTGCGTTGGCGAGTCGCGGTGGGAGGGCGGTGCGTCGTAGGCGGAGAACAAGTTTTGGGCACTGACCTGAGCCGGATCCGCCGCGCTTGAAGACGCGTTGGAGCGCCGCAAGCGCGGCGTCGGACACGCCGGACGCCGCGAGCTTGGCGCGGTCGCTGTCGCTGAGCTCGTTCGGCGAGTGGGCGCCCTGTGGTGGCATATGGGTTGACGATGGGGGAGGGGCTGTCAGGTTTCGGCCCTGCTGTCGCTGTTTTGCGTGAGTTGGGGTGCCAGAACGCACGTGGTAAAAAAACGACCTTGAAGAGGCGCGAGAGCACGTCCTGCGCCTCTGCCCGACACAACTCCGGCCTTTGCATGGTCCCCGAAACACACAATCAGAGGGCCCCGACCCCTCCTACTCAAAACCCTGCACCCAGTTAACCCCTCGGGTCAAATCAACCGTGCTCGACAGGTTTTAAAACCGACCTTGAAGAGGCGCAAGAGCACGTCCTGCGCCTCTGCCGACGCGACCCCGGCCTTGGCCAGCCGCGCACGCTCCTCATCGGACAGGTCGGAAGGCACGAGTCCGCCGGGGCGGTCTGCCTTGCGGAATGCTCGCGCGAGGGCGGCCCATCCGCGTGGGTCGGCCAAGTCCAGGCGCTTGAGCTTGCTCTTGTCCTGAGAGAGAGAGTGGGCAAGGGGGGGGGCATGTGTTTATAGAGAGCGAGATAGACAGAGAAAGAGCAAGAAGGGGAGGAGAGAGAGGAAGAAGCATGGTGTGTGTGAGCGCAAGAGTGGCCCGGTCGCGTGGGTCGGCGAGATCGAGGCGCTTGAGCTTGCTTTTGTCCTGAGAGAGCATGGGGAGAGGAGGGTGGGCGTGTCTTCAGAGAGAGAGAGAGAGCAAGAGACAGAGCAAGAGACAGAGCAAGAGACAGAGAGAGACGGAGTGAGAGACAGAGCAAAAGAAAAGAGAGAGAGAGATAGCGCAACAGACACAGAGAGAGAGAATGACAGGCGGAGCAAGAGACACGGTGAGAGAGTGTCTGTGAGAGAGAGTGGGCGCGCGAGCGCTTGCGCATCTGCCAGCTTGTGTGCGTGCAAAAAAGGGCCACCCATGCACGTGATGCCCATCTTCCAGCGCACTCGCACCTGGTCGGTGAAGTCGTCGTAGCCATTTGGCGCGCGGCGCAGCAGGCCAGCCAGAACAGCCTGGCACTCCGGGTCGCGCACGCCCATGCCAGCAAGGAGCCCCTCCTGGTCGCCCTCGAGCTGCGGTGATGGTGGGGTCAATATGTGCGTGTGTTGGTTAGATTCGGATGTATTCTTGATGCTGTGCATGCTTGTGCCAGCGAGCAGGCCCTCCTGGTCGCCCTCGAGCTGTTGTGGCAGGGGAGGGGGGAGAAAAGGGGGGGGAGGGTCAACGAGTGCATTTGGTGGATGGTACGTGTTGTTGCGTCAGCGTGGCTGCGTTGGGCAGATAGCAGAGGGGATAGAGAACTGATGGCCGACGGTGTTGCTTGCTGCCCTGGTGGTCGTGCCATTTTCACGCGTAGCAACGCGGCGACGGCAACGCCCAGTGCGAAGGCCTCGCCATCTTATGACAAGACAAACCCTCAACACTGAACCCCAAACCCTAAACCAAGCAGTTGACAAGCACATGGGCCCCCACATCCCTGCACCCGACCACCCCCAACGGTCACCTGCTGCTCGGGCGGCGAGGCAGCCTTGGTGCGTGCCACTGGGGTGATGGCGACGCCCGCGGCGGCAGCGGCGGCGGCGGCGGCGGGGGCGGCAGAGTCCTGGAGGTCCTCGTCCTATGGATGCATGCGTGTGGTGTGCGGGGTAAGAGTTGGGTGTGTTTGTGGCGTGTGTTGTGTGTGCGGTGTGTGCGGTGTGTGCGGTGTGTGGTGTGTGCGCGGTGTGTGTGCGGTGTGTGCGGTGTGTGCGGTATGTGTGGGGGGGTGGGGGGGTGCGGTGTGTGAGGTGCGGTGTGTGGTGTGTGAGGTGTGTGGGGTGCGGTGTGTGCGTTGGGTGAAGGATGCCGGGTGTCGGGGCGTGGTCGGCGCGCGACAACAACGGGGGCGCCCACACGTGCTGTCCGTACAGAGTTCCTTGCTGCAGCGGTCCATCTCTCCCTCTCTCCCTCTCTGCCTCTTTCCCTCTCTCTCTCTTCATATCCCTCCCTCTTGGCGTTCTTGCCAAAGAGGCCCTTGACCGCGACAGAATCGTCCGGGCTTGGCGGCAGCGGCGGTCATTGCCATCAGGTCCTTAAACCAATCCCCCAGCTCTCCCCCCCTAACAACCCGTACACCTTGTCAGCCCAGCTCTGTGGCCGCACCTTCTTGCGAAAGAGGCCCTTGAATGCGCGCGAAAAGAGTCCGGGCTTGGCGGCGGCGGCGGTGGCGGCAATGGCGGCTGCGGCAGCTGCGGCAGCTTCGGGCCGCGCCTGTGTGTGTGTGTGTGTGTGTGCGGTTTGGGGGGGGTGGGGGGGTGCGCCACCATTCGCCCCTTTTGCGGCGCCGGCAGTGTAGAGGCAGGCTCTGAGGCAAAGTGACACGGAGTTTGCCTGTTGCGCAATGCACACATTCATAAACGGCTACCCATGAACCTAAAAATCCAAACCGCAAACCGCAAACTCGCTCGCCCGCCCGCCCGCACGCACGCACCAGGGTCTGGTCGCCGGTGTCGATCGTTGGGATGTTTTCGCCGGTGAGGTTGCTGTTTGTATGGCCCTTGGGGGTGAGGCTGGAGGCGTGCCTGTGTGTGTGTGTGTGTGTGTGTGCGCGTAATGAGGTGATTCACCCTCTTGTTGGTGCACGGTTGGTCACCCGCCGCCAAATGGGATCTTCTCAATGATGACCAGAAACAGCCTATCTAGGTCTGCCGTGCAGAATTCTCTGTAACGGTCTCTCTTTATATCTCTCTCCCTCTCTGTGTGTGTGCGTGTGTTTGTGTGTGTGCATGTGTGTGAGTGTGTGTGTGTGTCACCCACCTGCTAGTCTGCTCAGCAA
>VFSX01000068.1:238633-258633 GCA_016618255.1 Chlamydomonas sp. UWO 241 | reverse complement strand
TCCTCGTGCAACCCATGCAAGTACTGAGTGTGCTTGATTGGAAGGTTCAATTAGGTCACACGCCAACCCCGGCGTACCCTGGCCAACCATGTGGCCACACATCAACCAAAAAGTCGACCAAAAGGGCTGCGCTGTTGCAGGCAGAGAAAGGGGCAGCAGCAGAGCAGGGGGATTGAGCAGGCAGTTACTGATCGATAACCGGCAGCTGTCAAAACGTAACCGAAATAAATATAACGTTACGCACCGCCTCCCTGCCCTACCACAGCCCCCTATAGTGTCACCCCGGAGTTAAACTCTACACCCACAGTGTAATGGCTTTGTTGCAAGGCTCTTCAATTTGCACAAATGGTAGAGCCTTGTAACAAAGCCATTACCCTGTGGGTGTAGAGTGAAACCCCAAGGTAACACTATAGGGGGCTGTGGTAGGGCTGCGCTGCCTGCGGCAATACCAGCAGCATAACATAGGGCAGCAGAGCAGAGGGGAATGGGTAGGGAATGGGCAGGCATACTAAAAATAATAATAAATGTAACGAAGTAATAGTAACTGAATGTAACCGAAATGAGTAACCCACCGCCTCCCTGCGCTGCCTGCGGCGACGCAGGCAGAAGAAGAGGCGGCAGCACAGTAGCGGGATGAGCAGGCAGTAAATAACGATGACTGGTAACAGGCATTATTTACTAACAGTAACCGAAAGAAACCGAATAGTAACTCACCGCCTCCCTGCGCTGCCTGCGGCGACGCAGGCAGAAGAAGAGGCAGCAGCAGAGCAGCGGGATGAGGAGGCCGAGTACCACCGCGAGGATGATGATCCAGATCTGGACGCCGCCCTTGTCCTCCGCTGGGGCGGGCGTGATCTGGCGGGGGGTAGGGTTTTAGGGTTTTGGGTGTATGGTTAAGGGTTAAGGGTTAAGGGTTTGGGGTTTGAGGTTTAGGGTTTGGGGGTTAGGGTTAAGGGTTTGAGGGGTGTTTGGTTGTCTTTGGTGCTGGGTTACGATCCGTTTCATTGGTGCTTGCATTTGTGATGCATGCGTTTGCCCCGGGCGGGCGTGATGTGGCGGAGAAAAGGGGAAGGGGGGAGGGTGTGTGTGTGTGGGGGGGGGAGGTTGTCTTCAGTGCTGGGTTACGATCCGTTTCAGTGGTGCTTGCATGTGGTGTTTGGTGTGCAGTTGCTTGCCCCGGTAAACCTACCGCACACGCGTGCGCGCGCACGCGTGCACATTCAGTGCGCGCATGCACGCGCATACGTGCTCATGCACACACACATATAATGAGTGAGTGCGCGCGCACACCCGACTGTACGCTCGGCCAGTACCTGGCAAGTACATGACTCGGCCAGTACCTAACAAGTACGTGAATGTAAAATGCACCACGATTGGGTGCACGCAAACACCCACCACTGGCGCAAGTACGCAAGCGTCCACACGCACACACACAGGCACACACACACACACACACACACACACTCACACACACTCACACACAAACAAACACACATGCACGCACACACACACACACACACACATACACACACATACAACATCAACTGGCGCGAGCATGCACCCCCCCCTGCCCCACACGCATACACACACATACACACACACACACACACACACACACCAACGCACACCCACCACATCAACTGGCTCGAGCACGCACCTTCCCCCCTCTGCTCCACACGCACACAAACACATAGAGAGAGAGAGAGACATCGTTACAGAGATCTCTGCACGGCAGACCTAGATAGGCTGTTTCTAGTCATCAATTGAGAAGATTCCGTTTGAAGGCGGGAGACCAACCGTGCGCCAGCAAGAGGGTGAACAACCTCATTCGTAAAGCAGTGGGGGAAAGGGGCAGTGGCGGGTCATTGACGGCTGTGTTCGTCAATCCGCCTCGACTGAGTTTAAACTAGGTGTCGGTAGAAGGACTTCCACAGTTGTGGAAATCATGCTAAGATGATCCACTCGGTGGTGACTCGCTCGGCGAACTCGGGGCGCTCGGGGATGTCGCGTGTGAAGTTGAAGAGATGGATGTTTGCGGAGGGCGTAGAACGTGACGGAGTGGGCGCAAAAGTCACCGGCGTGAGCCGGAAGAAGGTGATGGCGCCGCCGGCATAGAGCGAAGTCATGTCCGAACAGCGGTAGTCGTGCAAGTGGGAGGCAGTGGGAGGGAGGCAGCGGGAGGGTAGTCGGAGGGAGAGGGGGAGGCGCGGGGGAGGGTTAGGGAGGGCTGAGGGGCACAAGATGGGGTGAGGTGCAGCGGGGATGGAGGGGTGGAAGACAGGAGAAGGGAGGGAGGAGAGGGGAGAGAGGAGGGAGCCACACTGTGGCCCGGCCACATGGCGCATACATAGGCGCTGGTAGCATGGGGTGGGGTGCATGGGGTGCATGTGCGCGCATGGGGCGCATGGGGAGGGGCAACTCCATGTGACGAGCATGTGGGTGTATGGAGGTCGACGGGGCGGCAGTGGGATAAGCGGTGGGTCTCGACACAAACACTCTCGACACAAACACATACACACACACACGCACACACACACCCCACATCAACTGGCATGTCCACTGCCCCCCCCCCTCCCCCCCACACACACAAACACACATACACACACACACACACAGACACACACACACACACACCAATGCACACCCACCACATCAACTGGCGCGAGCACGCACGCGTCCACAGTAGCGCCGTTCCCCACAGCACCAACCACCTGTGGTTAAGGGCGTAGAGGGAGTGTTGAGTTCAAAGCATGTGTGTGTGTGTGTGTGTGTGTGTGTGTGTGTGTGTGCGTGTGCGTGTGCGTGTGCGTGTGTATGCATGTGCGCATGTGCGCATGTGAGAGTGTGCGCGTGTGCGCGCGTGAGCTTGTGTACGTGTGAGCTTGCACGCGTGGGTGCACGCACGTGCGTGCATATGCGCGTGTGCACGCGTGTGTGTGTGTGTGTGTGTGTGTGTGTGTGTGCAGGCTTGAACCCGTCCAAGACAGCCCGATGGCGCTGAGATAGCGCCCCTGATTGCGCTCCTGGCAGCGCCTCTGGTGGCGCTTCTGAGGGCGCTTCTGGCGGTGCTCTGACATCGACCTTGTGGCGCTTTAAAACCTCGGAATGCATGCCAATGGCGCTCTGTCGGAACTCTGGTGGCGCCCCAAATAGCCACTAATGGGCCACTATTTGCCACACCAGGCTGGACTGTGATTTCCTTTCCGGGAATCTAAATTTAGTATTCCACAGCCGGATTTTGCATTGACCGCGTTGACCGTTGATCTCCCGTTGACCGTTTGTCCTCATACATAGGTATGTGTAAGCTGTTGATGTGCTCTGTCTGGCGGGTTTGTCAGACTGACAATCCACTGGATAGGTCGAGCTGTGTTCAAGGTCGAAGCACAGTTAGAATACAGCCAAATGGCTGTGGGAGCCGAAAAGGAAATCACTGAGGCTGGACCAATCGGAGCACGACCCGGCGTCCACGCAAATCAGCGACACCCCGTTCCGCCCTGATCGTGCCACACGTAAATTGTGCCAAATGTACAATGCACCCTGCGGGACAGTTTTAACCACCTGGCTGAACCAGTCGGAGCACAATCCCACGTCCGCGCAGATCCGCCAACACCCTTAACGCCCTGATGGCGCTCTGATGGCGCTCTGGTGGCGTTCTGATGGAAACAAACCTGAAAACACATGAGTGTTTGACCCACCAGGCTGGACCAATCAGAGCATGATACGACGTCTGTGCAGGTCAGCCTACACCTTTGAAAGATGCCCCGATGGCGCTCTGATGGCGCGCTGATGGCATTCTGATGGTGCTCCGAAGACGATGAAAGAAATGCGCAAAATTACACACCTGGGTGGACCAGTCGGTGCACGACCCGACGTCCGCGCTCGGGTTTGTGGCCGTTAGGAACGTCGACACGGTCATGGCGTCAAAGGAGAGGGGGCACGCGCCCTCCAGCTCATTGTTCACCAGGTCCATGAGGGCCGCCTGGGAGGGGTGCAGGGGGGGAGATGAGCGTATTTTTGGCGGTAAGGAACATCGACACGGACATGGCGCCCAAGGAGAGGGGGCACGCGCCCTCGAGGTCATTGTTGACCAGGTCCATGAGGGCCGTCTGGGGTGGGTGCAGGGAGGGGGGGGGGGGCATGAGCGGTGTTTGTGGCAGTCAGGAACATCGACACGGTCATGGCGTCAAAGGAGAGGGGGCACGCGCCCTCCAGCTCATTGTTGAACAGGTCCATGAGGGCCGTCTAAGGTGGGTGCAGGGAGGGGGGGGGGGGCATGAGCGGTGTTTGTGGCAGTCAGGAACATCGACACGGACGTGGCGTCAAAGGAGAGGGGGCACGCGCCCTCGAGCTCGTTGTTCACCAGGTCCATGAGGGCCGTCTGGGGTGGGTGCAGGGAGGGGGGGGGGGGCATGAGCGGTGTTTGTGGCAGTCAGGAACGTTGACATGGACATGGCGTCAAAGGAGAGAGGCACGCGCCCTCGAGCTCATTATTCACCAGGTCCATGAGGGCCGTCTGGGGGGGGTGCAGGGGGGGGGCATGAGCGGTATGTTTGGCGGTAAGGACCGTCGACACGGACAGGGCGTCAACGGAGAGGGGGCACGCGCCCTCGAGCTCGTTGTTGACCAGGTCCATGAGGGCCGTCTGGGGGGGGTGCAGGGGGGGGGCATGAGCGGTATGTTTGGCGGTAAGGACCATCGACACGGACAGGGCGTCAACGGAGAGGGGGCACGCGCCCTCGAGCTCGTTGTTGACCAGGTCCATGAGGGCCGTCTGGGGCGGGTGGCAAGGAGTGCTTGTGTGAGGGTGGGTGGGGTGCAGTGGTGGGTCACGGGGCGGGTGGGGTGCAAGGAGGGGGGGAGGGGGGGCGGGCAGTCAGAGAGACAGCAGCAGTGGGTTGTGAGCACGAAGAGGGGCAGAGGGTGCATTAGGGGATGGAGGGGGGGGGGGGCAGTCAGAAGATGGGCAGCACCTCGCGCGTATCGACTTGCGATGATGAGCTTCCTTCTTTACAGGTGACCACGGGGTCGTTTCCCCCCAGAAAATCTGGTAGGCTGGCGCGCTGCGTGGCCTTGCGGGCTCTACTAGTAAAGCTCCCCTAGATGTGTAGTGTAGGCCTTAACTCACGCCCCGGGGTCCTCCGGGCGCGTACATGTAAAAACTGAAGAAGAAAAAAACAGAAAATCCCATTAGTTAGAGCACATGTAGCAGCTGTTGCAACGGCAAACCAAAACCGTTGCGTCAGGCGGGACACACAGGGGGGGCGGCTCGGCAGCACCATTGCAGCTACTTACGGGGTTAACACACTTCGATCTTACTACACGCTGCTGCCTACCGTAGGACTTTGCGCTTTGCGTTGCCAATTGATTAGTTCCGAGGATAAGGTTCAATTTCTAAAAGCATAATGACGGGGAAAAATGACGTCAAAGCGGAACAAACGGGAAAAATCCCACGGCGAGGCAAAAATATCTCAATGAACTCGGGCTTTTTATGAAGTGCCGGCAAGACCAAGCATGACTACGGTACGTACCTTGAACGCATCAATGGGGTACCCCGCCGGGATATTCATTGTTGTGCGCATGAACACGACTGCATCGCACGTCTGCGCAAGCGCGCGGTCCTGCAGGGTCAACAACAGCAGCAGCAACAGGGTCAGGTGGAAGCAGGGTGGAAGTAGCGGTGGCAGCAGCAGCAGCGGCGGCAGCAGCAGCGTAGAAGTCGGGGCAGCAGCAGATGCATGGACACGAATGGGTTGCACTCCTGTGCAAGCGCGCGGTCGTGCAGGGTCAGCAGCAGCAGCAGCAGCAGCAGGGTCAGGTGGAAGCAGGGTGGAAGTAGCGGTGGCAGCAGCAGCAGCGGCGGCAGCAGCAGCGTGGAAGTAGAGGCAGCAGCAGACGCATGAACACGAATGGGTTGCACTCCTGCGCAAGCGCGTGGTCCTGCAGGGTCAACAGCAGCAGCAGCAGCAGCAGCAGCCGCCGCCGCAGCAGCAGCAGGATCAGGTGGACGCAGGGTGGAAGTAGCGGTGGCAGCAGCAGCGGCGGCAGCAGCAGAAGCATGAACACGGGTTGCACTCCTGCGCAAGCGCGCGTTCCTGCAGCATCCGACGGAATGGGGCAGCAGCAGAAGCAGCAGCACGGTCAGTGCCAGCACCCGGGGAAGCAGGGGTAGAGGTAAAGTCAGTCGCAGCAGGGGTCAAGGCGGAATCAGCGGCAACGGTAGCTGCAGCTGCAGCTACGGCAGCAGCAATGGCGGCAGCGGTGGCGGCAGCGGCAGCGGCAGCGGCAGCGGCAGCGGCAGCGGCAGCGGCAGCGGCAGCGGCAGCAGCAGCAGCAGCAGCAGCAGCAGCAGCAGCAGCACCAGAAGCAGCAGCAACAACAAGGGCAGCAGCGTATCCGTGTCGGTGACCCTCTGGCCTCCCCTATGTACGGCCTTGCTAACCAAGACACAGGAAACCTTATTATGTCATCGCATAAGAGTGACACACCTGCAGCAGCGAGCGATGCTGACCAGTCAAGGCCGCAGCCTCTCCTGTCGGCTCGGTGAGCAGGGGTCCGACCGGGAATCCGAGCAGCGTGCGGCGGCGCGCGAGGGAGCAGATGATCGAGATTGAGGACTGTGGAGGGGGGACCCGGGGGGGGGGGGGCATGAGAGGTGGTCAGGGGCATGGTAGATGCATGGGGAGCAGCAGAGCGACTGGGGATCCAAGCAGCGTGCGGCGGCGCGCGAGGGCGTAAATGATCGAGATCGTCGACTGCAGAGGAGGGGGGGGGGGCATGAGGGGTGGTCAGGGGCATGGTAGATGCGTGGGGGGCAGCGGGCCGACCGGAAAGCCGAGCAGCGTGCGGCGACGCACGAGGGCGCAGATGATCGAGGTTGCCGACTGCACAAGGGAGCGTTAGAGGGGGGGGGGGAAGGGAGGGGGGTATTTAGGGTGTGCAAGCAGCACAGGTATAATATGCCAGTATAGGGGCTCAATTAACGGAGGGGGGCTCGATTAACGGAGGCGCGTTCTCGTCGCCGAGCCCTGGACCCAGCAATGCGGCGCTGCTGGTGACGAGGATCTCCGTGCCGCTGACGAGCGGGGTAAAATACGACTGGCCCGGCTCCTGCTAGACTGCCCCTCGGGGGAACACTTCAGGAGCGGCTTGCCCGGCGCTGCCATGGCTTGGCGAGTAGCCGCGGCGCTGCCGCGGCCCGTGCTGGGAGACGGCCCTTATTTTCCCCCCATGCAGGACGCCATGCGGCACCGATCTCGACGAGTTGATCGACGAGCGGAGGAGCTGGCGCCCGTCAATGCATGCTGGACATTGGTCAAGATGGCTGCCCGTGGAGGCGGGCTACCATCACGGCTTCAGTGGTGGCGACCGCCGAGGCAACACAGAGTAAATCCGCTTCACCAATCGCAGCATTCGTCACCGCGCTCATCCTCGGGGGCGCTCGTCTGCCGGTGACTGGCGTTGGAAGGTCTTCAGGCAGCCTCCATGACAACTCTGTCGTCCATGCACCCTGGAGGGTGGGACCTGGCCATGCATGAGGCATGGGGCGCCGGCTGAGCCCCATGCAAACGAGAGCTGGACAGCCATGCACTGCCAGGCGGGGACCGTTCCAGTCAGCGCCAGTCGGCTCTGCCGGCTTGACTGGCCACAAGGCCACTACTGTGACCCTGAGGAACGTCCTCTCCTATATGCTCCTTGCCAGACATGTCTCTCAGAGACCGCTGTTTGTGGTAGTCTAGCCGGCGGGAGCGGTAGTCTATCGGCCGGGAGCCGGCGGTACTCTAGTACTTAAGTGTGCTGTAGTATCGGCGGGTGTCTCTAGTAGAAGAGTAGCCTGCTTAGCTGGAAACCCCGTGTTACTGTTACTGATAGGGGACTGCACGCCGACGGGCTCTCAACAGACTGTCTTTTGCAGTGTCACAAGAATGTTGCAGCCTGTTGCCATCTATTGCTGTCTGTTGCAGTCTGTTAAGGTAACTCACTGTGGGTAGGTTCCGGACCTGGGAGCTTCACCGAGATGATGGTGATGAGGCCGGTGACCGTTTTCGCCTTTCTGGGGGACGTGATAGAAACAGGTCTTCCAGGGCCACCCTGCCCACTAAACCGAAAGCTCCCTGGGCAAACGCGTGCAGACAAACACTCACCGTGGGGAGGTTCCGGACCTGGGACAGCTTCACCGAAACGATGGTGATGAGGCCGGTGACCGTTTTTTTGCTTTAATTTGCGACGCGTTATAGAAACAGGTCTTGGTCACCCTGCCCGCTTTACAAAAAGCCCTCAAGAAACCATGCAGACAAACACTCACCGTGGGGAGGTTCCGGACCTGGGACAGCTTCACCGAAACGATGGTGATGAGGCCGGTGACCGTTTTTTTGCTTTAATTTGCGACGCGTTATAGAAACAGGTCTTGGTCACCCTGCCCGCTTAACAAAAAGCCCTCAAGAAACCATGCAGACAAACACTCACCGTGGGGAGGTTCCGGACCTGGGACAGCTTCACCGAGATGATGGTGATGAGGCCGCTGACGGTCGACTCGGCGCAGTTTGCAATCGGGGAGCCGGGCTTGAACCCGAGGTTTGCCACGATTGCGTACGTGTTGAGCGAGAACACGGTGCCATCAGTAAACTGCAGTTTCAGTATCGGTTGTTTGTTGTACGGTGTCAGTTTAGCAGTTGTGGGAGTGCCAGTTTGCGATCGGGGAGCCGGGCTCAAACCCGAAGTTGGCCACGATTGCGTACGTGTTGAGCAAGAACACGGTGCCATCAGTGAACTGCAGTTGGGCGGTTGTGGCGGTTGTGAGTCTGTGTGGCAGAAGAGACTCCTCGGCTTGAGGTCTCAGTTTCCGGTTTTAAAACCCATCACAACACCTACGTAACAGGCCTTTGTGTTTCACGCTCCTTGGCGCTGCTCACGTCAGCCTGAGTGAGCAACCCGCCGCCTTCGACGATGAGCTGTTGTTTCATGTGCCTTGGCATTGATCTGGTCCCACGTCTGCCTCAGTGTCCCCTGGGAAGGATTTTAGTGGTTATTTATTTCCCGGCTCCAGCAACTTTGACTGCTCATACCAGGCGCAATGCATAGCGGGCGTTCCCGCAACGCATGCCGTTGTGCTGCTCTAGGCGATACCTTTCTAACGCATCCCTCCACGCCCTCTCCCACAGAGCGTGGTGTGGTTTTCTGAGAAATGGGAAATCCGGCCCGGAGCGGTATACGGCTCACAGGGGAATCACTGGTCTGCCTGAGTGAGCAAACCGCCGCGTTCAACGAGAAGCTGGCTCGTGCAAGTTTCCGGCTTTACTAGGTTTTAAAACTGAAACAGGCATTGGCACGTTTCAGTCTGATTAGGTTTTAAACAGACACATACCTTGGCATTGATCTGGTCCACGTCTGCCTGAGTGAGCGAACCGCCAAATTTGAGAATGATCTGGCTTTTGATCCTACAAGGCTTTCGTTTTTTTATTAAGTTATAAAACCGACACGTACCTTGGCATTGATCTGGTCCACGTCTGCCTGCGTGAGCGACCCTCCAACTTTGACGATGAGCTGGCTTGTGATGGTCCTACTAGGTTTGCGTTTTTTCAACCAAAACAGACAGTTTTCAATTTTATTAGGTTTTAAACCAAAACCGTACCTTGGCATTGATCTAGTCCACGTCAGCCTGAGTGAGCGACCCGCCGACTTTAACAACGAGCTGGCTTGTGCATCGTCCTACTAGGTTTCAGTTTTTCGGTTAAATTAGGTTTAAAACCGAAGCAGGCTTCTGGTCCCACGTACCTTGGCATTGATCTGGTCCACGTCTGCCTGAGTGAGCGACCCGCCGACTTCGACGATAAGCTGGCTTGCGGGCGGCGGTGACGGCGGGGTGGGAGGGACGGGAGGGGGCGACGGCGGAGTAGGTGGCAGCTCCTTTCCTTCCTTGATGAACGAGGGTGGGGGGACTTGGGGAGGGGAGGGAGAGGGCGGGGAGGGCGCGGGGCCCGGCGCGGCGGGTGGGCCGGGAAGGGGTGGAGGGCGCGGGGGTGGGGAGGGGGTGGAGGGGGTTTGGGGGTGGTGGGGAGGGGGCGGAGAGGGGGGGGTGCGGCGTGGGGGGTGTGTGGGGCGGGGAGGGGGGGGGGGAGGGGACGGGGCAGCGGGGGGAGGGAGGGGCGGATGTGAGGGAGGGGAAGGGGGCAGGGGGCCAGGGCGGGCAGGGAGAGACGGGGTTGCAGGGCGTGCGAGGGGGGAGGGCTGTGGGGTGGGAGGGGGGGAAGGGGGAGGCGGGGTGAGGGTGTGGCGCAGGGGGGAGGGGTGGGGTGGGGAGGGAAGGGGATCCAAGGGGCGGGGTGGGAGCGGGGACGGGCGGGGGGCAATGGGGGGTTGGGGGAGAGGGACGGCGGCAGTGGGGACTCGGGGGGGCAGGGGGGGTTAGGGAGGAGAAGGGGGGAGGGAGGGTAGGGTCGTGGAGAGGGGGGGCGGGGGCCGGGGGGAGCGAGGGCGGGCTGGGTGGGGCCTCCGGGGCCGAGCGGGGAGGGGTCGCGGGGAAGGTGGGCGGGCGGGGGAGGGGGGGCGGAGCGGGGCCACGCCACCGGGCGTTCCGTAGGGGGCTGCGGGGAGCGGTGCGGGCGAGGGGGCTGGGGAGGGGGTTGGTGGCGCTCGGAGGTCGGGGCACGCGGGGGGTTGGGAGGGGGCTGAGGGCGGTGAGGGCGGGGGTGAGGGGGCGAGGGCGGTTAGGGGGTTGCGTAGCGGTTGAGTGGCGGGCGTGGGGGAAGGGCCGGCGGGGAGCGCGTAGGGAAAGGCGAGGGGGGGGGGAGGGAGGGGGGAGGGTGGAAGGGGGAGCGGGCTGGAGGCGGGAGGCTGGGGGAAGGAGGGGGGAGAAGGGGGGAGGGGAGGGGAGGGGGGAAGGGAGGGGACGGACTGGGCGGAGGTGGTTGATGGCGCAAGTGGCGCAGGGGATCGGGGGGGAGGGGAGGCGGGGGAGGGGATGAGTGGACGGCATAGAGGGGGGGGAGGGGAAGAGGGGAGGGAGGAGGCGGGGAGAGGAGGGGGAGGGGGGGAGAGGAGGGGGCGATGGGAGGAGGGGGAGATGGGGGGGGCTAGGAGGGGCCGTTGGCGGTGAGGGAGGGAGGGGAGGGGAGGGAGGGGGGCGGGCCGGGGGTGGATAGAAGGGCGGAGGGATGGGGGGGGTGGGTGGCGAGGGGCGGAGGGACGGAGGGCTGAGGCGAGGTGAGGGGGCAGAGGGCGGGCGAGGAGGGCGAGGATGGCGGGGCTTGGGGTCGGGCCAGGGGGGGGCGGGCCGGGGGCTCGGGGGAGAAAGGCGGGGGGAGGGTGGTGGTGAGGGGGGCGGGCTGGGCGGGGGTGAAGGGGGGGGGCGAGGGGGGAGTTACGGCAGGGGGAAGGGGGGCGGTTGAGGGGGGGGAGAGGGCGGGGGAGGATAGGGCGGTGGAGAGGGTGGGGCTCGGGGTACGGGGGGAGGGGGTGCGGAGGGCTCGGGGCGGAGGATATGGGGGGAGGGAGGAGGCGGGGGGATGGGGAGGGGAGGGAGAGGGGTGGGGTGGTAACGGGGGGAGTGGGAGGGGGGGAGGGGGCTTGGCGGCGGGCGGCGATGGTGAGGGCGGGAGAGGACTTGGGGGGCTGAGACTGGGTGGGCGGGGGAGGGCTAGGGGCGGCAGGGGTGGGGAACGGTTGGAGAAGGCGGTTGCGGAGGCCCGCGGGGAGCGGACTGGGCGGGAGGGGTGACGGCAGGGGCGGCGCGGTCTCGGCGGCGAGGGGGCTGAGGCGCCGGGGGGGGAGGGGAGAGGGAAGGGGGTGAGGGGGCGGGGCGACGGCGGGGGCGGCGGTGGGTTGGGAGGGGGCGAGGGCGATCGGAACGGGACGGGCGTGTACTTGAGCGTTGCGGTCACGAGCGTGTTTTCGGTGTTGGCGTCGTGTGTGTCGCATGTCCAGTCTGCGAACACACACAAGAACGGAGCGGTTGTGTGTGGGTGTGCGTGCATGTGGGTTTGCATGTGCATGCACGTGTGTGCGCACGTGTGCGTGTGTGTGCGTGTGTGTGCGTGTGCGCGAGTGTGTGTGTTTGTGTGTGTGTGTGTGCGTGTGTGCGTGTCTATGGGTGAGTGTCTGTGTGTTTGCATATGCGTGTGTTTGCACGAACACTCCCAGTCTGCATAAACACACACACACACACACACGTGTCGCGACACACACGAATGAAAGCGGTGTGGGGTTGCGCATGCGGTTGTGGGTGCATGTGGATGCATGCATGCATGCATGTATGCGTGTGCATGGAGGTGCGCATGGACGTGTGCGCGTGGGTGAGTGCACAGTGCGGTACAGTGGGTGAGGCACAGTGGGTGAGGCACAGTGGGTGAGGCACAGTGGGTGAGGCACAGTGGGTGAGACACAGTGGGCGAGACACAGTGGGCGAGACACAGTGGGTGAGGCACAGTGGGCGAGGCACAGTGGGTGAGTGCACATGCGGCTGGCATGCAACCCACCGTTGGCGGTCTTGGTCTCAGCGAGGAACGACACCGTCATCGTGATCTCATTGGGAGTACACGCGGTTCCAGCAGACTCCATGGCATCGACGGAAAACGTGGAGCAAGTCCTGCACGCGCGTGCGTGTGTGCGCCGATGGGTGTTTGCGTGTGTGCGCGTGTCTGCGTAAGACTGATGGCAGAGCCCGCCCGTGCTCGTGATGGCATACTTGACCTGAGCGTGCGCACATCCACCCACGCTCCACCGGCGAGCAAAGAGTGTTGCAACCCCCGGCTGTGTCGTTGCTACATTCAGTGCGGTGTTGCACCCACCTGTACCGCACGCCCTGCTGGGTGTTGCGAGTGACTGTTTCGGACCACGCTGTGTCCGGGTAAGCTTCGTTGGTCACCTGCGATCAGCAAAGGCGGCAGACAGTGAGCGCCGTGTGAGGAAACAGAAGGGCGGCATGTGATGAAGTCAGCCGGCAGCGTTTGGACGGCATTGCTGCTGCTGCTGCTGCTGTTGCTGCTGCTTCATTAAGGCAGTCGGAGCCCGGGTGCTGGGCCTGCATACAAACAGGGCAGGTCTGGCAGATTGACAGCTCCAGCAGCACTGCTGCTCATTCGGTAGATGCGTGGCCGAGCGGCATGCGCAGCGAGTCCGCACCTGGCTGCTCTATGCAGCCCACACCGCTGTTGGCTGCGCACATCCGGACTAATGTCTGGGCAGCAGGCAGCGGGCAGCGGGCAACAGGCAGTGGGCAGTGGGCAGTGGGCAGTGGGCAGTGGGTAGTGGGCAGTGGGCAGTGGGCAGCGGGCACCACTCACCGTAAATTCAATCGTTGCGTCAGGCGTGGTGGGGTCAACGACCATCATCCATGGGCACGACATCTGGATGACGCCGTACCACTTTCCGTCCAGCTGCGTGTTGGTGTGGGCGTGTGGTTGAGTGGATGTGTGTGAGCATGCAGACACAGCAGCAGCAGCAGCAGAATTGGCAGCAGCGGTGGCGGCAACAGCGGCAGCAGCAGCAGCGGCAGTGGCAGCAGCAGCGGCAGCAGCTGCGGGATTGGCAGCAGCGGCGGCGGCAGCAGCGGCAGCAGCAGCAACAGCGGCAGTGGCAGTACCAGCAGCAGCAGCCTGCTCATTGCGCCCATCAATACACGCACCGTCATATAGGACATCAGGAACCCAATATTTTGCGAGACGCCATCGACAGTCGCTTGTAGGTCTGCTCGCCCGAGGTTGTAAGGAGTCAACCACTCGCTGTGTGTGTGTATGTGTGTGTGTGTGGGGGGGGGGTAGGTGGGTGGGTGGGTAGGTGGTGGGGGGGGTGTGTGTGTGCAGTGTGTGTTGGACGCACGTGGCACATCGCGCGCCAGCGGCTGTGCACATGGTGCGCGCATGCCACAGCGTGCGGCAAGGCTAGGGCATCCTTAAGACTGCAGCCTGACTAGCCTAGCCTACGTGCCCTCCTGCACTGGGCTGTGTCCACCAGCTGCAGTGCGCGTGGTGTGTTGTGCGTGACAGGACAGCTCACTCACATGCGCGTGCATGCTTGTAGCACCCGACAGACCACAACATCAGTCTGGGCATCACCACACACACACACACACACACACACACACACACACACACACCCCGCCGCCGCCCGCCCGCCGCCCGCGCACGCCGCACGCACGCACGCACACACACACACACACACACACAGACACACACACACACACGCGTGTGCACGCACGCACGCACGCACGCACGCACGCACGCACGCACGCACGCACGCACGCACGCACGCACGCACGCACGCACGCACGCACGCACGCACGCACGCACGCACGCACGCACGCACGCACGCACGCACGCACGCACGCACGCACGCACGCACGCACACACGCAGCACACATCGTCACACGCAGCAGGGTGCCTCACCCGCAGATGTTGGCGTCAGACTCCGTGCCTCCGTAGTAGTAAGGGATGTGGCACATTGTGGCATCGCCTGCAGCAAGGTCGTCAGACTGCGCGAGGGGCATGCGTGCAGGCTCTCGGCAACCAGAGGGGCAGGGGGCAGGGGGTAGGGGTGGTGCGGCACCACGGAGGGTGCTGATTCATGCAGGCGTCGTGGTTGCACGCTGTGAGCGCCCCGTCATATGACATGGCTGTTGCGCCAGCATGGCTGTTGCAACATCTGCATGGGCCCAATATTGCTACGCCCCACTCACGTTGCACGGCGCGCACATGCGGTCGCCGTCGTCCTCGGAGCACGGTGGGCAGGTAGGCCCAGCGAACGTGTAGCCGTACCATGCGGCATCGTTGTTGAGCCCCTGCAACAGGCTGCGGCCTGCTTTCCTGTCCACTGACTCCACTGTGCCCTCATCGGGGTCGTGTGCGTGTCGAGGGGCATCCAGGGAAGGGCCGAGGAGGGTGCGTAGCTCAGCGGTAGCGCCCTTGCTGTCGGCGGAGCCTCGACTGTCCCCCGCTTCTTTCAGCGGCGACCCAATCGATCCAGACACAGAGGCACAGAGCACGATGGCCACCAGGAGCAGGGCGCGCATTGCGGCGCGGGCCTGTCTACCAGCAGCCATTTTCGGTCGGCAGTTGGAGCGCCGAGTGCCTTCGCTGTATATATTGGCTGCTATATCCAATGTACGGTAAAGTGATGCGTCAGGGGCGCTGGTTGGTGGCGAGTGTTTGCGGTGCCAAAGCAAAAGAGGCCTTGCCAGAGAGACTAGTCTTTCGAAGTGTTTGTACGTGGTGGTGATGGGTTCAAGTGCTGCCGCGTGCTGGGCAACACCAGAGGCAAAAGACTGTGGCCTCAACTATGGCCTTCCTGTTCTTCGTAATTAGCACGAAGCGCAGAAAGTGTGACGCGTGGTGGTGACTGTCCTGGCGCAACGCGTGCCACGCTGCAACGTGACTTGATGGTGCCTGTTCTGATTAAGCCAGGCAGTTCTGTTGCCCCACAAATGAGGTCCTCTCATCTCCCGTGCACCAGCCGTGACTGCACATCTGCTGCACATATCCCCCCACTCTCCCCTGCGTCTGGTGAGGCCGCCGATCCGTGCAATTAAGTCCCTCCCTTCAGGGGAGGAGGCTTCTTCCCCTCCCCTCCTTCTCGTCATGGCTGTCATCACTCTCTCAGATGATGATGATGATGAGAGTTTTACAATCCACTTCTGGCGGTCACACGTACAGTTCCAAAGCTCCAGTAGACTGGGCAGCACTGGGGGGCTGCTCAATCCCCTGCATACGCCCACGGTGCGGGTCATCTGATCTCTCCCTGACATGTCAAGTGACGTGCACATGAGTGGTGGCCTGTTGCCACCCACTCCTCTTCCTCCTCCTAGGAGCCGCCGCCAAAGGCCTATTCCCCCCTCCCACGCCAGAGCAGCACGCACGGCGCTGCTGCCGAGGCACGTCACGCCACCCGACTCGGGTGACCCGAGGCGCGTCACGCGACCCGGCTCCCCCATCCCCCACCCCTCCAGAGCAAAGTGCACGGCACTCTGCCGCTGCGTTTCACGACACCCCGGCTGACCGCCCCCTTCCTCTCCCTCCTCCTGCGTCGACCCCAGCCCCAGCCTCGTCGCACCTCTGGGCCCTGTCCCCCCTCCCCCTCCAGAGCAAAGTGCAAGGCACTCTGCCGCTGCGTTTCACGACACCCCGGCTGACCGCCCCTGTGACTGGCCTTGCTCGGCCTGTCACATCAGATATGACAGGCAGAGCAGGGCCAGTCACAGCCCCCTTCCTCTTCTCCTACTGCGTCGACCCCAGCCCCTGCCTCGCCGCACCTCCCAGAGTCTGGGCCCCTTCTCCCATCACCCTCCAGAGCGGCGCAAACAGCCCTGCTGCCGCAGGGCGTCACGTGAATGTTGTGTTGCCGCAGCACCCCACGCCACCCTGCCTGCGGCTGCCCATCCTCTTTGCCCTGCCGCCCCTGCCTCCCCAGCCGCCTCCCCAGCCGCGCCACCCCGCTTTGACTTTTCTCTCTCCTCCCTTTCTTTTCCTGCGCCGGCTTGCCCAGCCGTGCCGCCACGCTCCCCCGACCCCGCTATACCCCTCCAGCTGCCACCCTGGCTGCTGCGGCTGCCCATCCTCTTCTTCCCCCTGCCTCCCAAGCCGCCTCCCCACCCACGCCGCCCCGCTTGGACCTTTCTCTCCGTCCTCCCTTCCTTTTCCTGCGCCGGCTTGCCCAGCCGTGCCGCTCCCCCACCTCGCCCCACCATGCCTCTCCAGCTGCCACCCTGGCTGCTGTGGCTGCCCATCCTCTTCCCCCTGCCGCCCCTGCCTCCCCAGCCACGCCACCCCGCTCAGACCTTTCTCTCCGTCCTCCTCCTTCCTCATCCTGCGCCGGTTTGCCCAGCCGTGTCGCTCCCCCACCCCGCCACACCCCTCCAGCTGCAACCCTGGCTGCTGCGGCTGCCCATCCTCTTCCCCTGCCGCCCGTGCCTCCCCAGCCGCGCCACCCCGCTTGAACCTTTCTCTCCGTCCTCCTCCTTTCTCATCCTGCGCCGGTTTGCCCATCCGTGCCGCCGCGCTCCCCTATCCCGCCACACCCCTCCAGCTGCAACCCTGGCTGCTGCGGCTGCCCATCCTCTTCCCCCTGCCGCCCCAGCCGCCTCCCCAGCCGCGCCCCCCTGCTTGGACTTTTCTCTCCTCCTTTCTTCTTCCGGCTTGTCCAGCCGTGCCGCCGCGCACCACCCACCCCGCCATACCCCTCCAGCTTCCACCCTGGCTGCTGCGGCTGCCCATCCTCGTCGCCCTGCCGCCCCTGCCTCCCCAGCCGCGCCACCCCGCTTGGACATTTCTCTCCGTCCTCCTCCTTAATTTTCCTGCGCCGGCTTGCCCAGCCATGCCGCCGCGCCCCCCCCCCCCACTATACCCCTCTAGCTTCCACCCTGGCTGCTGCGGCTGCCCATCCTCTTCGCCCTGCCGCCCCTGCCTCCCCAGCCGCGCCACCCCGCTTGGACATTTCTCTCCGTCCTCCTCCTTTATTTTCCTGCGCCAGCTTGCCCAGTCGTACCGCAGCGCCCCCCCACCCCGCCATACCCCTCCAGCTTCCACCCTGGCTGCTGCGGCTGCCCATCCTCTCCCCCCTCTGCCTCCCCAGCCGCCTCCCCAGCCGCGCCGCCCCGCATCGACCTTTCTCTCCGTCCTCCTCCTTCCTCTTCCTGCGCTGGCTTGCCCAGCCGTGCCGCCGCGCTCCCCCGACCCCGCCATACCCCTCCAGCTGCCACCCTGGCTGCTGCGGCTGCATATCCTCTTCCCCTGCCTCCCCAGCCGCGCCGCCCCACTTAGGCTTTTCTCTCTCCTCCCTTCGAAGGAGTTGCGTTTCTTGCGCCGGCTTGCCCAGCCGTGCTGCCGCGCTCCCCCGACCCCGCCATACCCCTCCAGCTGCAACCCTGGCTGCTGCGGCTGCCCATCCTCTTCCCCTGCCACCCCTGCCTCCACAGCCGCCTCCCCAGCCGCGCCCCCCTGCTTGGACTTTTCTCTCCTCCCTTCCTCTTCCGGCTTGTCCAGCCGTGTCGCTCCCCCACCCTGCCCTACCCCTCCAGAGCGGTACGCAGGACCCTACTGCCGGAGCGTCACGCCAAATCAGCTCCTGTCGCTGCATGGCTGCTGCGGTGCTTCACGCCACCCCGGCTGCTGCGACTGCCTGCCCCCCTTCCTCGTCCACTTCCTGCGGGGGGCCCCACCCGCGCTTTCCCCGCTGGACTTCTTCCCTCCTCCTCCGGAGCGCCCCCCGTCCCTCCCTCCTTCGATTGGGCGGTTTACCGCCTACGGCGGTTTCTGGGCGGTAATAATTGTTTCCTTTCTCAAGGTTTACCCAGGGGTTAACCGCCCTATTTTCGCCGATTTTGGTCGATTTTGCCGTTTTTGTCTTTGTTTGCCGATTTTTGCCGATTTTGGTTGTGGCCGCCAGCAGCCGGGTTGTAAGAATTAATCAATTGAAATCAATTGAAGAAGCACTGCCACCCCCCTCTCCCTCCAGCCGTGCGCACGTCCTTGTTGCCGCGGAGCATCATGTCAAGGTTGCTGCTGTCGATGGGTGCCGCACCACCCCAGCTGCTGCGGCTCCCCTGCCCCCCATCCTCTTCCTCCTGCCACCCCTGCCTCCCCAGCCGCGCCACCCCGCTTGAACTTTTCTCTCCTCCCTTCCTCATCCTGCGCCGGTTTGCCCAGCCGTGCCGCTCTCAAACCCCGCCCTACCCCTCCAGCTGCAACCCTGGCTGCTGCGGTACCATCCTCTTCCCCTGCCTCCCAAGCCGCGCCACCCCGCTTGGACTTTTCTCTCTCCTCCCTTCCTTTTCTTGCGCCGGCTTGCCCAGCCGTGCCGCCGCGCACCCCCCCCCCGCCATACCCCTCCAGCTGCAACCCTGGCTGCTACGGTGCCATCCTCTTCCCCTGCCTCCCTAGCCGCGCCACCCTGCTTGGACTGTTCGCCTCCTCCCTTCCTTTTTATGCGCCAGCTTGCCCCGGCGTGCTGCTCCCCCGCCCTACCCCTCCAGAGCGGCACGCGTGGCCCTGCTTCCGGAGCGTCACGCCAAATCAGCTGCTGATAGGCTGGCACGCTGTGTGGCCGTGTAGACTCTCCTACACGCTCTCCTAGTAGAGCTCCCCTAGACGTGAAGTCTAGGCCTCAACTCATGCCCCGGGGTCCGCCAGGCGTGTACGTGTAAAACCTGTAAACCCAGCTGCTGGCGCTGCCTGGCTGCTGCGGTGCTTCCCGCCACCCCGCTGCTGTGACCGCCAGACACCGCGATCCCCAGCAGGGTGGCCTTCTGCAAGCGTGCCCAGACTGCCATCCGCACCTCGCGTGTGCATGCGTGTGTGTGTGTTCCGTGCATATCGGCAGTGCGTTACATCATTGCTCCACACACAGCAGCAGCAGCTCATACACTAGCAGCTCAGGCTACAGCTGAGCGCCAGCAAACTCGCTGCAACTGAATCGCACACTCTACGACTGCTTCTGGTTGGCCTTCTCCGCGGCCTTCTTGGCAGCTTTCTCTGTGGGTCAAGGGGATGGGGGGGGCGGGGGGGGGGGGAGTAGTGGGTAGCAGTCGCAGTGTGTGAGCGTGCACAACAGGCAGCGCTCACACGCCACCCCGTTCTGAGATGCGGCCTCACCCTGGAGCGCCTTGGCGTCGCGCTCCCTGCGCGCTGCCACTGAGAGACCGTCCTTGTTCTCAGACGAAGGGACGCCCTTCTGCGGGGTGGTGGTGTGCGTGTGTGTGTGTGCGCATGTGAAGGGGGGGGGGCAATCCACCCTGCGTCAGGCCCAGGCCCT
Source organism: Chlamydomonas sp. UWO 241 (assembly GCA_016618255.1). NCBI lineage: Eukaryota > Viridiplantae > Chlorophyta > Chlorophyceae > Chlamydomonadales > Chlamydomonadaceae > Chlamydomonas > Chlamydomonas priscui. Next base: position 238,899 of record VFSX01000068.1, on the reverse strand, counting down.
GCGATCAAGGGTGACCGGATGACCATGCATGCCGACGTGATATTGCTCTCAGGAACGGAATAGGGTGCAAGGACTGTGGTAGGGTTGGTGCATGGGATGCTGCCAACTTGAGTTGCGCACCGCGTTGCGCTGGTTTGCGCGGGCGCGGTCGATATCGCGCTGGTTGCCACGCGTCATGCTGCCGTCCAGGTGCGTTGGGTCGGGGGTGCGTCGAGGGAGGCCGCGGTGAAGGTCGCGAGAAGGCCGGTGAAACGACGAACGAGTAG
>VFSX01000068.1:231133-236133 GCA_016618255.1 Chlamydomonas sp. UWO 241 | reverse complement strand
GTGGAACCGGATGGCGGCCGGGGAGGACGACGCAAACAACGACATCTCGCACGCGAGTTGTGCTTGGCACAGCCAAAAAATAGTGGTAGTGGCATGGTGCGTTGCGCTCCCGGTGCGGCTGTGTAGTGCCCCTGGTGAGACTGAGGGGGCGCGTGTGTGGAACCGGACCGAGGCCGGGGAGGACGACGCGAACACCAACATCTCGCACGTGAGTTGTGCTTGGCACCGCCAAAAATAGTGGCAGTGGCATGGGGCTCCCCGTGTGGCTGTGTAATGCCCCTGGTGAGACTGAGGGGGCGCGTGTGTGGAACAGGATGGAGGCCGGGGAGGACTACGCGAAGAACAACATCTCGCACGTGAGTTGTGCATGTCGCGACCAAGCAGCACTTGCGCCATGCGTGCCCTCTTGTCCATGTGTGAGCTGTGGGGGGGCAGTGTCCGCCTTGTTCTGAAAAAGACGGAGGCGGGGCGCGCGCACAATCGCTCTCTTGACGCATGTTTTCTCTTCTTCTTTTGTGTCGCTTCTGCTTCTGCTGCCCGTCATTACAGACGCCGTGTCTCTGCCTTGCGTGTACACGCAGGACTTTTGGAGCACCAAGGCAGCTCCAGGTCTTGAATGCAGCCACGCGCGCGGGTCACTATTTTTATAACTATTTTCTTCGTATCCTCCTCATTCTCCTGCTGCTTCTGCTGCTGCTGCTGCTGCTGCTGCTGCTGCTGCTGCTGCCCGTCATTACAAGACGCCGTGTCTCTGCCTTGCATGTTCACGCAGGACTTTTGGAGCACCAAGGCAGCTCCAGGTCTGGACGCCGCCACGCGCGCGGGTCACTATTTTTACAATTTTTTATTTGTATCCTCCTTCTGCTGCTGCTGCTGCTGCTGCTGCAGCTGCTGCTGCTGCGCGTTATTACAGATGCTCTGTCTCTGCCTTGCATGTTCACGCAGGACTTTTGGAGCACCAAGGCCGCGCCAGGGCTGGACGCCGCCATCCGCGCGCTCACTCTCATCCTCCCAGGGCAGCTCCACACCTTCAGCGCCGCAAAGTATGAACGTTCACACCACATCGCGCCGCACGACGACCGCGCACACACTCAGGTGGGGGGTGGACATAGAGAATGAGATAATAAGAGAGAGAATAGGAGGGATAATAAGAGAGAGTGGCAGAGAGAGGGGGGGGGGGATAGGGAGAGAGGGAATGAGATATTGAGGTACCGAGATAATGAGATAATGAGATAACGAGATAATGAGATAGCACGAGAGAGGGATGGGGGGGATTAGAGAGAGGGAAGGAGGGAGGCAGTGTGCTCAATGGGCAATGCATGGCAAGCAGCCAGTTGGCAAGTGCCGGAAGGATCCGACTGTCTGACCAGTTGACCGTATTGTAAGGGTGTGTTCCCACTCACGACATGGAAGTTCCCTCTGGCCTAGAAGAAGGGTGGGGAGCGACTATGACTGCGGCGTTCTCGACATTGGCGACGCTAGCGACGACGACTGAAAGTCCGCTGTGACTAGAAGAACGAAACACTTCAAGACTTCTAGATTGACTAGGGGGCCGCTCGGGGGCACGCCAGCGCCTCTAGAAGACCTAGACTACTTCTAGCGAGTCCGAGTGGGAACACTCCCTAAGACAGAAGACAGTGCCAGCGTTTCAATCAGCTGCCCCCACGCATGCATTCATGCAGCTCCTATGGTGCACGCTTTGAACAAACAGGCGATTCGGGTCCTATTCCTAGCGCCCATGCGGCACGACTAGCACTTTCGACCTAACCGCCAGGTGCTGATGGACAGCGGCAAGCAGGCCACGTGCGCACGCAAGTGTGCACGCATGCGTGCATGTGTGTGTGTGTGTGTGCGTGTGTGTGTGATGATGGATTTTTAGTCAGTGTGATGCACCCTTAACCCTGAACCCTAAACCCTAAACCCTAAACCCTAAACCCTTAACCCTTAACTAACAGGCAGCGTGTGCATGTGTGCGCAGGTGCTTATGGACAGCGGCAAGCAAGTCACATGCTCGCGCGACATCGCCCTCATCTACTACCTGACCAAGGACTGGCGCCCTGAGTACGGCGGGAGCCTGGTGGACCTGCAGGGGCGCCAGACGCTCGTGCCTCTCTTCAACTCGGCAGTCGTCTTCCGGGTGCCACGGTGCGTGCAGAACACGCGTACGAGCTCACACACACACTTGCACACGCACACGCACGCGATGTGCAAGCACACGCACGCGCACGCACACGCGCACACGTGCACACAGACACGCACACGCACAAGCTCTCTCTCTCTCTTCTTGTCCCTTGTAACTTTCTCTCTCACCCTCATACTTTCTCCTCTTTGTCGCTCTCTGTCTCCTTGCTCTCTCGTCCTCGTAACCTTCTCCATCTCTCTCTTTGTCTCATCTGGCTACCTGTAACCCTTTCTCTCTGCTCAGCGATATTGTTTTCGGCTCCGCACAGCCATTTGGCTGTATTCTAGCTGTACTGTGACCTTGAGCACAGCTCAACCCATCCAGTGGATTGAATTGCTGACGAACCCACCAGAGAGCTTGTCAGGAGCTTTCAAATTACCTTCCTATGGGGGCAAACAGTCCACGGGAGGTCGACCGAAGTTGAAAGCCATGGAGCCGGATTTTCAGTCAAATAGCTCCAGAAAAACAATTCAAGCCCCGAAATCAAAATCACTGACACTCACGCACACACACACGCACATGCGCGTGCCTTGCACGCCGCTCTCTCTCCTCAGGTACCACCAGGTCACCGCGATGACTGTCGACCGCCCGCGCTACTTTCTCCTCTCTCCTCTCTGTCTCCCTCTCTTCTTGCTTCCTGTAACCTCCTCTTTCACCCTCTCTTTCCTCAGGTACCACCAGGTCACCGCGATGACTGTCGACCGCCCCCGCTACTCCTTCTTCGGGTGGTTCCTCCGCCCAGGGAAAGCCTACAAGCTGTACACAGGGGAAGTCGGGGAGGTGGCAGAGCGGACGGCGGCGATGCAGACTGCGCATGACATGGGGCGGGGCGTCGGGGGGGAGGGGGCGGCGGGGGGCGGAGGGGGAGGGGGAAGTGGGCGTGGGGGAAGAGGGGACAGGGGGCCGGCAGGGGGAGGAGGAGGGGGACGGCAAGGAGGCCAAGCAGCGATCGCGGGGCCGTGCGGCTGGGGAGGCCGGCGTAGGAGGCGGACGAGGGGGTGGAGTGGGCGGCCGGGCTGGCGTGAAGCGCCGCGGCAGCAGGGCCGTGCGCGCAGCTCTGGAGGGGGGCGAGGGGGGGCAGCGGGGCAGCGCGGCTGGGGAGGCTGGTGCAAGAGAAGGAGGGAGAGGAGATGGCGGCCGGGCCCCCCGGGGGGGCATGACGCGCCACGGCAGCAGGGCCGTGCGTGCCGCGCTTCTCGCTGGCGCGGGCGGCAGCGTGCTCGGGCACCTGAGCTCACCGCGTCTCACCGAGGCGCGAATGGGGAGGAAGCTTCCTGCTGTTAAGAGGGCGCGCGCTGGATCGGAGTGAATGTACCCCCCCCCCTCTGTCTCTCTTTTTCCTCCCCTCTCGCTGCATCGAGAGATGCATCTCTCTCCCTCTCTCTTATTCTCTCCCCGATGGCATTCATGATGCCTACAGATGGCCTACCTGCCTAAAAAGGCTAATGGCCTGCCCTGTCTAGCCCCCCCTCGCCCTGTCTAGCCCCCCCTCGCTCTGTCTCTCTTCTCCTTGTCCCTCAGAAGGGGTGTGTGGGGGGAACAGACGTGTTCTGACCCCGCGCCTCGAAACTCATCCGTTTGAGACAGGACTTGCGCCAATGGACTCGTATGGCGGTGTCTCAGTTTCATTTTACGTTTTGGGTCCGGGCCAAAACACCCACCCTCAAACTTTGAGCGCCTTGACCGCGGTCTTAGTGTTGACCGTTCACCATCATGTTAGGTGTGGCATGATTACTTTGGTGTAACGTTGGTGTCACACCAAAATCGCCATGGCGCGCAGCCGGATCCACGCTACCACCTACCACTCTTGCAAGTGGGACCACGAACCTGCTCCAACATAGTACCAAACCGGCAGCTGTGCCACTGTAGGCAAACCGTCAACTCCTGCGGCCATCTGGGGCACCGTCCTCGAGCACGCACAGGCATCTTCAAACAACATGCACCCCCTAGGGGCACGACCCCTGGTCCAGAGCTGGTGCAGAGCCGGTCCAGAGGTGGTCCAGGATTCCCTGGTCGATAGCTGGTCCAGGGGTCCAGAGCTGGACTTCTAGCAACTGGTCCGGGGTTCAGAGCTGGTCCAGAGCTGGACCAGATTGGTCCAGATGGACCCGGTGCTAGGGGAGTCAGCTGCGACCCAGCACGTTCTGATGCTGGTGCGGATTCCTTGTGAGACAGCGTTGCCGTCCGTCAACTCTCTCCAATGTTACACCCAGACGCAAGCCCGGCTTGACCCTCGTTTTCGTCATACAACTCGCTCAGACTGCACACTACACACCACAAATTTAAACAGCTCAACACACACCAAAAGAAGACCCTGCGCCCTGATGAAACAAACGCAAGGCTGTCCTCCCTTCACTCAACTCCCCAAGACTGGGTAAAAAATTGCCCCTCGGCTCGCCCACCTCATCGGGCGGAACAGCCAAGGGAAAATGTTGTGGCATGTCCCCCTTCTGACAGTCCCACAAATGGCCCGTCGCATAGAAAACTACCCCCCCTCCCCCCCCATGGAGAGCGAGGCCGGAGCGTGTGTGACACCGCCGCCGCCCCAGCCCTCCGATTCCTCCACTCCGCGGGTGGACTGGCGCACTTGAACGCCCCCCAGTAATTCCCCTTATCCATGGGCCCCGGGCACCTGACCAGGGAACCGGGAGTGTAAAACAGTGCCAAACCGCCGACTCACACCTCGGTTGGTCGCCGCCGCCCCCCCCCCCCCGCACCCCACCCGCATCACTCAAGTCGGCCAGTCCCAAATGCGAGACAGTCACACAGAGAGTCAGTCCGTGGGCCAGCCAGCCAGGCCACGAGCCTGCTAGGCAGG
>VFSX01000068.1:208633-226133 GCA_016618255.1 Chlamydomonas sp. UWO 241 | reverse complement strand
GATGTAGGACGTGTGTCAGAGAGGATCCGCCCCAGACGGACCATCCAGGCCAAAGGGCATCCTCCTCGGGCAGAGGAAGCGTCAAATCCAATCCTCCTGCATTGTTATTTTCCGGGGGCGCCCCGCTGCGCCCCCAGAAGCGACTGGCAGAGGGCAAAAATTGGCGGAACCTGCCCGAACCTCTGTCCGCGCTTGTAAGCGGACCAAAAAGGCCCTGCGGGCCTCTGGCGGACCCCCCCCCTCGCCGATGTCGCGTCCGCCTGGTTAGTGAAGGGCTATAAAGTTCATCCGCTAGGTACCCCTCGGTTCCTACTTCCCTGCGAGGAGCACGCAAGCGGCGGTGCGAGTCAGCCCTACCACAAGCCCAACTCCTGAGGCGCGCGAGTGAAGGCGGTCATAACGCCTTCAGCGGTCCGAGGTGCGCCTCTGGCGGTGGTGGGCGCCTCAAGCGGTCGAGGTGCGCCTCTGGCGGTGGTGGGCGCCTCAGGCGGTCGGGGGTGCGCCTCTGGCGGTGGTGGGCGCCTCAGGCGGTAGGGGTGGCGCCTGAGGCGGTCGGGGGAAACGCCTGAGTCGGCACCTCAGGTGGTCGGGAGTGCGCCTCAGGCGGTCTCGGGGCGCCTGAGGCGCTGCCTGAGGTGGCGCCTCAGGCGTTGGGAATGTGGTAGGGCAGAGGTGTGGCGTTGTTCCTAATTTTGCGTATTGCGTTTCTGCGTGCTGAGAGAGAGCGAGAAATTTGCAGTTCTCGCCGCTTGGGCAACCTAGAGAACGGCTCTTGCCAGTGCTACCTAAGCACCCTCGACAATCGTTTCATGAGTTGAGGACCCTTGGATCGTAAGTTCGTTTCGTACGGGGGGCCAACCATATGCGCTAGTACGGGGGGATGTCCGTGGGCTTGGGGTTGTTTTCGGGATCCAAAAAACCCGCCCATCCACACGCACTTGCATCCCCACGCGCCAGCGTGAGGCTGCAGTAACAGTAACAGAAACACGGGGTTTCCAGCTAAGCAGGCTACTCTTCTACTAGAGACACCCGCCGATACTCCAGCACACTCAAGTACTAGAGTACCACCGGCTCCCGGCCGATAGACTACCGCTCCCGCCGGCTAGACTACCCCAAACAGCGGTCTCTGAGAGACATGTCTGGCAAGGAGCATATAGGAGAGGACCTTCCTCAGGGTCACAGTAGTGGCCTTGTGGCCAGTCAAGCCGGCAGAGCCGACTGGCGCTGACTGGAACGGTCCCCGCCTGGCAGTGCATGGCTGTCCAGCTCTCGTTTGCATGGGGCTCAGCCGGCGCCCCATGCCTCATGCATGGCCAGGTCCCACCCTCCAGGGGGGCATGGACGACAGAGTTGTCATGGAGGCTGCCTGAAGACCTTCCAACGCCAGTCACCGGCAGACGAGCGACCCCGAGGATGAGCGCGGTGACGAACGCTGCGATTGGTGAAGCGGATTTACTCTGTGTTGCCTCGGCGGTCGCCACCGCTGAAGCCGTGATGGTAGCCCGCCTCCACGGGCAGCCATCTTGACCAATGACCAGCATGCATTGACGAGCGCCAGCTCCTCCGCTCGTCGATCAACTTGTCGAGATCGGTGCCGCATGGTGTCCTGCATGGGGGGAAAATAAGGGCCGTCTCCCAGCACGGGCCACGGCATCGCCGCGGCTACTCGCCAAGCCATGGCAGCGCCGGGCAAGGCGCTCCTGAAGTGTTCCCCCGAGGAGCGTCTAGCAAGAGCCGGGCCAGTCGTATTTTACCCCGCTCGTCAGCGGCACGGAGATCCTCGTCACCAGCAGCGCCGCATTGCTGGGTCCAGGGCTCGGCGACGAGAACGCGCCTCCGTTAATTGAGCCCCAGTGAGGCTGCAACCCTACCAAAATCTCAACGTCTGATCCGCGCCATGGAATGCGGTCATAACGCCGGAAACGGTCGGGGGTGCGCCTCGGGCGGTGGTGGGCGCCTGAGGCGGTCGATGTGGCGCCTGAGGCGGTCGGTGTAGCGCCTGAGGTGGTTTGGATAACACCTGAGGCGACGCCTGCGGCGATCAGGGGTGCGCCTCAGGCGGCGCCTCAGGCGGTTGGAGCGCCTGAGGCGCGACCTGATCCGCGCCATGGAGTGGTACGTTGTGAATGTGGTAGAACAAGTCTCAAACATCGCCGGCGCCACGATGATGTCGCACGCCCCTCGACGCACTGTTTTAAAAATGAAATGACTGACTTAATTCAATAGATTAATTAATATAAATGCTTTGATAAATCCACACTTTCATTCAATCCATCCAGACCTGCGTGAGGCCGCACGCTCGACGACGGCACCACGATGATGCTGCCGCACGCCACTCGAAACATTTTGTCCAATATGAAATAAACTAATAAATTGAATAGATTGATTAATATTAATATTAATGCATTGATACATCCACAATTTATTTCATTCCCCACACACCTGCGTGAGGCCGCACGGCTCAAACATCGACGGCACCACGATGATGTCGCACGCGGCATAGATGAGGTGTGAGAGCGGCTCGTCGTACTTGAAGCAGAAGCGCGCCACATCGCCGTTGTACGACGACGCGAGCTGGCCAAACTCCTCCTGCACCACTGGGTCTGGCGCTGAGCCCAGCAGCACAAACTGCCCGCCGCGCTCGACAGTCCTGTGGTGTGTGTGTGTGTGATGGTGGTGGGGAATCTGTGTGTGTGCATGACATGTGACGCACTGCATGTGTGTGTGTGGGCGCGTGGGCGCGTGAGTGGGTGATCAACGAGCGAGAGGCATGACATTTTGGAAACTTCACAATACACACACACACACACACACACACACCTGTGTGCTGTGTGCTTGATGAGCGGAACGCCCTTCTGGGGAGTGAGCCGCGACACCACGCCCACCACCAGCTTGTCGTCTCCCCAGCCGCCGAGGCCCACGCGCTCGCGCAGCAGCTGCGTGTGTTTGTGTATGTGTGTGTGTGTGTGTGTGCCCACGCCCACCACCAGCTTGTAGTCTGACCAGCCGCCGAGGCCCACGCGCTTGCGCAGCAGCAGCTGCGTGTGTGTGTGTTTGTGTGTGTCCACGCCCACCACCAGCTTGTCGTCTCCCCAGCCGTCGAGGCCCACACGCTCGCGCAGCAGCTGCGTGTGTGTGTGTGTGTGTGTGTATGTGTTTGTGCACGCGCGCGCATATGTGTGTGAGTGTGTGTGTGTGTGTGCATGTGTTTGCGTGTGTGTGTGGCAGCAGGTGAGCAGCACGACGGCACGTATTGCGCCTGGTGTGAACGGTCAAAGTTGCTCGAGCCAGGAAAACAGTAGGAATTAATTGCTTTAATCCCTCCCAGGGGTCACGATCCACCGTGTTGTTCGCTGTTGAGCAGCACCGGCAGGAAAGGAGGGTTGTTTGCATGGCCCTCCAAAATGCGAGACCCCCCCCCACCCCTAAGGCCCCTACGACACCCTCGCAAACTAAGGAAAAAAACATGCCAAGGCCGACCCACATGCGTTTTTTTCTTTTGGCACCACGCCTTCGCTCTTGAACGGCCCCGGCAGGAAGGGTCGTTCGCGTGGTCACATGTGACGAAAAAGTACTCGTTATATCCAAGGTAAATCTCCAGGAATCGCTGAATCAAAACAAAAACTATACCCTCCCACCTTTCGCGCCGCCCGCTTGCTCCCCACCACGTTGTCGCTGTTGAACTGCACCGGCAGGAAAGGCTTCTTCGCGAGGTGACAAAATGTGAGAAAAAGTACTCCTACGATCCCTGGGGCTCGATTAACGGAGGCGCGTTCTTGTCGCCGAGCCCTGGACCCAGCAATGCGGCGCTGCTGGTGACTAGGATCTCCGTGCCGCTGACGAGCGGGATGAAATACGACTGGCCTGGCTCCTGCTAGACTGTCCCTCGGTGGAAACTACAGGAGCGGCTTGCCCGGCGCTGTCATGGCTTGGCGAGTAGCCGCGGCGCTGCCGCGACCCGTGCTGGGAGACGGCCCTTATCCTCCTCCCATGCAGGACGCCATGCGGCACCGATCTCGACGAGTTGATCGACGAGCGGAGGAGCTGGCGCCCGTCAATGCATGCTGGACATCGGTCAAGATGGCTGCTCGTGGGGGCGAGCTACCATCAGGGCTTCAGCGGTGGTGACCGCCGAGGCAACAACAGAGTTTATCCGCTTCACCATCGCAGCGTTTGTCACCGCGCTCACCCTCGGGGGCACTCGTCTGCCGGTGACTGGCGTCGGCATTGGTCTTCAGGCAGCCTGCCATGACGACTCTGTTTGCCCAGGCCCCCCTGGAGGGTGGGACCTGGCCATGCATGACGCATGGGGCGCAGGCAGAGCCCCATGCATGGAGTTGGACAACCATGCACCATGCCAGGCGGGGACTTTTCTGCTTCAGCGCCGCCAGTCGGCACAGCCGGCGTGGTTGGCCTCAAAGGCCAGGAGGAGGAAGGTCCTTTCCTATACGCTCCTTGCCAGACATGTCCCTCAGGGACTTGTTTGGGTCTAAACTAGCCGGCGGGAGCGGTAGTCTAGACGGCAGGTAACCGGCTGGTGGCTATCGTCCTTCACAGGGCGGTGGCACTAGGACTAGTGTTGTCTTAGCTGGAATGCCATGTAACTGTAACTGTAACTGTAACGATCCCTAGAAAATCTCAAAAGATCACCAGATCTTGATAAATAAAACGTCCCACGTTGCGCGCCGCCCGCTTGCCCTCCACCACGTTGTTGCTGTTGAACGGCACCGGCAGAAAAATTGAGTTCGTTCGCGGGAACCCGTGACGAAGTGACGAAAAGTACTCCTAAACTCCTGGAAAAGATCCCAGGAAATCGCTGAATACTAATACAAACTTGACCCTCCCACCTTTCGCGCCGCCCGCTTGCCCTCCACCACGTTGTCGCTGTTGAACGGCACCGGCAAGAACGGGTTGTTCGCTGGGTCCCACAGGTCGTTGTCGATGCCGTTGCGCACGCCGAGGAACTTGTTGTGGTGGCCAGCCACGACGGGGTTGCCCCCGACCTGGGGAAATGTTGGTTTTCAAGTCAGTGTCGATACAACTTCAAGAAAAAAGGGCCCAATAACATGTTTGGGAGAGTAGCCGTTGCGCACGCCGAAGAACTTGTTGTGGTGGGCAGCCACGACGGGGTTGCCTCCGACCTGACATGCACACAAAAGGGGAACAGTTTAAAGTCACTCACTAGCCCCCCACCACCAGTAGCCAGCCACCCGTCTGTAGCGCTCGAGCGTTATATGCCGAGCAAGGTCGAATACGCTAGCCGGTAGGCTCGTCACACACGACTGTAAAATCCATCATCATGAGTCACGCGTTTCAAAGGGAGGTTCAAGACGGAACAGTGTTTCAAGAATAAGTTTGGAGAGGAGTCGTTGCGCAAGCCGAGGAACTTGTTGTGGTGGCCAGCCAGCCACGACGGGGTTGCCCCCAACCTGACACACACACAAAAGGGGAAGCGTTTAAAGCCACTTTTGAGTTTCAAGGGAGGTTCAAGACGACACGACGTTTCAAGAATTGATATTGGGAGAGTAGCCGTTGCGCGTGCCGGGGATCTTGTTGTGGTGGCCAGCCACGACGAGGTTGCCTCCGACCGGGGAAAACGACGGTTTTAATGTCAGTTTAAAGCCGCCGACTTTCAATTTCAGGTTCGGTACCAGTTTTTTTTAATTGGCCGCCGTGACTTGCGTACCTTGAGCGCGTATGTTGGTGACACTAGCATTGAAAATTCTGGCACTGAAAAATAGAAACAAGGCATTAGTGCGCCACACACACACACACACACACACACACACACCCTCACCCACACACCTCCAGCGCGTACGTCGGTGACACAGTCGTGAACTTCTGGCAGTACTGCGCTGCCTGCGAGAGCTTGGCCTTTCCGTAGTTCATGTTGTGGATCGTGAAGACGACCTTGGGCTTCCACAGACCGAACGGGTGGTAGTCCTCCCAGTACGTCTGCGCAGTGCGCGTGCGTGCGTGCGCGCGTGTGTGTGTGTGTGTGTGTGTGTGTGTGTGTGTGTGTGTGAGCGAAAGAAAGAGCAACAAAGACAGGGAGGAACAGCGCGGAGGAGCGGGAGAGATAAAATGACAGAGGGGGAAAGAGAAGAAGGTAGATAGAGAGGGAGACAGGCACACAGAGAGAGATGGAGGTGTGTGTGTGCGTGCGTGTGCGTGTGTGTGTGTGTGTGTGTGCACTCGTGAAGGCAACGCGCGCGGAGGAAGAGAGGTAGATGGATGGCGAGAGAGAGAGAGAGAGAAAGAGGCAAACAGATAGAGATAGAGCTTATGCACGTGCGTGTGTGTGCATGTGTGTGCGTGTGCGTGTGTGTGTGTGTGTGTGTGTGTGCATGTGTGTGTGTGTGTGTTTGAGTGTGTGTGTGTGTGTGTGTGCATGTGTGTGTGTGTGTGTGTGTGTTTGCGTGTGTGTGTGCATGTGTGTGTGTGTGTGCGTGTGCACTCACCTTGGCAACGTACGCGGTCGACCAGTCGTGGCAGTGCACGATGTCTGGCTGGCGCTTGGTGCGCAGAAGGAACTCGAGCGCGGCCTGCATCGCGTTGCGTGTGGGAGCGTGTTTTTAAACGTTGCATGCGTGCAAATACCCGAATGCGGCATGCTACACAGCAGACCGTGGCCTTGCGGGCTCTCCTAGTGGAGCCCCCCTAGACGTGTAGGCCTTGATACACGCCCCGGGGTCCTCCAGAAGCGTACGTTTAAAACCTGAAAAGCCACAGCAGACTGGGTGACGCTAAAGTTTATTGAAGGGAGAGGGCTAGGGCTACTCGCAGGTCGCAGGGCTATTAGCAAGGGCTGTTGGCTAGGGCCATCGTAGGTCTAGGGCTACTCGCAGTTTGTTCGAAGTGTGTTTTTGCCATGAAAAGTCAAACCAGACCGTCGTCGTGTTGTCCCACCACGGTCTGCTTGTCGAACAAGCTGTTGCGATGAGACCCAGCTTCTGCCTAGCTTCTACCCAGTTTCTACCCAGCTTCCACCTAGCTTCTACCCCCCCCTCCTTTGTGCCTTGCAGAAAAAGTCGTGAAGCGGACCTCATCATTGCATCGCCTGTGTACGGTCTGCGTGTCAATAAAGCTTTTGCGATGATACCTAGCTTCTACCCAGCATCTACCCAGCTTCCACGTAGCTTCTACCCAGCCCCTACTTCTAGCCGTGCAGTAGAAGTCGAAGCGGACCTCATCGTATCGCCCATACACGGTCTGCGTGTCGACGAAGCTGTTGCGATGATTCCTAGCTTCTACCCAGCTTCTACCCAGCCCCTCCTTCTTGCCTTGCAGAAGAAGTCGAAGCGGACCTCGTCGTCGTATCGCCCGTAGACAGTCTGCGTGTCAAAAAAGCTGTTGCGGGGCTCGATGAAAAACACACGCAGACCCTCGACCTGCGTGCGTGTGCATTGTGTGCGTATGCATGTGTGCACGTGTGTGTGTGTGTGTGCATGTGCGTGTGTCAAAATGCGCGCGTGTGTGTGTGTGTGTGTCTGTGTGCAAGTGTGCGTGCAAGTGCACTAACCCACTCATCTCTGCCGACTTGATGAGGATGCGCGCGCTGCCTCTACATCACCACGACACACACACACACACACACACAGAGAGAGAGAGAGAGATCGTTACAGAGAACTCTGCACGGCAGACCTAGATAGGCTGTTTCTGGTCATCATTGAGGAGATTCCATTTGGAGGCGGGTGACCAACCGTGCGCCAACAAGAGGGTGAATAACCTCATTCAAAAAGCAGTGGGGGAAAGGGGCAAATGCGGGTCACTGACGGCTGTGTTCGTCACTCCGCTTCAACTGAGTTTAAACTAGGTCTCGGCAGATTGACCTCCACAGTTGTGGAAATCTCGCTAAGAGGATCCACTCGGGTGTGACTCGCTTGGACAAGAGGTCCATGAACTCGGGGTGCTTGGAGATGTCGCGTTTGAAGTTGGAAAAGTGGGTGTTTGCGGAGGAACGGAACTTGACGGAGTGGGCGAAAAAGTCGCCGGCGCTGAGCCGGTAAGATGTGATGGTGCCGCCGGCATAGAGCGAAGTCATGTCCGGTCGGCGGTACGCGAAAAGGGCGGCAGTGGGGGGGTATATGATGTCGGAGGGAGTGTGGGGGCAGAAGGGACGGGCGGGTGTGTGGAGATGGAGGGGCGGGGGGACGGGGGAGGTGGGAGGCGGCGGATGAGGGAGCCGATGAACGTAGCACGGTGCTTGTTGATCGTGTCGATGATGGGGAACGTACAAGGGGGGGAGGCATGCATCGTGGTGGTGGAGGTGTGCTCTGTGGTGTGAGGAGGGATGCCCTTGATGAGGCGGAGGAAGCGGTTGTGGGTTACTTCAAGTCGGTGGATGTGGGCCTTGTTCAACGTCCATGTCTGGCAGCCATACAGTAGGGCAGAGATCACAAAGGCGTTGTAGAGGTGGATCTTGGTAGTGGGAGAGATTGAGTTGGAGTTCCAGAACCGGGGAGTGAGACGGTTGAAGGCGTACCAGGCACTTCCGATCCGGCGTGAGATCTCTGAGTCGAGGATGTCGGAATCAGACGTGTTGGGAGCGTCATCAGAAGGGGCGGCGGGGGAGGACAGAATACTTCCCAGGTATTCGAACTTGGAGGTGGAGTGGACCAGGTGGGGGGTAGATGAGGAGTTGGAGGGGATGGTGATAGGGGCGGAGGGGACGGTGTGGGCAGAAGGGTGGCCGAGGGATTGTGCCACTGTTTTGTCGTAGTTGATCGCAAGGGCCAGGTCTGAACAGATGCGGTCGAGGAGGGTGAGCATGGTGCGGAGGTCGTCCTCGGAGGGGGCGAGCAGGGCGATGTCGTCGGCGTAGAGAAGGAGGGGGAGTATGGTGGTCAAAAAGTCCTTGCGGGACTCAGGGGTGTACAGTTTTCCGTCGATCATGTAGCCAATTTGAATGCCAGCGTTGGGGAGCTGGGCAATCAGGGACCGGACAACTGTGTCGATGTAGACATTGAAGAGGAGGGGGGAGAGGGGGCAGCCTTGCTTGACGCCAGCTTTGAGAGGGAAAGGGGCGGAGTATGCACCGTTGACTCGGGCTCTGGCGGTGGCACCAGAGTAGAGGCTTTCGATGCGTGCAAGGAGGGCAGGGTGCGCGCCGCGGTGGAGGAGGGTGTTCCAAAGGGCGGCGTGATTGACACTGTCGAACGCCTTGGACAGGTCGACGTAAGCCACATGGAGGGGGGCGTGGGCGCGGTGTGACTCCTCTTGGAGGCGTCGTAGGGTGAAGATGGCATCGGAGGTGCCACGGCCCGGACGGAAGCCAAACTGGGAAGTGTGGAGGGTGGGCTCCAGCTGGAGCTTGAGGCGGCACACACACATACACACACACAAACCCTCTTCTGACATCACGATGATGCGCGTGCCGACGCAAAGATATAGATGCTCCGCCTCCACCTCGCACACGCACACACACACACACACACACACACACACACACACACACACACACAAACACACGCACACACCTCTGCTGACGTAACAAAGATGCGCGTGCCACCTCCCCCCCCCCCCACACCACACACATGCGTGCGCACACATACACACACACACACACACACACACACGCACACACCTCTGCTGACGTAGCAAAGATGCGCGTGCCACCTCCCCCCCCCACACACACCACACACACGCGTGCGCACACACTCGCACACACACACGCACACACCTCTGCTGACGTGACAAAGATGCGCGTGCCACCTCCTCCCCCACACACACCACACACGCGTGCGCACACACTCGCACATACATACACACACACACACACACACACACACACACACACGCACACCTCTGCCGACGTCACACATATGCGCGTGCCTCCTCCCACCACCACCACCACACACGCACACACGCACATACACGCACACACACATGCACAAACACGCGCAGACACACACACACACACACCTCTGCCGACGTCACAAAGATGCGCGTGCCTCCCCACTCAAACTCGGTCTCGAACTTCATCTGGCCCTGCATCACACACCAGGGAAATGGGCGGGTTTTTACAGGTTTTCGACGTACCGTAGTACCGTTTTGCCTTGCCGATTAAATAATTCGGAAAACGTCGCGGCAAGGCTGATTTCTAAAAACAACATAGCCGAAAAGTCGAAAAACGCCCAAAGTGACGTCAAAACGGGATAAAATCCCCAAAACATCTCGCGGCAAGGCCCCTAAATTCTAAACAACTACTCCCTTTATAAAAGTGGCGGCAAGGCAAAGCGGTACTACACCCAGAGGACCCCGGGGCGTGAGTTAAGGCCCAGACTACACGTCTAGCAAGGCTCTACTAGGAGAGGCCACGCAAGGCCACACACTGCGCCAGCTTACTGTTGTAGAGATGGTTGGGAAGCCAACTGGTTGGCCAGCCTTCTGTGGTGGTTGGCGAGCCTGCTGTACCAGCCTACTGTGGTGGCCAGCCTAGCATGGTGGTTGGCCAGCCATAGAAATGGTTGGGCAGCCTACTGGTTGGCCAGCATAATGTAGTAGAAATAGTCGGGCATGAGCGCAATCAGTGGTTACGCAAAAGGATCTTGGGGGAATGATGGCTCAACCCGGGCTGGGGAAATGGTGGCTCAACCTGGGCCGGGGAAATGACGGCTCAAGCCAGGGCTGGGCTGGGGAAATGATGGGTCAACCTGGGGTCTTAGGGTTTGGGTTTTAGGGTTAAGGGTTTAGGGTAAATAAAGATCTTGGGGAAACGATGGCTCAACCCGGGCTGAACTAAAGATCTTGGAGAATGATGGCTCAACCCGGGCCTCACTGCTCATTCCCCGACCACAACCCAGCCAGGGCATTTTTTGTGTGTGAACAGGGTTTGGAAATGTCAATTCTTACATTTTTCGGGTAAATCGGCTAATCTCAACCCGAACGTGCAATTTCCGGGTTGCGGGTTGGTTACCACAAACACTGGGCGCGATGTCGATGAGTGGGGTGTACCGTAGTGGCAGATGTAGTTCACGTCTACCTACTTCACGTCACGCGTTTGACCGCTCATAGCGAGTCCGTGGAGCAAGCCAGCGCAAGAAACTCGGGACAGATCGGCTCCGGGTGTGGGATTTGAACTGTCCGTCGCGATTTTTGGCGCTGGCTACCTCCACAGACTTGCTATAAGCGGTCAAAGGCGCTGACACGGACTCGCTATAAGCGGTCAAAGGCGTTGACGTGAAGTAGGTAGACATGAACTACATGTACCGCTACGGTTGTTGGGAGGCTTTGCAGTCGAGAGACTAGGTGTGCAAGGCCCAGCAGCAGCAGCAGCAGCAGCCACAGCAGTTACAGCAGCAGCAGCAGCAGCAGCCACAGCAGCAGTCACAGCAGCAGCCGCAGCACGCAGCGGGCACATGGGCAGCGGCGGCAAGCAGCAGCAGCGGCAGCAGCAGCAGCAGCAGCAGCAGGGGCAGCAGCACCAAGAGCATGCCACGCACGGCTTCGAGCCATGCAATCGCACCCACCTGCAGCATCAGGTTGCCGTCGAGGAGCTGGTACTTCAGGACGTCCCAGTCGTCATGTAGCCCCTAGCTGACGCAGCAAAGCACGCTGTGCCTCGCACTACAACGAGCTAGGCACAACGTGCTAGGCAGCTTTTCTTACGAGGAAGGGCCTTGATCTATTCAGGGCGCAGAAGCCCCCCCCCCCCCCCCTACACACACAGCCACATCGTTTGGTCCGCGCAAGTAAATGCGCCGCCTGAGGCGCCGCCTTAAGCGCCGAGAATGTTGTAGGGAGGGCATGCGATTGTTGCAACCAGCTTGAACCCTAAACCTAAAACCCCAACATCCTAAACCCACCTGCAGCATCGGGTTGCCGTTTAGGAACTGGTACTTCGGGAGGATGACCTCAACCTGCACACACACGCAGTGTTGAAGTCGTAGGAAAGAGCGATGGTGTTGAGGTCGTATGACAGAGCGATCGTGTTGAAGTCGTACGACAGAGCGATCGTGTTGAAGTCGTAGGACAGAACGGTCGTGTTGAAGTCGTACAACAGAGCGATAGTGTTAAAGTCGTACGACAGAGCGATTGCGTTGATGTCGTAGGACAGAGCAACCAGAGCAGGATGACCGATGCAAAACTGTGTTGGCAGCAGCTGCACGGCAGCTGGACGGCAACTACGCTGTAGCTAGGCAGCAGATAAGCAGCAACTAGGCAGCAGCTAGGCAACAGCCAGTCAGTAGCATCAGCAGCAGCATCAGCAGCAGCTAGGCAGCAGCTAGGCAGCAGCGCACCTGGTGCCCAAGGTCCTTGACAGCGCGCCCAAGCGCAGTCACCACGTCTGCGAGGCCGCCGACCTGTGTGTGTGTGTGTGCGTGTGTGTGTGTGTGTGTGTGTGTGTGTGTGTGTCAGCAGTCACAACGTCTGCGAGGCCGCCGACCTGTGTGTGTGTGTGTGTATGAGCGGTCACCACGTCTGCGAGGCCGCCGACCTGTGTGTGTGTGTGTGTGTGTCAGCAGTCACCACGTCTGCGAGGCCGCCGACCTGTGTGCATGTGCGCGCATGCGTTTGTGTGTGTGTGTGTGTGTGAGAGTGTCAGCAGTCACCACGTCTGCAAGGCTGCCGACCTGCGTGTGTGTGTGTGTATGTGTGTGTGTGTGCGTGTGTGTATGATTTTCGCAATCTCCACAGCGATGTGCGCACTGTATAGCAAGGGCCCGCGCACATACCAGTGATGTCCTTAGCGCCCCGCAGCCCCCACGGCCCCGGTGCAGAGGCAAACCGGATCAATTTTCACACTTTTCCGCAAAAAAAACTCTCCTGCGGGGCCACTTTGGCATGTTCCCTCCAATGCTGCGGGGGCAAACGGGACATTCTCGGTTTCCCTAAGAACACCACTGGCACACACCACATGCATAAATACAGAAAACACCTACACATACACCTTTGCGATTGGCGCCATCTCCCCAGCGATGTTCGGCAATGTTCAACGAGGGCTCGCGCACACACTGCAAAAACGCAAATCCAAAAACAAATAATCAAACAAACAACCCCTATTGCCTAGACAGACTGTAATATCCATCATCATCATCAGACACCCAGGGTCCCTTCACACGATGGCCTTCTCACACCTTTGCAATGGGCGCCATCTCCACAGCGATGTGCGTTAAGTACTGCGAGAGCTCGCGGACACACCAAATAAAAATGACCAGGTCAACCAGAATGCAACTATTGATCTATAAATTAATTAAATCACTACTTGAAGACACAGACACAACTGACTCGATTGGAGGTTGCCCACTCTAAATGCCTTCGTCGCATTCTGGGTGTGCGCCTGGTCGACCGGCACAGATTAACTTATATTCGGCAGGCGTGCGACACTGAGCCAATTGAGAGCCTTGTGGCAAAGCGATCAATGCAGTGGCTAGGCCATGTGATGCGCATGCCGGCTTCTCGTCTTCCTCGTACGACTTTTGACTGCACAATGGATGTGGCTCGGCAGCAAGGCCGGCCTCCAGCCTCCTCCCGACACTATTTTCTTAAGCTACTGATTCAGCAGCTAGGCGAAACTAGTGGCACTCGTTCTG
Organism: Chlamydomonas sp. UWO 241; assembly: GCA_016618255.1. Lineage (NCBI taxonomy): Eukaryota > Viridiplantae > Chlorophyta > Chlorophyceae > Chlamydomonadales > Chlamydomonadaceae > Chlamydomonas > Chlamydomonas priscui. The sequence continues at coordinate 212,598 of VFSX01000068.1, read as the reverse complement.
ATTGGAAGACTTTTTCGGACACGGCGTTTGAGCGTGCTCAGGATAGGGTCGGGTGGAGAGCCGTGGTGTACGGTCCGGCTGCCCCTCAGGCGCCGGCCCCTCCACCACGGCGGTCAAGTAGATTGGCAAGCGCCACTTGACCCCCTATCCCCTAGAAGCAGTTAGGACCTATTTTGGAGGCGTCGCACAATAGCTCTCCTTTTTGCTCTGGGACTACACGTTGGCAGGCAGCCGGCTGGTGGCTACCGCCCCTCACAAGAAATTGTTAGGGCCAGAACTGGACTTGGGTCTAGGCGGTGGTACTAGGACTAGAGGTAGTCTTTGCTGGAAAGCCGATGTAACTGGAACTGGAACTTGAAGAATTATTTTTTTAAAACAACTGCCCCCACACCATCCATCCACACCTTTGCGATTGGCGCCATCTCCACAGCGATGTGCGCAATGTACAGCGAGGGCTCGCGCACGCAGCACACAAAACAAGTACAGACATCAATATGAAATGAATCAAATCATGAACACACAACACCCCCACTTTTGCGATTTGCGCCATCTCCACAGCGATGTGCGCAATGTACAGCACACCCACAGCGACACCCCCACCCCCACCCCCACAGCGACACTCACAGCGACAGCTGGCACACACCAAATAAAAATGACCAGGTCAACCAGCAGTCCACCAGCATACACGAATTGATCTGTCAAAAAATGAAATACGACAATACACAATTACCCCCACACTGCCCCCAAACTACCCATTCACACCTTAGCGATTGGCGCCATCTCCACAGCGTTGTGCACATTTTACAGCGACGGCTCGCCGCCACACCACATAAAATGACCAGATCAACCAGCATACACAAATTGATCTTGCAACGAATTACTTACAAAAACAACTGCCCCCACACTACCCTCACACCGCCCATCCACACCTTTGCAATGGGCGCCATCTCCACAGCAATGTGCGCAATGTAAAGCGACGGCTCGCGCACCGCCGACCCAGACACCGGAAGGTGGTAGTCGAAGCCGCCGCGCGTGTCGTACGTGCCTTCTCCCTCGGCCACATCAGAGAAAACAAAGTCCATCTTGAAGGCGTCGCGGGGGACCTGCCGTGTTTGTGTTGGGGGGAGGGGTGGGGGGCGTGTGTGTGTGTGTGTGTGTGTGTGTGTGTGTGAGCCCTGTGTTGTACATGCATTCTTTTTCGGCCACATCGGAGAACCCACAGTCCATCTTGAAGGCGTCACGGGGGACCTGCCGTGTGTGTGTGTGTGTGTGTGTGTGTGCGTGTACCTGCATCAAGTGTGGGAGCAGCAACAATGACATCAACACACACACACACACACACACACACACACATACACACGCACACACACACACAGCCCCCCCACCTACCCGCACACCCAGCCCCCCCCCCACACGCACAATCACTCACCGTGACTGTCGCCGTGAAGTGGCTCTCTGAGCTGCTCGGAGTAGGGGGGTCCATGAGGAGGGGTCCGAACCCGAGTGCGTGGTTCCAGCGGTTCCAGCTGCGTGTGTGTGTGTGTGTGAGCGTGTGTGTGTGTGTGTGTGTGGATGTGTGTGTGGATGTGTGCCCCCCACCCCCACCACACAGACACACACAATGCACCTTCCACACAGAGTCTACATCAGAGTGGTATGCATATATGTGTGTGTGTGTGTGTGTGTGTGTGTGTGTGCATGTGTGTGTGCGTGTTTGTGTACCCCCCAGTGATTTCAATTTGTTTAGCGCGGACCAGTATCCCATTCACCGCCTTGACTGCTGCCCGTCAAATATAGCTTAATTTCAAGCTCGTGACGAGCTCTATCTTATGGGGTCGTCACACCATCAAGCAACTAGGTTGGTTGAGCTGTATCTGATGGGATAGTAAGGAGGCAAATGGCTCCAAATGGCTCCCGGGAGCCCAAAACAAAATGACTGGTACCCCCGCACACACACCACACACCCGCCACGTAGGTACACCTCGCTGCGGCTGGCAAGCGTCGTCTGCGCAGCTTCAGTTGCACACCCTTCTGAAAGCGGAATTTGCGTGCCCCCCCCCCCCATTCTCCCAGATTTGCCAGTTTGGCCCTAGCCGCGGAGGGCTGCGGATATACTGGTACCCCACACAAATCTAACGCAACACACCTTGGTACACCTCGCTGCGGCCGGCGAGCGTAGTCTGCGCAGCTTCAGCCACACACCCTCCTGAACGCGGAATTTGCGTGCCCCCCTTCCCTCCCCCCTTCCCCCCAAATTTGCCCCAACCGCGGGAGCCCGTGCGGAGGGCTGAGGACCCGCTGGTACACACACAAATCGAACGCAAAACACCTTCCACGCAGCTACACCTCGCTGCGGCCGGCAAGCAGAGTCTGCGAAGCGTCAGCTACACACCCTCCTGAAAGCGGAATTTGCGTGCCTCCCCCCCCCCCAATTTCTCCCCAATTTGTCCGTTTGGCCCGAACCGCAGAGGGCTGCGGATACACTGGTACCCCACACAAACCCAACCTAGCACACGTTCCACGCAGCTACACCTTGCTGCGGCCGGCGAGCGGAGTCTGCGCAGCGTCAGCTACACACCCTTATGAAAGCGGAATTTGCGTGCCCCCACCCCCTAACTTCTCCCCAATTTGCCCGTTTTGCCCTAGCAGCGGAGGGCTGCGGATACACTGGTACCCCACACAAATCTAACGCAACACACCTTCCACGTAGGTACACCTTGCTGCGGCCGGCGAGCGGAGTCTCTGCCGGGTTGTAGTACACAGTGACGTCCTGGCCTGCATGTGTGTGGGGAGGTGTATGTATAAACGTGTGCGCGTGTGTGGGTGGGTTGGTGGTGGTGGGGGTTGTGGTGGTGGGGGGAGGGCTGGCCGGTTGATGGTAGAAGGTTGATGGCTATTAACTAGAAGGTTGACAGCTGAAAATATACCAAACTACGCCCTTTGCCCTAAACCAAACGTCGGGTTGTAGTACACAGTGACGTCCTGGCTTGCGTGTGCGTGTGCATGTGTGTGCGTGTGTGTGTCCCCGTGTGTGTGTGTGTCCCCGTGTCCCCTGAAGATGACGATGATGCTGATGACGATGCTACCCAAATCCCCGAGCCTAAGGATATCCTCTCGTACTAGCGCATATGGCTGGTCACCCGCTAGCGAACGAACCTAAGATCCATGGGTGTTTTTGACTTCTGAAACGATTGCCATTGCCGTATGTGCTTTAACACAGGCAAGAGCCGTAAAACCAGGATGCCTAGCAGTGGGATCTGTAACGATTATCTCTCTCTCTCTCTATGTGTGTGTGCATGTGTGTGTGTGTGGGAGGGGTGGGGGGTGTACACGTGTGTGCATGTGTGTGTGTGTGTGTATGTGTGTGTGTGTGTGTGTGTGTGCGTTAAGTGTGCGTGTGTGTGCGTGTGCGTGTGTGTGCGCGTGTGTGCGTGTGTGTGCCAAAGGTCGATTTCTAACAAAAGATGCAAAAAATGCCAAGGTGACATTTAAACGGGGGAAAGGGCTGAAAACCACGAAATTCTAAAATAATTCAGACTTTGATGAAAAAGCTGGCAAAGCAAAGCGACACTACTGTGTAAAAACGCACTTGCAGTCACGACCTCAGGCTCGGTGTACAGCACGTGGCGGACACCCACACTTACACCTACCCACCCACCCATACACACACACATTCACACACACACACGCACGCCCCCCCCCCCCCACACATCCACACCCAGCCACACATGCCCCCCCCCCGCCCCCACCACCACTACCAAACCACCCACCTGCAGTCACGACCTCAGGCTCTGTGTTCAGCACGCCCCCCCCCCCTTCTGCACACCCACACCCACAAACATGCCCCCCCCCAGACATGCACGCACACACCCACACCCACACCCACACACCTGCAGTCACGACCTCAGGCTCTGTGTACAGCACGTGCCCCCCCCCTTCTGCACACCCACACCCACGAACATGCC
>VFSX01000068.1:186133-203633 GCA_016618255.1 Chlamydomonas sp. UWO 241 | reverse complement strand
CATGAGGCGGTTTCGTGCGTCACACGGGGGGTCGTTTGGTGGGACCTCCTTGGCACGCCAGAGCGCGACGCTTTTTGTGGGAAGAGTTTGCACTCGGCAATTTTCAAACTTTCGCGTCACAAAAACGACCCAATCTCTCCAAAACAGTCCAGCGGGGTGTGTTCCGCGTCAAACGACCGCCATTATGCCGAAACATTTCTGCATCACTGGTGTGCGTGCGCGTGTGCTGAGTGCGAACGCGTCTGCGGTGCGTGTGTCCAGATCGATCTTGGCTTCCAGGTTCAGCGCAGTGCCGGCCACCTCCTGAGGTGGGTGCGTGCGTGTGTGTCAGGGCCGTACAGGGGGGGGCGGCTGGGATCCGGAAAACCGGACGGGGTTTGGCAAAGGCATCCGGAAGACCGGATGGGGGTCTGGCTTGCCGTCCGGAAGTGTGAAAAAGTGTGGACGTTTATTTTTATTTTTTATGAACACTGCCCGTGTCCGCCCTGTGTCCCTCTCTCTTCCTACGCCATTAACCCATCACAAAGCCTGCTCATTCCCGTTGCCAATCTGTACATATGTACAAAGCGTGTTTATTCGGTATGCTCTTAATCTTACGAACTATTCTTGAGTAGTTCCAAGTAGAACTTATAGATATATACTTCAGTCGTCTGCGCCCTCTGCGCGCTCGTGCGTGGCCGCACCCAGTCGTTGTCCTCATCTACCATAAAGACCGGCTCAGTAGCAGTGACCCCATCGTTGAGGGTGAACTCAAAGGTACCCTCGTTTTGGATGTCGTCGGCACACCTCTAGATAAAACTACAAGCCTTTACCTGCCCCTAGAAAAAAATTAAAATAAAACGTGATTCTGAACACACTGAGCCAGCGGAACAGGGATTTGCAGAAGCTCAGCAAGGATTTCTTTTGGGTTTTGACGTGCCTAAAAGTGTTCCAGCCCCCAAAGAGATGCTTCTTATGGGATTTGACCCCGGGCGGGATGGGTTTCCCACTCTGGCTAACCACTGAATTCAAAAAACTACGGATCAGGGGTTGGATGTCAACAGCGGCTACTGATGCGAGCTGTGCAGGCCGAGCGTCGGCGTCCGGAAAATCGGAGGTCAAGTGCGCTCGCCATCCGGTTTCGTGCCCATCAGACGATCGGCATCCGGGTCGGATCCGTTTGTACGACCCTGGTGTGTGTGTGTGTGTGTGTGTGTGTGTGTGTGTTGTTGTGTGGTGAAGGAGGCAAGCTGACTCTGATGTTGGCGCTCCTTTGACAAACGTACACACACACACACACACACACACACACACACACGCGCGCGCGCACACACCCACACCCACACCTCGGTGTGACGCTGCATCTGCACGACGGATGGCTGCTGCCACGCGTTGATCCCGCTCCGTAGCGTCAGCGTGGCGCCCTCTGGCAGCTGCAGCCTTTTGAGAACGGAGCCTAGTCGGTTGTACATGAGGTTCACACTTCCGCCGCCGGCGACAGCTGGGCTAGAGACCTGTGCGTGTGTGTGTTGGGGGGGGGGGAGTGAGGGGGCAAGTGAGCGCGCGTAGGTGCACGTCACGCGAGTGAGCGCTCGTGGGGTTGGGGTTGGGGGTTGGGGTGGGGTGGGGGGGGGGGGGGGGACACAAAACCTTAACCCGACAGAGTGACAGAGTGACAGAGTGACAAATCATGGACTGGCCGAGAAGGGGACAAAATGGGGACAAAATGGATACAGAATAAGGGCTCCAAACGGGATTTGAGCAACTCGAGAGAATTTGGGCAAAAAAAAGTGTGGTTGAGAGTGAGAGCTCGGGTGTGCGCATGCATTCAAGAACATTGGGTCGTGCGAGCGCCCGAAGGGGGACGTGCGCCAGCGGTGTCATTCAAGACGCTGCCGCTAGGTGCGTCACACACGACTGTAAGATCCATCATCATCATCAAAATAAAAAAAACAAGAATGTCATGTTTTCCCCTGCGACATAGGAGGGGACATGCCGGAAAGCCCCCGCAGGCGGCGTTTTTGAGGAAATGTGTAAAACAGACATCACTTTTCAGAGCGAAATCCTCGCGACTTGCCCCCGCAGTTTTTCCCCCAAATTTCCCGGTTTGCCCCCGCACCAGGGGCTGCGGAGGCTGCGGGGGCGCTCATGGCGCCACGGGTGCGCGCACGTGAGCACATTTTGAGCGCATGCAAGAAAAATACAGCAACACGTAACACGGGTTTTCCAGCAAAGCAGGCTACTCTTCTGCTAGAGATTACCCGCCGATACTCCAGGCACTCGAGTGTACTAGAGAACCGCCGGCTCCTGGCTGATAGACTACCGCTCCCGCCGGGTAGACTACCTCAAACAGCGGTCTCTAAGAGACATGTCTGGCAATGTGCATATAGACAACAAATATACCGTAATACCGCTGTTCCTTTGCGCCTAATCAAGTCTGATTACGCCGCGCAAAGGCAGCGCAAAGACGGAATGAAGTCGGAAACGCCCCGCATAGGCGGAAAATGTGTATATAAACAGGCCTCTTTCGGAACCCCGCAAAGGCATAGCGGTACCACGTTAGTGGTATCCTATTAATCGTGTCCCACCTTCCACACTCCAGGCACCCCGGTCGCAGTGCCGCCCGCGCGCAGCGATTCATAGTTCTTCATGAGGTCGCCTGCCATGGACGCTGCCTTGTCCTTGTCAGCCTGCGGTGGTTGTGGGTGGTGGTTGTGGGGAGGTTGTGGGATGGTTGTGGCCTGTGCCCCTCGGATGTGTTGACTCATAGTGTTGCGGTGTTGCGGTGTTGCGGTATTGTGGTGTTGCAGTGTTGTGGTGTTGCGCTGAAGCGGTGCCGCAGTGTTGCAGTGTTGTGGTGTTTGCGGTATTGCTGTGATGCGGTGTTGCGGTGTTGCGGTGGTGCAGTTTTGCGATGTTGTGGTGCTGCGGTGTTGCTGTGATGCGGTGTTGCGGTGTTGCGGTGGTGCAGTGTTGCGGTGTTGCGGTGGTGGATACAGAAAAATACGGCAGGTGGGGGGGTTAACACGTGGCTTGCATTGCTGCGGCTGGATGGTTCGTACATTCGAGTGCGCCCGTTCAATGGACCATGTCGAGATGTTTTCCAGGAGCCAAGGAGGATCTTGTGTGCAACAACACCTGCAGCAACGCAGCCGTGCGCCGCCGCCGCTCCTCTGCCTGCGCCTCTGCTTCTGCTGCCGCTGCCGCTGCTGCTGCGGCGCATCTTTGACCCCCCCCTCAAGAGTAAATCGGGACCAATACAACCTAGGACTAAATCACCTGCAGCAGTGCGGCCGTCCGCCGCCGCCTCTCCTCCGCCTGCGCCTCCGCCTCGGCTGCCTCTGCAACTGCGGCCGCGGCGCCTTGTCGCCCCCCCCCCGCCCACCCACCCAGCCCCCCACAAAAAAATGGGGACCAAGACAACCTAGGACTACATCACCTGCAGCAGTGCGGCTGTCCGCTGCTGCCTCTCCTCCGCCTGCGCCTCTGCTTCTGCTGCCGCTGCCGCTGCGGCCGCGGCGCCTTGTTGACCCCCCCACACACACAAAAATGGGGACCCAACCTAAGACTGAATCACCTGCAACAGTGCAGCCGTGCGCCGCCGCCGCTCCTCTGCCTGCGCCTCCGCCTCGGCTGCTGCTGCCGCTGCGGCCGCGGCGCACGCGCGGTCGGCCGCTGCCTGCTTCCACTGCTCAATGGTGATGCCTCCGATGACGGGGCACTGCGGGGGGTGGTTATGAGATTGTACAGTCTTGCAGTACAGCGCTGCCCGCTGCGCCTGCTTGATCCAACCCATGAGAATGTGCGCAGGATTTTGTTCAACTGTTTTGTGCAGGGTAGGCGGTCGGCCGCTGCCTGCTTCTGCTGCTCAATGGTGCTCAATGGTGATACCTCCAATTATTGGGTACTGTGGTCATACTGTGGTGGACCGTAGACTTCACGCCCCCTTGCCTCGCCGTCGTTGAGCTCAAATTCGAACACCAACCCGAAAAAAAAAAAACGGTGTGCTGCGCCGTGTGCAAAACAGCAGTGCGTTGCGGGGCGACTTAACACCCCCCAACGAACCTCTTTTTTCAAAAAAAACGCACCATGAAGTCCATGCCCCGTTTGTTCTCACAAGCGGCCGCGCCGCCGTTCAGATCAAATTCCAACGCCAACCAGACTGAAAATACCACGTGGAAAAAACCCACAAAAAACAGCAGTGTATGTTGCGGTGACTCACGACCCCCCTAATGAACCACAATCTTGATTCAATGACACGCATCATGGAGTTCATGCCCCCTCCCGTTGTTATCAAACGCGTTGAAGCAAAAAAATCAATGCTATCACTCCCTCTTGCTAAACAAAATATGTTCCTGTGACTCAACCCATATTTTGATGCAATGACACCCACCATGAAGTCCATGCCCTCGTTGCTGCCTCGCTGTCGTTGAGCTCAGATTTCAACCAGAAACAGACAGTAAACCCCCCACCAAACAGCAGTGTGTGTTGCGGTGACTCAAAAAAACAAAAACTCTTTCTTCAACAACAAAAAACGCACCATGAAGTCCATGCCCCCGTTGTTCTCAAACGCGGCCTCGCCGTCGTTCAGCACAAAGTTCATCTCATACGTGTCCTCCGGCACTCGGATCGTTGCGACCCAGTAGTCAGAGCCCTCGAGGCGCGGGGCCGTCGAGGGGGTAAGGTCGACAGAGTCCACGCCGCCGTCTGCCTGCGGAGAAAGAGGATGGAATTGAGTGCATGTGTGTGTGCGTTCATTTCGTAGGGAGTGGTCTTCCAACATGTCAAGAGAACAAAAATGACGCGCGGGGCGGTGGAGAGGGTCAGCTTGACCGAGTCTGCAGCGCTGCCTGACTGAGGAGGGAGAGGATGGTGTCATGTGAGTGTGAGTGTGTGTGCATGTGCGTGTGCGTGTGCGTGTTTGTCCTCCGGCACTCTGATCGTCGCAACTCAGAAGTCAGATCTCTCGAGGCGCGGGGCGGTGGAGGGAGTGAGGTCGACAGAGTCGACGCCGCCGTCTGCCTGCGGTGCGACATTATTTGGTTCCGTGAGTGCGTGCGCGTGTGCGTGCGTCGACCGGCACCCTGAAAGTTGCGACCCAGAAATCAGCAAGAGCCCTCGAGGCGCGGTGCGGTGGAGGGGGAGGATGGGTGGAGGGAATGAGGTCAACAGAGTCCACGCCGCCGTCTGCCTGCAGTGTGAGTGTTTGTGTGTGGGGCGACCGCAGGAGGTATTTTTGGCATAAAAGTGTGAAATTGTCGATGTCACACTTGCGGAGTGAAATTCCCGCGATTCGCCCCCGCAGTTTCCCTCCAAATTTCCCCATTTGCCCCGCACCCCCAGCTACGGGGGCTGCGGGCGCTCAGGACATCATTGGCCGGGGTCGTTGGAGCCTGTTGTGGAGGTTTGATCCCTGGTTGTGGTCAGGGAGGTACTCTCGACACTACGGCTCGCTGATACAGACAAGGCAGCCTGCGAGCCGTTCAACACGCACACACACACAAACACACGCACACACACACACACTCGCTCACTCGCCCAAACGCTCACACGCACACAGACACACACGCACACAGACACACGCACACATACACACACACAAACCCAGCCACCCACCCGCCCCCCTCACACACACGAGCACACCTGCCGCTGCCACGCGTTGAACGAGTACTTCAGCTGGATGCGTGGCCGGTTGCGCAGTCCGTCCGATGCGTTGCGGTTGAAGTAGACCACAAAGGCCTCTCCCGCTACAGGCGCCTCTGGCACAGTCACGAGCATCCAGCTGTGCTTGTCAGCAACCACCTGCAGGTAGTTGTGCCAGTCAGTTGTGTCAGTTGTTTGAGTCAGCTGCGGCGGTAGATGGCAAGAAGGCCGCCTCTGGCACCGTCATGAGCATTCAGCTGTGATTGTCAGCAACCACGTGCATGCGGGCAGTTGCGACAGCTGCGTCAGTTGTCAGGAAGATGCATGCGTCGGGGATCAATTGCGGTCGAGCGTTGAGCGTGCAATCCAGCTCGCATGCTGCTGCCCTCCTGCACTGCATAGCCTCTTGCTCCCTTGAATGCGTAAACGCTTGATTACAACCTATCGGAAGTTGCCGTTTGAATGTTACCCCAAAAACGCGAAAACGGCATTTCACCCTTTCAAGGTCCGCATGCGCGCAGCCCCAGCACCCTTGTCCCCAAGGAACGATTCTAGGTCGATCAAGAACCCTCCTACCTTGGTCGGCGCCGCGCAAGGGGCGATATTAAGATCAGTTGTCGGCTACAGCCGACACCGAAACGCGCCGCATGGCGCCTCCCAACGCTCCCCATGCAAAATCGACACATTGGCGATCCATTCCAAGGGTCTCGCATGCATTGCCAGCTGTGGAGCGTGCCATGCGGGGTTTCGAGCAGAATGTCGATTTCGCGTTTTCGCGTTTTTCGATTTTTGCTAAGCAATTCAAACGGCAACTTGCGATAACAAATCAAACAGAGACACACAAAAACAACATGAAACTGGACGCACCTCGGCCGCCACGTGCGTGCGGACGAGCTCGCGCGCAGCCGCCCGCTCTGCATTGCATCGCCTTAAGCCCCCTTGGATGCGTAAAAGCTTACAACCTAATACCCCCCCGGGAACCCACACCACCAAAAACACATGAAATTGGACGCACCTCAGCCGCCACGTGCGTGCGGACCAGCTCGCGCGCAGCCGCCCGCTCTGCATTGCATCACCTTGTGTCCCCTTGAATGCGTGAAAGCCTTTCAACCTCATAAACCCCCCAGGAACCCACACTACCCAAAACACATGAAATTGGACGCACCTCAGCCGCAACGTGCGTGCAGACGAGCTCGCGCGCAGCCGCCCGCTCGGCACGCCGTGCCTCCTGCTCCTCGTCCACCACTTCAGGCTCGGCCACAGTGTCAAGCTCTGCAGCAGACGGGGGCGCTGACCCCTGAGGGGGGTAAGAGAGGCGGCGAGAGGGTGCATGTGTGTTTGTGGGCCCACAGGCTGAGCCACGCGTGCACCAACGGGGGCGGGAGCGGGAGCGGCGGCAGCGGCGTCCTCGTCCACCACTACAGGGTCTGCCACGGTGACAAGCACAGCAGCAGATGGGGGCGCCAACTCCTGGGGGGAGGGGGGGGGGGGGGGGGGGGGGGGGGGGGGGGGGGGGGGGGGGGGGGGCAGATGAGAGGGTGTGCGCAGGGTGACACGGTGTGTTGTTGCTCCGCCACGCGGGCACCAACGGCAGTGGCGGCGACACCACAGGCTCTGCCACGGTGTCAAGCACAGCAGGAGACGGGGGCGCTGACTCCTGGGGAGAGGGGGGGGAGGGGGGCAGATAAGAGGGTGTGCGCGGGGTGAGAGGGTGTGTATGTTGCTCTGCCACGCGGGCACCAACGACAGCGGCAGCGGCAGCTGCGGCAGGGGCACCACAGGCTCTGCCACGGTGACAAGCACAGCAGCAGATGGGGGCGCCAACTCCTGGGGGGAGGGGGGAGAGGGGGAGGGGGGGGGGGCAGATGAGAGGGTGTGCGCAGGGTGACACGGTGTGTTGTTGCTCCGCCACGCGGGCACCAACGGCAGTGGCGACACACACAGGCTCTGCCGGTGTCAAGCACAGCAGCAGATGGGGGGCCGGGGGGGGGGGGGGGGGCAGATGAGAGGGTGTGCGCAGGGTGAGATGGTGTGTTGTTGCTCCGCCACGCGGGCACCAACGGCAGTGGTGGCGACACCAAAGGCTCTGCCATGGTGTCGAGCACAGCAGCAGATGAGAGGGCTGATTCGGGGTGGGGGTGGGGGGGGGTACGAGAGCAGGTCAGAGGGTGAGCGCATGTGTGTTTGTGGGTCCACAAGCTCTGCCTCGCGTGCACCTGTGGCAGCGGCGGCGGCAGCTGCGGCAGCGGCGGCTGCGGAAGCGTGTGTAATATTTAATGCACACGTGTATTATTGTACAACACAAATGTACAATTTCACAGAAAGGGGGGGGGGGACCTCCGCCGCCGCGTTCTCGCTGGTCCTCACGCTCGGCGGCGGTGGCACTCCCGCGTCGCTGGTCCCTGCAACTGGAACCTACATAATTGTGCAGTATTGCAATAATACATGTATTACTGTACACACACAAACATGTTTCATTGCACAGAAAAGGGGGGAAGTGTGTGTGTGTGTGTGTGGTGGGCCGGGGGGGGGGGGGGCGCACCTCCGCCGCAACGTTCTCGCTGGTCCTCACGGTCGGCGGCGGTGGCACCCCCGCGTCGCTGGTGGTGCGTGGCATGCGGGCAACAGACAGCGGGGAGCCAGGGGTTTCGACGACAGAAGCAGCGAACGCGCGCGCAGCCTCGACCGGTGCGCCCTTGGAGGCGAACGCGGGGACGTCGCGGGCAGAGAAAACTGGGTGGTCGTCCTTGTCGGAGTCGTCGTCGAGGTCAACACTCAGGTTGACAATGTCCTGAAAGTGGCATTAAGAGTGACATGTTGAGCGGCATTGGCTGTGAGGTTTGGATGTAACGAACGCGGGGACATCGCGGGCGGAGAAGACGGGGCGGTCGTCGTCGTCAAAGTCGTCGTCGAGGTCGACACTCAGGTTGACAATGTCCTGGGAGTGAGTGAGAGTGAGAGTGTGAGAGAGTGAGAGAGAGTGCGTGTGAAGGACACAGTACGAGACAGGAAGGTTGACAATGTCCTGGGAGTGAGTGAGAGTGAGAGAGTGAGAGAGTGAGAGAGTGAGAGAGTGAGAGTGAGAGAGTGAGAGAGTGAGAGAGTGAGAGAGTGAGAGAGTGAGAGAGTGAGGGAGCGAGGGAGTGAGAGCGAGAGAGCGAAAGAGCGAGAGAGCGAGAGAGCGAGAGGGCGTGCGAAGAAAGAGTGAGTGGGTGTTGGCCGCCGTCTCATCAGAATCGTCGCCCACAATGTCCTGCGTACATTGAGTTTGGCATTTAAAGGGACATGATGTGCAGCATTGACTGTGAGATTTGGATGTAACGAACGCGGGGACGGCGCGGTCGGAGAAGACAGGGCTGTCGTCATTGTCAGAGTGTCTGGGAGTAAGTGAGAGTGAGAGAGTGAGAGAGCGAGAGAGTGAGAGAGTGAGAGAGTGAGAGAGCGAGAGAGCGAGAGAGCGAGAGAGTGTGAGAGCGAGAGAGCGAGAGAGCGAGAGAGCGAGAGAGCGAGAGAGCGAGAGAGTGAGAGAGCGAGAGCGTGAGAGCGTGAGAGCAAGAGAGTGAGAGAGTGAGAGAGTGAGAGAGTGAGAGAGTGAGAGAGTGAGAGAGTGAAAGAGTGAGAGAGTGAGAGAGTGAGAGCGTACAAGAGTGAGAGAGTGAGAGTGGGAGAAAGTGAGGTAGTGAGAGGAAATGAAATTTGATGATGAGAGTTTACAATCCACTGCCGGCGGTCACACGTTCGGCTCCAAAGCTCCAGCGGGACTTGAGAGCAGGCACGAGGCCCACCAAAGAGGTCAAGCTACAAAAGAAGCCCACGGTAGCGCCCCCAACCACGCAGTGGCGGGCGCCAAGCAAGCAGCACCACAGTGCAGGCTCCACACCCAACCCCTCCAGTTGCTGGAAGGCGGGCCCAAGGTATAAACCATGAAGCGAACAGAAAACCATCCCCCAAACCACTGGAAGCGGGGCTGGTAGCATGAAAGTAGGCAAGAAAGTGGATGAGAGTGGCATTCGGTGTGGCAGGAGAGAGGGTGAGAGACAAAGTCGGAGAGAGAGTGAGTGTGAGTGAGGTTGGAGTGGCATGAACACCTGCAGATACGCCACGCTGTCTATCTCCTCGGATGCGATCGGCGAAGCTTCCGGCGTCATGTCAAGCCCCCGAGTGCATCTGATCACTCTTGACCCTAATCTCTCTGGCGTTGGTCACTTTGATGCACTGCCGGTTACGCTCATGCCATCGAGTCATGCGCACCTGCAGATACGCCACGCTGTCGATCTCCTCGGATGCGATCGGCGAAGTGTCCGGCGTCATGCCAAGCCCCCTAGTGCATCTAATCACTCTTGACCCTAATCTCTCTGGCGTTGGTCACTTTGATGCACTGCCGGTCACGCTCATGCCATCGAGTCATGCGCACCTGCAGATCCGCCACGCTGTCGATCTCCTCGGATGCGATCAGCGAAGTGTCCGGCGTCATGCCAAGCCCCCGAGTGCATCTGATCACTCTTGACCCTAATCTCTCTGGCGTTGGTCACTTTGATGCACTGCCGGTCACGCTCATGCCATCGAGTCATGCGCACCTGCAGATCCGCCACGCTGTCGATCTCCTCGGATGCGATCGGCGAAGTGTCCGGCGTCATGCCAAGTCCCCGAGTGCATCTGATCACTCTTGACCCTAATCTCTCTGGCGTTGGTCACTTTGATGCACTGCCGGTCACGCTCATGCCATCGAGTCATGCGCACCTGCAGATACGCCACGCTGTCGATCTCCTCGGATGCGATCGGAGAAGTGCCCGGCGTCGCCGGCTCCGGCGCGTCCGGCGCCCCATTGTCGACCTTGCCAGCAGCAGAAGCAGAGGCGGAAGACGAAGAGGTGGAAGCCGAGGGGGTGGAGCGCGCGCCGCCGCGCGCACTGCCGTCGCCGCCAGCAGAGGACCCCACCGTGGCGCTGCCACCAGCGCGGCTGCCAGGGCTGGCGGCGCCGGTGGACGCCGCGGGCGGGGCGCTCGTGGTGGGCGCGGGGGTGCCCGCCACAGGCGGCGGCGGCTCGGGCGCGTGTGATTGCTGCGGAGGGGGAGGGGCAGGCGGCGGGGAGCGTGTGCTGGCGTGCCGCACCATCCTCCGCAGCTCGACCCATCACCCCATGACCTGCTGCGCCCATGCTGCACCGCATCCCATGTTGCATCCCAGAACTCCTACCCCCCCCCCCCCCCGCCATTTTTTCCCCGCAAACACACACAGACACACACAGGCACACCTGCTGCTGTGGGGCATGCGCAGGCGGCGCGCGCGCGCCCACGGGGTCAACGACGGTGGTCGCAACTGCGGGGCCCCGGGACGCCGCGCGCTCCGTCTCCGCGCGTGAGAACTCGGCGGCGGCTGCCGCGAACTCTGTTGTGGCAGCGGTGACCTGGGAGGGATGGGGGGGGGGCAGTTCAGTTATAGACAGGCACTCCCTACCGTAAAACCGCTGTGCCATGCCGCCACTTTTATAAATGGGGTGATTGTTTATAATTTTGGTGCCTTGCCGCGGGTTTTTTTTACGATTTTTTCCCTGTTTTGTCGTCACTTTTCGCGTTTTTTCCCTTTTCGGCAATATTTTCAAGAAATCGACTTTTGCCGCGACGTTTTCCGAGTTATTTAATCGGCAAGGCAAAGCGGTACTACGGTGGTTTAGTGATGTCACAGACACGCACACCTGCAGCACATCAGGGCTCACGCTCATCTCCATCTCTACCTCGTGGCGTGTTGCCACTGACCACTGACCACTGACCACTGACCATTGACGACTGACCACTGACCACTGACCACTGAACTGCTGGTAACGCCTCGATGACCCCACCCATGCGTGTGAATGCTCCGACACACGCCGACACGCACCAGCAGCAGATCCGAGTCATTTTTTTTGACAATAACTCACTAGTTGAACACACTAGTTAGTTGACACAGACACACCTTCAGCACATCAGAGCCCACGCCCATCCCCTTCTCCACCTTGGCATGTTGCCTCTAACAAAAAAACTGCTGGCAACGCCCCGCTGACCCCACCCATGCGTGTGGATGCTCCAGAGACACGCGCACCTGCAGCAGGTCCGAGTCCACGCTCATCCCCATATCAGCCTCCGCCTGTGCGATCTGCTGGTACTTCTCTGCAAACACGCGCTTCTTGGTTTCGTCCAACTTGTGCGCACTGCTGGCCATGAGCTGCGGACAGGAGGAGGAGGAAGAGTTAGATCTGGGGGCCGAGTGCCCTGCCTAGTCCCAGCCCCGACCCACTAGTTCCCCCACCACTCCCCCCACCACTAGTAGTCAGCCACCTGTCTGTAGTGCTCGGGCGATATACGCTGAGCAAGGTCGAATACGCTGCCTGTTAGGTGCGTCACACACAGTAACACAGGGTTTCCAGCTAAGCAGGCTACTGTTAGGTGCGTCACACACGACTGTAAAAAAATCACCATCACCATCATCAGGAGAGAGGGCCAGGTGCCAGGGGTGCACGGGGCAAGCGCGTGAGCTCGCATGCGAGTGCGAGTGCCAGTGAGTGGCAAGGCATGAGGCAAGAAGACGTTGGGCTGCTGGTGTGGCCCATGCAAGCCGCTGGTGCTGCGGGTGCCACGCATGCGCTGCCGGCTACCCCCCCCCTGTATTTCTCCCTCCGCATGTGCAGCGTTGGCTCTTTGCCCTTATGTGCATGCATGGCAAGCCGCACCGCACGCAGCCGGTTGTTCTCCTCCATCAGGCGGCGCAGCGACTCCTCCTCGTCCTCGCCCTGAAGAAAGCGTGCGTGTGCATGAGTCTGAAGCAAGCATGTGCGTGTGTCTGAAGCAAGCATGTGCGTGCGTCTGAAGCAAGCGTGTGCGTGTGTCTGAAGCAAGCGTGCGGTGCATGCGTCTGACATGAGCTTGCATGGCAAGGACCCACTCAACCCCAGAGGCCTCAAGGTGCACATGCAGGTGTGCAGCGCGCTGCGCAGCACGCAGCAATTGCCCTGCCTATATGCAGTAGTACTTTGGAGCTGGCCCGAAAAGCGTGTTATTCTCGTCAGTGATCAGTCCCAGTTGCGCACACCTCTGCATCAACAGCCGCGCGCGACACCACCAGCGTCCTCGAGGCGCGCCCAGATGACGGTAGCGGCACAGCTGCCACTCGAGTTGAGTGCACAATGCTGCCTGTGCAGCAGACAGGGAAGGCAGATAACATCAGGGCTTCATCCCGTCAACTGGTGCCCATAACACAGGTCCGCCTCTGCCCTCCTTCCTTCGCGCATCCCACATCGCACCCACCATTACAGCGTGTCGGGCCTGTGGGGTGCGCCACAGTACCGGTCGTGTTTGGTCGGCCCCGAGGCGGGGCAGCACTCCTCATGTCGCGACACTTTGGGCTTCTTCTAGATTGATCTTCCCTCCTTCGTGTCTGATGAAGTAGAGTAGAGTAGAAATGGGGAAATGACTGGAAGTGTAAACCGGTGTACACCTCCCCAAATATCGTGCTTTACCTACCTTGTGCCATTGGTTACCCGAGGGAGTGGGCGTGTCACCTGCTCAAACGAAATGGCGCACTAGTGGCACGATTTCCGCGCTCCCTCTGGTCATCGCCTCACCTGGGCGCATCGGGTCGCCACGGATCGGCTGCTGCGAGCCGAGCCAATTACTCGCGACACGTGAATTCCCAGGCACGCCGCCTGCTCACCCTCCCGAGGTCCTTGGTTGACTCGGTTTGTGAGTTGAACCATGTCTGGCGCACCTGGGCTCCTCGGTCCCTCCACTGCTGCCATTGGCGGGGGCCAGAAGGATGGCGATGACGCACAGGGAGCACGCGGCGCACAGGTGGGGCGCCAGACGGACGAGGGAGGCGGCACCGCAACAGTGAGCGCCCATGCGGCCCATGCAGAGCCATGCATGACAGACCCGCAGCATGGCGGACCCCAGGAGGAGGCGGCAGAAGCACCACCGCCAGCAGAGACGGCAGCAGCGGCGGAAGCCGCGGCGGTAGCAGCCTCCCCCTCGCCCGCTGCGGCTGCGCAGATAATGCCACCCCCACCACCGCGCCCGCGCCAGAAGGCAGCAGAGTGCTCTGCTGGCGCCACTGATGCTGGTGCTGCAGCTGATGGTGCTGCTGCTGGTGAGCAGCACCCGCATGGGGCTGGCGGCGGCGATGCAAGCACTGGCCAGGCAGCTGACCCCGCGGGGCCGTCGGGAGCACCAGCGCCCTGCGCACAGGCGGTAGGCGCAGGGAGCACAGCAGGGGCAGCAGGGGCAGCAGGCACAGCAGGGGAAGCAGGTACAGCAGGCACAGGGGCGGCAGGCGCAGCGGGAGCATCAGGGGCAGCAGCGGAAGAAGGCACAACAGGGGCAGAGGGCGCAGCGGGGGAAGCGGGGGCAGCAGGGGCGGCAGGCGCAGCAGGGTCAGCCGGCGCAGGCGCCAGGGCGGCGGGCGTCTCGGGAGGGGCAGCATCTCAGCAGCTGCCGGCCAACCCTGCCCTGGCGAACATGCTGAGCCTCGCGCGCACTGTGCCTGGGATCTTCAACCTCCCGGTGAGTGGTCCAGAGGAGGGAGGGAGGGAGCAGGAGGGAGGGAGGGGCCGGGCGGGGGGGGGGGAGGAAGGGAGGAACGCGAGGCGAGAGAGGTGGTGGGGGGGGGGACCAGAGGCTGCGTCCGAGGAGGGAAGGAGGAGGGGGTGAGAAGGGGGGGAAGGGAGGGGGGGAAGGGAGGGAGGGGAAAGGAGTGGAAGGGAGGGAGTGGCAGAAGGACGGGTGAGGTGGGGCGGGGCAAGGGGTGAAGGGGTAGGGGAGTGGAGGGGAGGGAGCGGGGGGGGGGGGGGCAATCCATTGGTGTGCGCGCGGGGGGCGACCCATGCGTGCGCATGCGCGTATTTTGTCCAGGTGCACACCCTACCAAAATCCCAACGTCTGATACACGCCATGGAATGCGGTCGGAACGCCTGAGACGGTCCGGGGTGCATCTCAAGCGGTGGTGGACGCCCGAGGCTGTTGGGGTGGCGACGATCAGGGGTGCGCCTCAGGCGGTGCCTCAGGCGGTCGGAGCGCCTCAGGCGACACCTGATCTGCGCCATGGAATGGGACGCCTGAGGCGCAGCCTTAGGAGTTGTGAATGTGGTACGGACAAATCACTCCACCAGCTCACACGCAGCCTTGCCCGCCTGTTGTGACGCGACATCTCCCCCCCCCCCCCCCGCCGCCCAACGGACACCCCTGGTGCACCCTATTGCAACACACACACACACACACACACACACACACACACACACACACACACATGCACATGCACACACACACACACACACAGAACGCGATGGCGGTCGCCAACCACGTGCTTCTCATCCAGCAGATGCGCGAGATGGTGCAGGCGCGTCAACCAGGGGGGGGCGTAGTGCTGTGTGCAATGCCGTGCCCAGGGGGGGAGGGGGGGTCGCGGGTCATCCACACCAAAAGGCTAACCAGATGAAGGGGTGTTTAGAGTCCTCCCACAGGTCCCTGCCGCCCCCTGGACCCACGCCTTGGATTGCCGTGTGTGTGGCATCTAGTGTGGGGCATCTAGTGTGGAGCATTTAGTGTGGGGCAGTAAGCGAGATTGTGCAGGCTCGTCAACCAGGGCGTCGTAGTGCTGCGTGCACTGCCGTGTGTGGGGCATCTAGTGTGGGACATCTAGTGCGGGGCATCTAGTGAGACGGCGCGGAGGTCGGGTGAGTGCGTGCCTCCCCCTCCCCCCCCACCCCCCCACACACACCACCACGCACACACACACACACACGGAGAAAGAGAGAGAGAGCCAGAGACATAACACGGACACACACACACAGACAGAAATGCACAAACACACACACACGCACACAGAAAGAGAGAGAGCCAGAGACACAACACGCACACACACGCACACACACACACACACACAAACACACACACATACGCACACACACACACACACACACATACATGCAGGCCATCATGCGCGTTGACATCCAGGACATGGCAGACCTCGTGGACGATGTGGTAGACGTGGCGCGCGCACGTGAGTCTTTGCAGTACTGTACTGTACACATACATACACGTGTACATACACGTGTACATTCATACATACATACATACATACATACATGAACGTGTACATACACGTGAGTCTGTACAGTACTGTACTGCACAAAGGTGTAGGGTTTGAGGGTTGTTAGGTGTATGTGTAGGACGATGTGGTGGACATGGCGCGCGCACATGAGTCTGTAGGTGTAGGGTTGTAGTTTCGGGTATATCGTAGTACCGCTTTGCCTTGCCGCCGTTTTTATAAAGGGGGTACTTGTTGGGGTTTTGTTTAGAATTTGGATTGCCTTGCCGCGGGATTTTGTTTTCCGTCGTTTTGTTGTATGGCCGTTTTTGTGTTTCAAATTATAAGGCATGTAGTGCTACGTAGCTACCGTAGTCACGCTTTGCCTTTGCGGGGTCCGCTAAAGGCCAATTTATTTAGACTTTTTCGCCATTGCGGGAGGGTTTTCGACTTAATTTCGACCTTGCGCTGCCTTTGCGGCGGCTTTTTGCAGGCCTGTAGAGTGTTGATCCAGTTTCGAATCCTGCAGGGGACTTTTCTTTTTACCTTTGCGGGGCGTTTTTTGACTTAATTTCACGTTTACGGAGCCTTTGCAGGGCGTTTTCGGACTTAATTAGGTGCAAAGGCAAAGCGTGACTACGGTACGCTCCCTCATGTACGTACGTACATACGTACGTACGTACGTAACATATGTACGTCACGTCCCGTGCAACCCTGGTGAGGTTCCGCAGCGCAGCACCACCTCCATCACCACGTCCCGAACGTCCGCCTCACTCCGCCCCACTCCGCCTCACTCCGCCTCACGCGCGACGGCTACAGTGGGCTCGTCTATGCCTCTACCCGCATCTGTGCCAGCACACAGCTGCGTGACACCTATTCTTAGTTCACGGGGCCGTATAGGAATTAATACGCTGTATTAAAATTAATACATTTTTATTATTAAAAACAACATGGTTGGAGTCGCCCCCACCCTCCACCCTTCAACCAAGGCGCAGTCCACACCTCGAAGTCGAATATTTATAACTCGCGGGGAGCAGAGGTTGCATCTAGCACCCCCAGCACGCGCTCAAAGTCGGTCCGATGCCTCGAAGGGGGGCGAAAGGCGGCCCATCAGAGGCGATCACAAAGACGCTCCTGCGCGCCACGAACGGGCTCCCCACCCCACACCTATGGCTGCGCTTTTTGATGCGCGACGGCTGTGACTGGCCCTTGGGGGCTGCGCCAGGGGTGTGCAGAGCCTCCCACACACATACTGTTCAGTCCCCACGCGCCCCCCATGAACCAAGAGCCTCGCGCTACGCTCAAAACAACACTAGCGTCACAGAGACGCGCCTGAGGCGCGCATGGTGTTTTTTTCGGCGTGGCAACTTTCGGTTGTGGAGATGACAGTGTCTGAACCAGGAGTGGCGGGGGTCTCACACATGCGCAAAATCCCACACTTCTGTGAGAAATCCCACACTTGTGTGCAGAATCCCTCACTTGCGCACAAAATCCCACACTTGTGTGCAGAATCCCACACTTGTGCGCAAAATCCCACACTTGTGTGCAAAATCCTACACTTGTGTGCAGGCCTCGACCCGCACTCCCGCGAGCCTGTGCCAAACTTTGAGCCGCTCGGTGTGGCGCAGGTCTTTGCGGTCAAGGCGGTGCTCAAGGTGCGCGTGTGCTGTATTGTGTTGAGCTGCGCTGTGATTTCTTGTGCTGTGTAGTGTTCTTTCTCTGCGCTGTGCTGAGCTGTGCTGTGCTTTGCTGTGCTGTGCTGTGCTGTGCTGTGCTATGCTATGCTATGCTGTGCTGTGCTGTGCTTTGATCAAGGAGGCACTCG
>VFSX01000068.1:123633-181133 GCA_016618255.1 Chlamydomonas sp. UWO 241 | reverse complement strand
TCGCGCTCGTTAACATGGCAGAGGTGTGGGGAAAGTGGGGAAGTGTGGAACTTGGGACGGGGTGTGTGGACTTTGGGTTCTTTGCGGTTCGTCACAACGGGGGACTGTGCTGAGGGGCTGTGGGTGATAGCCGTGCTGGCTGTAGCTTTTTCGGATCTCGTGTTTTTACTCAGGGTCTAGGCGCTCCCGTTGTGGTGCGCTTTAGACGCCGACAATGTTGAAAAGGCAGAACAGGCACACATTTGGTGTGCGGACCAGCAGTTTTTTGTATGTGCCGCATGGAGGACCAGGCGATGCTCTACGCGCTTGTCGGCATCCCTACCAAAATCCCAACATCTGATCCGCGCCATGGAATGCGGTCACAACACCTGAGACGGTCCGGGGTGCGTCTCAGGCGGTTGGGGGGCGCCTGAGGCGGTCGGGGTGGCACCTGAGGCGGTTTGAATAACGCCTGAGGCGACGCCTGAGGCGATCAGGGGTGCGCCTCAGGCGGCGCCTCAGGCGGTCGGAGCGCTCGAGGCGCCGCCTGATCCGCGCCATGGAATGGGACGCCTGAGGTGCCGCCTCAGCCGTTGTGAATGTGGTAGGGTTGCTCTGATGTTGACGTATTATGTGAGGAGTGGGCGCGTCCGTGCCTCCAAGTTGCGTGCATGCACCAGCAACACACAGCGTACAAAAACAGCAACAGCAGCAGCAGCAACAACATACATCAATCAGCAGCAACAACATACACAGTAACAGTAACACTGGGTTTCCAGCTAAGCAGGCTACTCTTCTACTAGAGACACCCGCCGATACTCCAGCACACTGAAGTACTAGAGTACCGCCGGCTCCCGGCCGATAGACTACCGCTCCCGCCGGCTAGACTACCCCAAACAGCGGTCTCTGAGAGACATGTCTGGCAAGGAGCATATAGGAGAGGACCTTCCTCAGGGTCACAGTAGTGGCCTTGTGGCCAGTCAAGCCGGCAGAGCCGACTGGCGCTGACTGGAACGGTCCCGCCTGGCAGTGCATGGCTGTCCAGCTCTCGTTTGCATGGGGCTCAGCCGGCGCCCCATGCCTCATGCATGGCCAGGTCCCACCCTCCAGGGGTGCATGGACGACAGAGTTGTCATGGAGGCTGCCTGAAGACCTTCCAACGCCAGTCGCCGGCAGACGAGCGACCCCAAAGATGAGCGCGGTGACGAACGCTGCGATTGGTGAAGCGGATTTACTCTGTGTTGCCTCGGCGGCCGCCACCGCTGAAGCCGTGATGGTAGCCCGCCTCCACGGGCAGCCATCTTGACCAATGACCAGCATGCATTGACGAGCGCCAGCTCCTCCGCTCGTCAATCAACTCGTCCAGATCGGTGCCGCATGGCGTCCTGCATGGGGGGAGGATAAGGGCCGTCTCCCAGCACGGGCCGCGGCAGCGCCGCGGCTACTCGCCAAGCCATGGCAGCGCCGGGCAAGGCGCTCCTGAAGTGTTCCACCGAGGGGCAGTCTAGCAGGAGCCGGGCCAGTCGTATTTTACCCCGCTCGTCAGCGGCACGGAGATCCTCGTCACCAGCAGCGCCGCATTGCTGCGTCCAGGGCTCGGCGACGAGAACGCGCCTCCGTTAATCGAGCCCCAACAACATACAACAAAAACAAAAACAAAAACAAAAACAAAAACAACATAATATAACACAAACGTTCAACCCCCCTGTCCACAGGTGCTCGACGGCCCTGGCATCGACGAGTGGACGTGCCTAGAGGCGGACACTGGTGAGAGCGTGTGTTTGCGTGGGGTGGCGCTGGGGTGGGGGAGTCACTAACAAAAACCAAGTGACCGTCAAGTGCTCTGGCCTGGGCGAGTCGACATGCCTAGAGGCAGACACCGCGCGTGTGTTTGCGTGGGGTGGCGCTGGGGTGGGGGAGTCACTAACAAAAACCAAGTGACCGTCAAGTGCCCTGCCCTGGTGAAACTGCCCCCCCGCTCTCTCCCCAACAGAGAGCCCGACCAGTAACTTAATTCCCACTTCGCAGTCGCTTCGATTCTCTTCTCCTCCCACGTGAGCCTCCCGGGGGGGAGGGGGGAGGGGGCCCGCAGCACATGCTTACCCTCATGCAGACTCAACTATCTCAGTGATCGCTTAGTCTAAGCAAACCTCCCCTGACACCATTGGACATCCCTCTGAGACTGGCGCAAGCTTGCGACCCACAACCCAATCGCACGTGCGTGTGCGCGCAGTGGCCTCGATCCTCTCCTCCTCCCACGTGCGCCTTCCGGGGGGCGAGCTTGGGGTGTGGGACGCGCTCTCGGCGTGGGTGGGCTTCTCTCCGCACGAGCGCAAGCCGCTTGTGCCGCGCCTGCTCTCCTACTGCCTGCGCCTGGACGAAATGGACGCGCTGCAGGTAGGTGCCGGATACTCGGCAGTTGCTGGGCAGTTACGTGGCAGGTGCTGTATGCTGTATACTTTTAAGTTTTGGTGTTGGGGTCTCTCCGCACGAGCACAGGCCGCTGGTGCCGCGCCTTCTCTCCTACTGCCTGTGCCTGGACGAAATGGACGCGCTGCAGGTGCGGAAAGTTAAGTAGTTAGTTAGGAT
Source organism: Chlamydomonas sp. UWO 241 (assembly GCA_016618255.1). NCBI lineage: Eukaryota > Viridiplantae > Chlorophyta > Chlorophyceae > Chlamydomonadales > Chlamydomonadaceae > Chlamydomonas > Chlamydomonas priscui. The sequence continues at coordinate 178,565 of VFSX01000068.1, read as the reverse complement.
TGGGAGGTTGTTTGTTGTGTCCGGGTGGCTATTGCCACCCGGAGAAGTGTGGTATGGTGTTTTGGGGTGGGGAGCTTAACTCCGCACAAGAGAGAGCTGCGGGTGCCGCGCCTGTAGGATCTGTAGGAAAATGTGGTTGTGGTTGTTGTGGTAAACACACACACACACACACACACACACACGCACGCGCACGTGCGCACGCACGCACACACACATGCACACGCACACAGCTGCAGCAGCTACGCCAGACGCCGATGTGCGCTGGCGTGCCCGAGGCGGCCTCGGCTGTGTCTGCCGCCTACACGCGGAAGATTGTGTCAAGGTGCGTGTCTGACACAGGTGCGTGTCTGACACACGCGCGTGCACACAGACATACTTAATCACACAAGCACGCACGCACACACACACGCACACACACGCACACACACACACACACACACACGCAGCGTGCACGGGTCGCGCCCCACGCCAGAGCACACACACACGCACACACGCGCACAAATACACACAAACACACCCACACACACACAGTGTGCACGGGTCGCGCCTTACGCCACATCACACGCGCACGCACACGCACACACACACACGCAGCGTGCACGGTTCGCGCCCCACACCAGAGCACGGCAGCGGGGGAGGCCGCATGGGCGGCATGGGGGGCACCCACCCGGGACGCACCACGCTTCCCAGCCTCAGCATGTGGTTGCCTGGGGGGGACGGCGCGTCGAGTCCCGTCCCGAGCACGATCAGCCCCGAGGAGATGCAGCTGCTCAAGGTGCGTGTGTGTGTTGTGTGTGTGTGTGTGTGTGTGTGTGTGTGTGTGTTTAGTGTGTGTGTGCCTGGAGGAGCCCCCTTCCGAGCACGGTCAGCCCGGAGCAGATGCAGCTGCTCAGCGTGTGCTCCCAAGTGCACACTACACGCACATACGCATGCACGCAGCGGCTGCGCCGCTCCCAATACCGCATCACAGCTGGTGGTGCCCCACACACACACGACACGCATGCACACACACACACACACACGCACACACACACACATCTCCGGCCCAGGCTCACACTCCCACAAGCCCACTCACACGCGCGCAGCGACCGCGTCGCAACCAGGATGGCATCGCAGCTGCCATTGGTCATGCACACACACACACACACACACACACAAGCGTGTGCGCACACACACATACACACACTCACACACATTCCCGCATGCACGTGCGCACGTAGCGACCGCGCCGCAACCAGGACGGCATCGCAGCTGCAGTCGTGGGGCCGGAGGTCGTGTCCCGAGTGGATGGGCAGGCGGCGGCTGGAGGTGGACTGAGCAACCAGCCCGCGCATGGCTGATTGTTGTTGAACCCTTAGCAGAGGGCTTCTGCGAATCTGGTAGACTGGCACGCTGCGTGGTCTTGCAGGCTCCTGGTAGAGCGCCGTACACGTGAAGTCTAGGCCTAATCCACGCCCCGGGGTCGTCCGAACGTGTAGACCTGTACAACCCAATCTGCGAATGTACAGCCTGGTTGAAGTGTTCACTTCCTTGTATTGGTAGGCTGGTACTGGTGCGCTGCGTGGCCTGGCAGGCTCTCCTTGTAGAGCCCATCTACGTGAAGTCTAGGCCTCAACCCACGCCACGCCGGGGTCGTCTGGACGCGCACATGTAAATCTGTAAAATGTGCAGGTAAACCTGTAAAACCTGCAGCTGTTAACCCCGATCTGCAAATGTAACCCCTGTTTGAAGTGCTCACTTCCAGGCAAGTAGGGTGTTTGCGTCAACATCTAAAAAGGAGGAGACCCTAACTCATTTCGTCTGTGCGGGCAGGGTAGAAGGTGTGAGTCAGGGTTGCCCGGCGGTACGTGGGACGTACTGGTACCAGTCAAGACGTTGAAGCCCAACAATACGTTCTACCAGTACGTTCCACACAAAAACGGCCATTACTCACGCTCCTGTGCATGGCTTCGAACCATTCGACTTGCATTGGAAAGCTAGTAACAAGGGCTATCCAGATCTTTGCTTGTATGTAGCAGTGCACTGCAGTAGAGGGGGACCCAGGAGAGGGGGAGTGCTGCTGCAGCACACCGCGTGCGCCGCGTGCATGCACGGTGTGCCGCATGGCGTGATGGATGCACGCATCTGCTATTTCAAGTACAGGAGGGGGAGAGAGCAGGCGAGAAACCAATGCATATGTCCACCAATTGAGGGGGGGGAGAGGGTGTGCGCAGGCCCCCAAACCAACTGCAGAAATAGATACCCAGCCGCCACCCAGCCGCCACCCCACGCACCGGGCTTCTTGCCTCTGCGGGCGCCACAGGAACCATCGGGTCCATCGCGGCAAAGCAGAGGACCGGCCTGCAATAGCCAATCTTCTTCCTAGGCTGTGGCGGCCCTCGGCTCCCACACATCCACACGTCTTGGCACTTAGTCGTTTTCGCCCCTCCGCCCCCGCACGTGCACGTCCGACGTACCGCACGTACTGCAGGACGTACCACGTACCGCGTACCGGTCAGGGCGCTGACCCTCCCTCAGTACGCACGTACCGGGTAACCCTGGTGTGAGTTGCAGCAGTCGTAGAATCTCATATATTGGTATTTTGGGTAAACCGGAAACCAGAAACCGGTGAGGGACCCAGGCAACGAACGTGGGACCTCCAAGATTGCAGATAACATCGTTACCCACTAGCCCAAAGGTAGAACCATTCCCCCCCAACCTGTGACCAAAATGTGGCCACACCCAAAAGTCCAAGTACACAAACGGCCTCATCGCGTGCAGAATGCTTTCTCGACATGCCTGTCGATAGCATGTGCTGAGATACGTCGTGGGGCCGTCACGGGGCTCGCAGAGTGCCATGCAACAGTCGCACCCAACCCCCTGCCGCGCTGCTGCGGAGAGCCAGCCCCCTGCGACGCCTCCTACCGATCGGTACCACACGTGGACATGAACTTAACGAGTCGCCGGGTCCCGTGCTGTGTCGCTTTGCAGGGGTAACTGTGCTGGGCGACAACAAACTTTCGGCATGTTTTGCGGCGACGCCTCTGGACCAAATCCACTTTTGCTGAGTGCTTATTAGTTGCCGCCAATCTCATTAAGATGGATGCATCGTGGGTGGCCGTGCCTTGGAGAGAAGGTGACATGCGGAACAAAATCGTTCGGCGTCAAACGTTCCCCGCCTAAAAAAAGCCGTGCCGACACCTTAGCGACAACAACGCAGGAAACAAAGCAGAAACAAGTTATAACGTTGTTATCTGCGAACCTATAGGTCCCAGGTTCGATTCCTGGGTCCCTCACCGGTTTCTGGTTTCCGGTTTACCAAAAATCCCATTACCAGTTTCCTTGTTCCTTGGTCCCCGCGTTGCTGCAGCCTAGGCGTCGGCATAATGTGTTGCTTTGATGTAATACATTTTATTTTTAAATGCCTTCCAGCTCCGCCCCCTTCCCTTTTCCTCCCTCTCCCTGTTCTTCTCCTCTGTCTCTCGCCCCCTTCATTCTTCCTCCCTCTCCCTTTTTTTTTTTTTCAGAGGGCAACGTTACACTCAAGCAACGCAACCATGCCGAAACCTGAGCGACAGCAACAAAGGAAAAAAAAAATCTGCCTTCCAGCTCCGCCCCCTTCATTCTTCCTCCCTCTCCCTGTCCTTCTCCTCTGCCTCTCGCCCTCTCCTCAGCCACCACGCCCGCCTCCCGGTTCTTCAACTTTTACTATCCCTACCCCCTCCTCCCTCTCTCCTCTCCCCACTCTGGTCCGTCTCCCCCTCTCTCTGCTCTGATTGTTCGTCCCAAGCTCCCCGGTCTTCACCTCCCAGCCCCCACCTTCCCTTCCACCCTCCCACGCCTCCCTGCTTTCCCTGCCCTCTCCACTTGTCCCCGTGCTTCCCGCACATCCTGCCTGTTTCTCACTCCCTTCGCTGTTTTTATTGGCCCCCCCGCATCTCCCTGTCTTTCTCTCACCCTTCGCTGTTTTAAAAAAAAATAAAAAAAAATCTCCCCCCCCATCCCTGCCTGCCCCTTTCCGCCCTGCCTGCACCATCATCCCTGCTTGTCTGCCATGCCCCCCCTCCCTCTCCCTGCCTGCCCACTCCCTGCTTGTTCCCCTTCCCTGCCCCCCCCTCCCTTCCCTGCGTGCCCCCCCGCCCCTCCCCTCCCCCTCTGCACACGTATTTTTTCGTCATCCTATGCTTCTACGTCTCCCTCTCCCCTCGAGTCCTTTCAGCTTTTTTCCAGTCGTTCCCTCATCGTTCCATCGTCTCACGTGCCTCGAGTTTCTTGACCTCCGTTCCCTCGTGTCCGTGTCCTTCACCTGCCTTATCCTCGAGTCCCGTTTCTCCGAGTCCAAGTTCCATTAAACCTGTCGGCTCTGGTGCTCTAGATGGATTGGCTTGCGAGTCCCTGTGTTTTCAGGGGCCGCCACGGCTTCGGCCGTGCCTTCAGGAGTCTCCGTTCCACCACCTAGGTCTCTTGTTTCCTCTTTGTTTCCTGTGTTGCTGTCGCTTAGGTGTCGGCATGGCTGCGTTGCTTGAGTGTAACGTTGGCCTCTGAAAAAAAATAAAAAAATCTGCTCCTCTCCCTGTATCTGCCCGCACCCACACACAGCCCACGCCGCCGCCGATTCCTTGAGGGCGCCTCCTCCCGTCCACACCGCCGCCGGTTCTTAGAGTGTCCGCCCCCCCCACGCCCTCCGTGCTCCTCCTGCCCACGCCGCCGCTGGTTCCTAGAGTGTCCCCTCCCCCCGGGCCCCTAGCCCCCCGGTCCCTAGTGGCGGTTCCCGTCTCCTTTGGACTTGCGCACGCACGCACGCACGCACGCACGCACGCACGCACGCACGCACGCACGCACGCACGCACGCACGCACGCACGCACGCACGCCTGCACGCACGCACGCACGCACGCACGCACGCACGCACGCACGCACGCACGCACGCACGCACGCACGCACGCACGCACGCACGCACGCACGCACGCACGCACGCACACGCACGCACGCACGCACGCACGCACGCACGCACGCACGCACGCACGCACGCACGCACGCACGCACGCACGCACGCACGCACGCACGAACGCCCGCACGCACGCACGCACGCACGCACGCACGCACGCACGCACGCACGCACGCACGCACGCACGCACGCACGCACGCACGCACGCACGCACGCACGCACAGACGCACGCACGCACGCACGCACGCACGCACGCACGCACGCACGCACGCACGCACGCACGCACGCACGCACGCACGCACGCACGCACGCACGCACGACGCACGCACGCACGCACGCACGCACGCACGCACGCACGCACGCACGCACGCACGCGCCCACGCACGCACGCACGCACGCACGCACGCACGCACGCACGCACGCACGCACGCACGCACGCACGCCGCACGCACGCACGCACGCACGCACGCACGCACGCACGCACGCACGCACGCACGCACGCACGCACGCACGCACGCACGCACGACGCACGCACGCACGCACGCACGCACGCACGCACGCACGCACGCACGCACGCACGCACGCACGCACGCACGCACGCACGCACGCACGCACGCACGCACGCACGCACGCACGCACGCACGCACGCACGCACGCACGCACGCACGCACGCACGCACGCACGCACGCACGCACGCGCACGCACGCACGCACGCACGCACGCACGCACGCACGCACGCACGCACGCACGCACGCACGCACGCACGCACGCACGCACGCACGCACGCACGCACGCACGCACTAATCTAATTCAGCTGAGCCGGAGTTACTCATTCCGAACGCACATGAACTATAACCTTGATTAAATCCTAAAGGCTCCAGGTTCGATTCCTGGGTCGCTCACCGGTTTCTGGTTTCCGGTTTACCAAAAATACAAATACCAGTTTCCTTGTTCCTTGGTCCCCGTGTTGCTGTAGCCCAGGCGTCGGCATAAGGTGTTGCTTTGATGTAATACCTTTAAAAAAAAAAAAAAAAAGCACGCACGCACGCACGCACGCACGCACGAACGCACGCTCGAACACGCACAGGCACAAACGTTTGCCTGAGCACGCATCGGCACGCATGCGCGCCCACTAGAATGCACGCCATCCTTTGAGTCTAGCGCTGCCGGTGCCTCCTCTAGCTGCTCCCTGTCTTTCCCGGATCCTTCCGACTCGTAGTTTTCTCCTGCCCCTCCCAGTGGCCGCCCTAGTGACTCACAAGGGGCCCTGAGCCCCCCCCCTCCCCCGGGGCCTCTAGTTTTCTCTGCCCGCTTCCCTTTTAGCCCTCTGGCAACTCCAGCCACTGGACCTGCCCACCCCAGCACCTTTAGTACCACCGCTTTCCACGCGCACTCGCACCCCTTTTCTCTGCCCTGAAGCGGCGCCAGCTCAAGCGGCTCCGTCCAGACGGGGGTCGCACTCCGCTGCCACCCCAAACCGTGCCGCTCTGACCCCCTCCTGGCCTCCTCTTGCCTGCCGACTCACCGACCCCCTGAGCCGCCGACCCCTAGGTAGGTCCCTGACCTGCCGGACTGCTGACCCCCCCACGCCCCCAATTCCCGATCCACCAGCCCAAAGCCCCCCCCGTCCGCACTTCCCCCCCGGCCTCGCCTTCCCTGTTTTCTTACTTTTCTTCTAAGTTTGTCCTGCCCGTATAGGAGCCGGCTTGCCGCCGCCCGGCCCCGACGACTCGCGGCCCGGGTTGTCGGTGCCTGTGCGGGTGGTTTGTACTTAGAAGGAGGGGACGAAGGCGGCGACTCAGAGCCCCGGCGGGATTTCCGGCCGTTGCGGTTTAGAGGCAGTTTGATCGGGAGTTTGATGGTTGTGTGGGGGACCGGTAGGTCAGCCCTAGGGTAGTCGACTCCTACGGCATGCTCGTTCGGAGCGCGCTGTGGGCGGGTGATCACTCTTTGGTCGCCCGCGTAGTCGACCATGGCCAACGCCTCGGTGGTGGGACGGTTGACAACGTCCACGCGCGCACGTCGGTCTTTTGCCTGATGGTGGGGGACGCAGCCGGCAGGCCGCACCAGGACAGCCTTCACGCGGCACTGATGACCGACCTGACCACCAGATTTGGTGTCGGGAAGGATCAGCCACCTGCATGCACCATCCGCAAGAGCGGGCTCATCGTGATTGAGCTCCAGCTGAACCAGATGACCGCATCGTATGGCTCCCTCTACCGTTACCTGACCAGCGGTGGGGCGTACCCAGTAGAGTGGCGTAACGGCATCTGGCAGGTGGCTGTTAAGCGCGCTGAGCACCCGCTCCCCAACACTGCCATCCAGATCCTGGTGCAGAATGTGCCTGCTGCCCTCTCCACTCACGAGCTTGCGGCGGCCCTCCTTGCGATGGCTGGCTACGCACCAGTGACCCCACTAATGGGCACGGCGCCGGCTGACGTGGTGCGCTTCAACAGCGACCCCGATGCCGTCGTCGTGCTGCGCATGCGTCTCGGTCGGGACAAGGCTACCAACCAGCCCGACGGTGGAAAAATCGTGGTGTGGGTAACCCCGCCGGCGTCGGACCCTTGGCTGCGCCGCCTCGCGGCTGCGCTCTACGTGCCGGGCATCACAACCTCACCGGTGCTCGTGCTCCTAAAAGACGACCCGCTCGTGCGAGCTTCTGTGCTCACCCCCGCGGTCCCCTACTCACCAGGGCACCCTTCTCTGGCGGCTGTGCCCGCCGTCGCGGCTGCCGCCATCGGGGGCGGCTCGGCCGCGCTGCCGGGGACCACGCTGCCAAACGGGGTCATGCTTCCCGCCCACCTCGACCTTGACATCGACGTGGTCGCACGCGCGTCCGAAGGGCCCGCCCCTGGCCCGCCCCTGGCGCGCATGGAGCGCGGCGCGGCGCATGGAGATCGCATGGCGGCGCCTATGCATGGACGAGATTGCTGGCGGGCATATAGGAGATTGCTGGCGGGCATGGAGGAGATTGCTTGCGGGCATACAGGAGATTGCTGGCGGGCGTGGAGGAGATTGCTGGCGGGCATGGAGGAGATTGCTGGAGCCAATGGCGGCGGCGGGACTAGTAGTAGAGCACAGGCGCACCACCAACAATGCGTTGCTGTCACTACCTGGGTGGTATAGGGTGGATCTGGGGGCCCAGTGTCCTGTCTAGGTCCAGTGCGTGCGCGCACGTGGGGGATGACCCTCACCCTACCAGGTAGCCAGCCAGTTTCCCACTGAAACTGAGTTTAAGGTGTCGGGCGCTAGCGCCGACACTGGTCTTATACATCATTACTGGTGTCACACAGACTGTAATATCCATCATCATCATCATCATCAGTAGGGATCGTTGCGCGGTTGCGGAGGGCGCCCGCGCTGATGCCAGCCTCGCTCGGGAGGCGCCACGCTGGGGGGAAGACCGCACCGTCTGTTCGGACCCCAAAAACGTTGGAGCCGAAGCCCATGTCCTCGCTGGCTGCCGTGGTGTAGCGCAGGCGCAGCCGCGCAGCACGAACGGTCATTTCGAGGAGAGAGACGGTATCTTGGCCGATCCCTGCGACGGCCGGGATGCCCCAGGCACACGGGTCAAGCTGCATGGTGTCCCACACACCCACCAGCCATGGCTCAGCGACAGCGCGGCGATCGTCGGGGTCAACCTTGACCATTCCGGCCGCTTAGAAGTTGTGGTCAGCGCGGAGCCAGCGCTGACGCGGCTTTGGGCGGATGACGACCATCGCCGCCTGACCAGGCCGCCCCGCGCCTCCCGGCAGCGGGTGCAGCCTACCAGACGGCCAAACCAACCATCGGCGCACTGCTGCCGAGCCTGCATCCTCTGGCGCCATCGGGTCAGCACCGCGTATGATTGCCCAGCCTGTTGCCGCGTCAGTGCCAACACGCGACCAGGGGGCAGTCGGCGCAGCGCTGCATTGCACATTGATGCGCCACGCGGCAGGCAATGCCGCGATGATGAGGTCAAGGTCAGAGAGAGCAGCCGCTGACAGGGCGGCGCGCTGGCACCATGCATCACGCACGTCGCAGAGGCGCCTCCACCGGTGCATCGGTGCGGATTTTTCCAGGAGGTCGTAGATGCGTTGAAGTAGGGCTCTGTGGCGGTGGAACGTGAGTTTGGCCGGTTGGTGCACTACGTTGATGATCTGGTCGATGGCCGCCGCGCAATCTGTGACGATTGGGGGTGGCTGGTCGACTTCCTGCGCGTCCGCGATGGCTGCGTGTATTGCCACGAGCTCTGCGTGATTGGCTGTGTCCCCATCAGGGTTGTGTCCTGGGTCGACTGTGCGCACGCGGTGTCTGTCGTGCGGTGTGTACACTGCCGCGCCCAGTCGGATGACGGCCCGGCCGCAAGGCAGCTTTACGCGTCTCCGTGAGACATCAGTGTAGGTGAGGGCCTCCCACTGGTGCAGGGGTGTGCAAGGAGGAGTCGGGTCGGTTTCCAATCCTACCGGCAAGTCGTTTGCGGTGGTGGGTGGTGCGGCCGTGGGTTCCAGCTGCAGCCGTTCACGTGCTGCCCGGAAATCCTTTGTCATGCAGAGGATGCCTCCGCCCGCGCCGTTGGCCGTGCGTGCGTCAGGTAGCGCTTTGCCCCAGCACGTGCCTAGGTGTTCTGTGTTGCTCCGTTTTCTGGCGTTGACCAACCTCATGCGGCTTTGGTCTGGCGTGGCAGCGCATGCCACCCAGAGCGCTGCGAGGAGTTCCCCGGTTCCGGCTGCTGTCCAGACAGGCCCTGTGCGGCCAGATGGGTTGGAGATGATGAGGATGTTGGTGCGCCAGCCCGTTGCTGTGGTCGGCGTGTCAGTGCCGTCCCATGCCACGTTGGTGGTAGTGGGCAGACCCGCGATCGAGGCGATCGGGGTGCAAAGTTCAGGCAGCAGCTTCAGCAGTTCGTTGTATGCGAACCCACCTTTGTCGCTCACTTGCCTTGGTAGGATCAGGACTGTCGCCACAGCCACATCGCTGTGCATCGCAGACATGAGGGCCCAGCGGACCGCCCGCCTCTGTGCGGCCGCTGTCAGTGGTGGGAAGGCGACTGATGTGCCTTCCCATGGCACTGAGTACGGGTCAATTCGGGCCCCAAACGCCGCATCGATTGGGTTGGTGCTCCAGAAGGTGAGTGGGTGGCCGTGTGCTGTGAGGGGTGTTGCGTATCTCTCCTGAGTCACATGTAGGTGTTGTTTGAGCATGCGCATGATGCGGCCGTCCACGGCTTGGGGCGCGAGGGCCCGTTGAGATTTAGGGGCATGTCAGTGCATGAGCGTGACCGCTCTGAAAAGGTCGACCATGCGGCTGGCAAAGTCGTGCTCTCGGTTGGGGGTCGCTCCGCTGTGTTGTGTGTGCATCTGGCGCATGGTGTCCAGGCGGGCCAGGGAGGTCATGCCCACGCACGAGCCGTCGCGTGCGAACACGCAAGCCAGTGTGTTGCGGTGGGTGGTTGGGCGGGGAGGTAGAGGGTCTTCGGCGCGTCGCGTCGGGGGCCGCTGCCACAGCTCAACATCCATAGTTTGCACTCGGCAGTTTTCTCCCGGTGAGATGTCGAGCCTAAGGCGCGTAGGCCTGGTGCTAGCAATGAGTTTCGAGCGAACCGGCTTGACGGGTGTGCTGATCCACTTTCCCCCTGCGTCCGCCCACATGCCTTGTCGCTCACTGTTCGTGTGGTCCTTGTCGAGTGCGTCTGCACTCTCTGCACCAGGCCCCTGCACGCCAGAGCGTGCAGGGGCCTGGTCTTTGTAGACCGTGTTCCACTCCTTGATTGCTGCTGCCATACCGGGGTCCACGGAGAGGTTTTCTTCCGTTTCCCAAGCGTCCTCCCGGAAGGCGCGCACCATAGGAGCGTCCGGGGGTGGGGTTGTGTTGGTGGGGTCGCTGCAAGCCGGGCATTGCCACTGTTCTGTTTCATCTTAGAGGGGGCGTGGTAGTGTGTGCAGTGTTTGATGCATGCTTTGTCGTACGTCTTGTCACATCCGTCGCACACTGGCATTTTGGTGTGTCGTTTGTCATTTGTTTTGCTGGCAGCGCGCCAGCAGATCTCGCACGTGCACTCCTCGTCCAAGATTGTAGCGTTCGGCGGCATGGGTTCCGCCCTCTCGATTAAATGGCCCCCCTTCTTGTAAAGGCCGAGGGCCCTGGCTTCGATGGTGTTGGGGAGCCTCCGTACGAGGTATTGGGACTGTTTGATGCGCGTGGTGCCGTGTTGTTTCTCTGTGACCACTTGCCATCCTCGCAGTGACTCTGGGTGGTAGGCGTCTCCGTGTAGCGCCTCTGTGAGTGCGCCAGCCCGTGCTTGTTCTGTGCTGTATGTGTTTTGGCGAGTGAGTTTGGTAAACACGCTTGCTGCGGTTTGCTGCTTGTAGTCGTGGCCGAATGTGGCGGGTGCCTTTGGGATTCTTCTCTGGATCTGTGGGGGGAGCTTGCGGATGGGCTGGGCCCAACTGGGTCCTCGGCCTTGATGGCCCCCATCCTGGTGAGCCGTGTCCTGTGTGGCTTCGGGCCCCCCCTCTGTCGTTGGGTGCGTGTCCCGTGTCTGTGTGGGTCCTTGTGGGCCCGCGGGCGCGTTCCCCGGATTTGCCTGTTGGGGGCTGTCTTGGCCAGCCAAGTTTGTGGCGTATTCAGTGATGGGGTGCTGGTCCGGGTGCGACACCACAGTCGTGGCGACGTGCGGGTGCTCATCGGGTGTGGCTAGGGCAGTGAGGTGTATGTTATCGGGGTGGATGCGTCTCCCTGCCCGGTTGAGGTTCTTATATGTGCGTCGAGGCACTAGCCTCGCCGGGCACGGTTCTGCGCCCTCGGCTGGGGGCTCGCTGAGCAGCGCGGCTAGGTGGTTCAGGGCGACCACTTGAGGAGTGCCCACATGCTTGCGCAGGGCTGTGAACGCTTTGCCGGTGAGGATGTGGGAGCCTCCGGGCTCTATCAGCTCACCCAGGTGGGTGATTCCGATCTCGAACAGGGGGGCTAGAAAGTCGCAGTCCTGGAACGCGTGATGTGTGGGGTTCAGTTGTCATACCACCTCCATGACCTGTGCACGGTTGCTGAAGATCCGGCAGCCCTTTTCGACTATGGCTAGGTCGTTGCTCGTCATGAGGGCGAGTTGCCGCACCCGCATGCAGTAGTTGGCTAGGCGCATGGTTTTGGTGGTGCTTTTGTTGGCGCCCCCAAAGAGGGGGAGTTGCAGTTCGAGCAAGGCCCTGGTGACCTTCCCTAGTGTACCCTCGTCCTTCAAGGAGCTGATCAGAAGTTGAGCGCTGCGTGTGGCATATGGGACGGCCAGGGACGTGATTCCCATGCCGAAGCGGTCGATGTCTTCATGCATCATGGTGCTGGGGGCGCTCCGTGGCAGTCCGTACACCGCTTTGATTGTTGTGCCGATCTTGCAGGTCGTTGCGGTTGTGAGGCACCACTCCCATGGCATAGGTGATTGCTGGCATCACGCTCCGTTGGACGAGGCGCTGGATCTGGTCGGCGCGTCCGTGCGAGTTGCGCGCCTGTTTAAGTTTGGTGTGCAGAGTCTGGTTGTTGGTCCGGTGTTGTGGGCCCCAGTCTAGCATCATGGTGAGGAGCACCCCGAGGTAGCGGAAGGGGTCTCGGGGGCCTATGGGTTGGGCGTGCTCGCCTTGGATCTGCAGCTGAACCTCTAGCTGCCGGGCGACCCGTCTGGGCATTTCGGTCACTGTGCACAGTTTAGTGTGGACGTCCCGGTGGAGTGCTGCAGTTGCGACCGTCTTACCCTCATTGATGGGCAGGCTGAATATGCTTGCAAATGTGTTAAGTTTTTTGTGCTTGCACGCGTAGGTCGGAGACCGTCGTCGTGAAGCAGTTGAGGTCGTCAGCGTACGCGTGCGCACTTATTTGGTGTCGGGTGCGGTCTTTGGTGGGCAAGCAGCCAAAACGGTATCCATGTCCGCCGACGTGGATACGTGGATCCACCGGAGCATTGGCTCGATGTAGAGCAAGAACAGGAGAGGCGACAGTGAGTCTCCCTGAATGCTGCCCCTTTCCATCGGGATGGGCGGGGTGCTGTCTTTCGTCGATGATCTGCAGGAGCTTGTCTTGGTCGAGTATGTTGAAGGCGCTTGAGAAATCGACAGCCAGCATGTAGATGTTTTGGTTTGTTGCCCTGGCATCTTCGAGCGCCATGATGATGGTCTGTGCCTGCTGCATGGTCGTTGACGCCGGGTGGAAGCCCTTCTGGTTGGGGCTGAGGATTTAGTACGTCTCAGCATAGTCCGCCATCACTGTTGCGATGTGCCTCGTCCACAGTTTGTACACGGTGTTCAGCAGTCCCGCCGGCCTGTATTTTGTGATGTCGGTGATGTCTCTTTTGTCTTTGTACAAGAGGATGGTCTGGCTCTCTTTCCGGCCGTAGGGGTGGTGCCTGTGCAGTGGTTCTTGGGAAGGATTTTGGTATTAATTATTTTTCCGTCTTTTTCCCCGCTTTTTCACGGCCCGCAGTCAATTATTTGCACCCGCTGTGCATTTAGCGGGCTGCGTCCCGGGCTGCTCAAACGCGGTGGTAGAGTATTGGCTGTAGAGTATTAGCACAGGACTTCCTTAGAAACTTGGTCAACATCAGTCACGCCCGCATCTCTATATGCTGGATCGCGCCGGTTGAGCATGGTACTCTCGCTAGAAGCTCCACTAGATTATATCACGCGCCGCTTTTCCCGCCACTCCTTGATCACGGCTGCGTAAGGGAACGTGTCGAGGGTGAACAATGTAGAGATGAACATGCGCATGGCCCAGACCAGGTGGTCGTGGCTGTTGCCAGAGCCGAGGTGGCTGCGCTGGTCGTTCTTGATGTAGTTGAGACCGCTGAATGTGTGCTCGTCCTCCACCGAAGTCGGCGCGAGTACGATCGACATCTCCGCTAGCCGCGCCCAGGTGGGGAACAACTCGCATGCATGGCGCGCGCACGCATGGAGCATGCATGGCGCGCATGGGCGCGCACACCTTGAACACGGCCTTCTCCTGTTCGTACGCGGTCATGGGCCGCCCATGCTGCATGAGGTTGAGCAGAACCCGCATCTGCAGGAGCGTTCATGTACTTGCTGCACAGGTTGCAAAAGGCGTGGAAGGGGTCGCCTTTGACCTCCTCCAGCCAGACCTTGCCATCCTTGGTCTTGGCCCAGTCCCGCTCCAGCCAAATATGCCGGAACGTGTCCCCCATGCCCGCCGGTTTTTGGTCGTGCCCGCCCGTGGTGGGGGTGGCTGGTCGCCGCTGGTGTCAGCGCCAACGCCTGACGCTGCGCGCTCCGCAGCCGCGCGCTCAGCCACGCGCTTTGCCGCCACCCGCTCCTCCTCTGCCATCCAAGCGTCCGTCAGGGGCGTGTCCGCTCGTGGTGGCTGATCGCTGGGGCCAGCGCCATCGCCAGATGTTGCGCACTGCCTCTCGCCTTCCTCCCCCTCGCACTCCGCCTCAGACTCAACGTCCAGGCCCGGCTCAACGTCATCAACGTCAGGGTGCTGCACCACCTTGGTCGGGGCGCCCGTTTTGCGCCTGACAATGCACTTCACAGCCCCCCCGGGCGTCCCGCCAAAGAAGAACGCAATGGGCTGGACCCGGATGGTCTTGTCCTTGTTCTGCTTGCCCTTGACCATCTGGGCTGGACTGCGCATGCGCCATGGGGGCGCAAGGCCGCAGAAGTGTGAAAAACAATAAATTTTGCGGAAAAACGGAAAAGCGGAAAAGCCGTGGGGCCTAGAAAACAATTAATAAAAAATCCGCGAATATTCCGCACAGAGCGGAATGCGGCCGAAGCAAGAAACACTGTGCCTGTGGCCACACGATGACAAAGAGCTGCCTAATGCACTCCTTCAGGTCATCAGGGAGCATTTTTAGGATCTCGTTTGGAATCGTGTCCGGCCCAGGGGTTTTCCCGTTGGCCAGTTTGTTGATACTGCGATCAAAGGCTGCTTTGTCGTTGATGCTGTTATGGAGCCACGGGCGGGTGGCGAGGTTGGTTGCTCCCGTTTCCAGCTTGAACGAGTCGAGTGCGCCCGGCCGTTCCCACGGGTAGTCAGAGCGAGCATCACTCGTCGTCTGGTAGGTGCCATGTTTGTGTCCGCTTGGGGGCTGCCCCAGGGCACGGAAGTGCTGCTCGACAATCGTCTTGGTGTGTGTTTGGGGTCGTCAGTGACTATACCCGTGGCTGGGTCTTGGAGGGCAAGGCATCGGCCTGGTGGGGCCCCCTCCTTGCGCGT
This sequence comes from Chlamydomonas sp. UWO 241, assembly GCA_016618255.1. Classification (NCBI taxonomy): domain Eukaryota; kingdom Viridiplantae; phylum Chlorophyta; class Chlorophyceae; order Chlamydomonadales; family Chlamydomonadaceae; genus Chlamydomonas; species Chlamydomonas priscui. The sequence goes on along the minus strand of VFSX01000068.1, from coordinate 163,443 downwards.
CTTGAAGATCGTGCGGTTTGCCCTTTTCGGGTTCTTGTCCATCTGCTTCCTTTTCTTTTGGATCGCCTCCAGACTGCGCAGCTTGGCATGCTCCGCGTCGAGGCTTTTGATTTGATGCTTGGTGCTCCGTATCGCCCTTGCGAGAAGGGCATGGACGCTCTCGTCCCCCCTTTCGTCTTCGGCGGCCTCGCAGGTGGTTCGCCAAGTCTCTATGGTATTGTTGCGGGTTGTGGGGTGTGAATCGAGCTGATTGAGGATGCGTGTGGTCACGGCCTCCCCGTCGTCATCGCTTGATGCGTTCTCATATATGTCTCGCAAGGTTTGGAGCTGCATCACGAGCCTTTGCCGTGTGCGGCTTTGCTTGCGGGGAAGGTGTCCGACCTTCCCTGGGTTGGTCATTGTCGTGGCACATGTCGCGAGCGCCAGCTCGTGGGCCCCTTTGAGGATCTCGGCAAGCTTGCCTGCCAGCCGCTCCGCCGTGGCGGGGGCGGCGTCGCTCGCAAGCCTGGTGAGGCGGGTCGCGTGCCTGCCGTCCGTAGCCTCGATTGCTGTCAAGTGGGGCAGGACTTCCGCGCTGAGCAGATTGGTGAGCTCGGTGCTCAGGGATTTGATGGCCTTTCCTTGCCCCACCGTCTCGCTTTCGATTTTGGCTTTGGAGGATTCGAAGTCTTCTTTGCTAATAGGCTGGGCTAGTACTCTGTGGGGCTTCCCTTGTTGGGCTCTGCCTTGTGGCTGGGGATAAACAGGCCTGTTCCCATTGTGTCGATGCGCGCGATCAGCGATACGTGGTCCGAGAGCGTGGCAGTGTCGTCCGCGCTGACGCAAGCGCTGACTCCGCTGTGCACACCACAGAGCATGATGTCGTCTATGCGGCTGCTGGTGTGGCGCTCTCCGTCCTCAAACGCTGGGCGGAAAGTGTGGGGGTGCGCTGGGTCGTGCGCGTCGAGACTGTGGGCGCCGGCCTTCAGAACAAACGCCGTGTGAGTATCGTCTTGCGGAGCCATCATCCCGCTGGCGCGATCGGTCGTGGTCAGCTCGGCATTCCAGTCGCCGGCGAGCAGATCCACTGCTGTTGTCCCTTTCGCGGCGGCTTCGGTCTGGTCAGTGTCTGCATGGGCGAGGGCTAGGGCGTACCCGCGGTCGCGCTCCTCTTGTTCTGAAGGCGAGTTTTCTGCCGGGGCGTAGACCCGGTGATGCCGAGTGGGCGTGAATTGGGTAGGTTGAGGGTAATGTGCAGCACGCGCCCCATGTCGTCCTTGTCGGTGCGCCGGGTGGGGCGTCCCAGGTCCGCCAGGTGTTTCTTTATGGCGATCACAACGCCTCGACCCCCCCGGTTGCCGACATTGTGTGTGGCGGCCCAGTGGGAGTAGCCTCCAAGCGCCAGGTGAACCCAGCCTTTCTGCTTCTGCTTAATGTTCACGAGCGTCACCGTAAGGATGAGCATGTCGGAGTGGTGCTCCTCGATGAGACGTTGCACGTCTTCCCTGGCTGTTTGGAGGCCCCTCACATTGTGGGTGAGGACCGTTAGTGTGTTGGCGTTGGGGGGTTGAGGCGTAGCCTGGTCTGTGCGGGGCGGGCCGTCTGGATCTCTTTCTTCCACCGGGTCGGGGCGTAGGGTTTGGTGTGGTGTGGTGGCAGTGGGCTTGCCCAAGGGTTGGCCTGCCGGGTGGGGGGGGGCTGTCGGGGGTTGCGTGTCCCCGGGGAGGAGGTTCCGCAGGCTGGTCATGATGGAGGCCTGCTTCCCGGGTGCGGGTTTGGTCTTCTTGACTTTCTTGGGCTGCTCCTTGGTGGCTTGTGTTCTGCGGGCTGTGAGCCAGTTGCGTCGCAACGATGCCGCGGGCTCAGGCCCGTCGGGGGGCGGGGGGGCGCGCTCTGGCTGGTCTGTGGGTGTGTCTTGCTTCTGTGTGTCCGTGTTGGTTTCGGTCCGCTGCGCCTGGGGTGGGGCCTCGACCTCGGGCGCGGGCCTATCGGTGGTCATTGGCGATCCAGGGTTTGTGTGGGGACGTTGCGGTGAGTGCTCAGGGCTGTCCATGTTCATGGGCGAGCCGGGATCAGTGTGCGTCTGTTGGGGTGGGGCCGCAGCCACTCTCGCTGGGCTCTCCGTGTCCATGGGTGTGCCGGGGTTGGTGCGCGGGGACAGGGCGGGGGTGTCGTTGGCGGGCGGGGGGCTGTCAGTGTCCATGGGTGAGTCGGGGTCTGCACGGTGTGGCGGCCCGTTCGGGTTGCGCCCAGGCGAGGGGGTGTCTCCGAGTTCGATGGGGGATAGGGGCCGGGGGGCGGTGACTGGGCGAGCCCGGCGCGGGTTTTGTCGACACACTTCTAGGCCGCGGCCATGTCCTGGAAGCCTCCTTCCGAGGCGTCGACAGGGCCATCGACCGCGCAGTAGATATTGCCCGTCATGCCGCTCCACTCGTCATTTGTCATCGTGCGCGCTGGGTGCATTGAGTCTAGCCACCACCAGTTTCCTGCGTGTTGTTTGATGCAGATCGCGTGGCCGAAAGGCACGTTCACGTTGGCACGTTCACGTTGGAAGGCACTCGTGTCGGCGTCGTGCCGGCGTCGTGTCGGCGTCGATGTGTCGGTCCCCAAGCATCATGTTTGTAGCGTGTACCATGCACATGAGGCAATCCTGTTTCTCAAAGTAGGGTTGGTTCCCCTCTCCGCCTTCCGTCTGTCCCACGTGGGGCGCAGTGTCAGCGTGTGTCCCACCTCGGGGTTGTTGTCCCAGTTGGTCGTGCGAGTGTGTAGGAGGTGGGGGAGGGGGGGGAGGCGGGGGAGCTGTCGCTGCGCACGTCGAGGTGCCTGTCAGATCTGCGGGGGGCGTGCAGCAGCGCTGCACGCTGCGCCCGAGTGGGTAGTGGGTCACGGAGCGCGGCGAGCTATGGCTGCTCGGATTCCTCTCTAGATCTGCTGAAGGTATTGTTCTCTGCCTCCTGCTTGGCGTGCGCGATGGCTTTGTCGACCAGAGTGTCGGCGACGTGCCGGCGCGCTGCATTGTGCTCAGCGTCGGCAGTTGTGTTGTTGCTGTTTGTTTCGTTGGTAGGTAGTTGCAACAAGGCAACGCGTGTTCCATCGTGAGTGTCTCTGCTCGCTGCGGGCAGCCGATTGGCTGGGCGTGGGGGTCGCCTGGTAGTCGGCGCCTTGGGCCTGGCTGGTTTGGCAGCATGAGCTTGGAGCACTTGGCACATGCGAACAAGCGTGTTAATGCGGGTCTGCGTGATGCGTGGGCGCTGTTTTGCGAGGGCGCGGAGGTAGATGTGCGAGGGTGGGCTCGACGAGCTGTTGGGGCGAGCGGGCCGGCGCTGGGGGATGCGTCGCCGGGAGCGCGCGCGGGCTCTGGGAGCGCTCGCGGGCCCAGGAAGCGCGCGCGGATAGAGCATATGTACTTCATTTTTGTCAGGTTGTAGTGGAAATTGAAATCATTCCTGAAGCAAGTCGTTCGGCTGGAGGTCTTCTCAGCCCTTGGGGTCCTTGTCCAGATCGCAACGACTCTCTCTATGAGCGACCGCTTAGGGCTCGCCTCGCTGGTGTCGGGGCCTTTGGTGTGCGTGCATCGCAGAGTGCACAGATATATCAAGGCTATGAGGGCCCTAGCTGCTGCTAGGACATCGGCCGCCGCAGCGGCTTAGAGGCAGCGTGCGGGTGGGGGCGTCCACCAGCACGCGCGCAGTTGCTCGCGCCAGAAGTCTTGCACTTCCTTGTCTCTCAGCGACGTGAGCCGCGAGTGGGCCGAGCAGGTCGCTGGGCTTGGAACCGCGGTCGGTGCCACCGCTGCCGCGCACGTCCGCTGCGGAGGCGGCCTCAACCTGTGGGGGGCAGGTTGGGACGCGGTGGTGTCAGGCGCCTGAGTTTTTGTGGTGGTTTGAGGTGGCCCGGTGGTGCTGCCGGCACTCACCGTCTGGCGCGGGTCTTCGCGCAGAGCGCACTGGTCAGACCCGTCCTCCCATGCTCTTCTTGCTTGCCGGTGCAGAGCCGGGGCTCGGCATCTCCAGCGTAGGGGCGCGCTTGGCGGCCTCGCGCTTGGCGGCCTGTGCGCGAGTAGGGTGGTGGTGTTGGTGTTCGTCTCGTGCGGATGGGTCCCTATGAGGGGGTTGTACGTGCTTGTCGAGGCAGGTCCCTCATTTTCCCGACCTGAGGGTGCATGTTCCAGAGTGCAGAAAGTGTCGTGCCTAATCGCTGCGGCGGCGTTGACGTCGGTAGCGTTGCTTGGGTCAAAGTTGAGGGTGACTTCCCAAGCAGCGTAGGACGCGCCGTTCGCGTTGATCGTCACCTCCTTGAAGTTGGGTGCGAGGAACCGGTCGCTCGGTGTAACGTCGGACGTGGGGTCGGCAGCCGCGGCGCCAACGTTGGCGATCTTTTGGAGGTACGACTTTATCTGCGTCCACAGGGTGGGTTGGGGTGGCACAGGAGCGTATGAGTTGCCTGTAGGTCTGGAGGGGAGCTCTGTGTGTGTGCATGGCCTTGTTGTGCATGGGATCGCCCCGCATGCGTGCGCGTATGGGGGCTCATTGCCTGTGGGCTCCCAGTCCGCGGGCCCTCCCTCGCTCCCCAGCGGGCATTCCGTGTACGCATCACTGTCATCACCGGTGCTGTTGTGCGCGCGGCCATGCGTCTCTGGGGGCGTGCATGCGTGCGTGTGCTTGCTTTGCATGCATCTGCGGTGGCTGAGCCCGATCCAGACATACCTCGCCTGGGAGGCGTCTCTGTCAAAAGGCGTCTTTCCGTTGGCCCGTGCTATGCTTGTGAGGAGCATGTAGGGCGGGGTGGGTCGCGCTGTGCCGCGGGCCAGGGGGATCCACAGCGAGCCCGGCCTCCTGGCCACCGAGGTCCTGCTGCCGCGCGAGAGCACCGTGGTGCTGTTTGCAGAGTACACGGGGACGCGGTAGTTGGCGCTGGCGCTGGCTATGCACAAGCTGCGAGCTGCGAGCGAGCTCAGCGGAGCGGGCCTTGCTGATGAGAACACCATGCTGGGGGCGTGATCTTCCTTGGGGGGTGAAGACATGCTGATCGGCCGCTATGGAGCGAGTGGGCCCCAGCAAAATATTAGTTTGGAGTGAGGTATGAATGTAGCCTTCCTGCTTCTCGCACGTTGCAATAGCGGGGCATCCAGACTCGTTGGGAGGGAGCGCAGTAGGGCTGGGGAGGCGTTCTGAGCTCTGGTGCGTTTCAAAACGCACTAGTGTGTTGCGCAGCGATATGCAGGTCGATCTGCCCCTCGTCGCTCACGTGCGATTGGCGCAGGGGCGTGTGAGGTTGCATCTCGTGTTTCCCTGAGGGCGGGTGTGTTCCGGGCTGCCGATTTGCGCAGTGTCGCATGCGGCTGGCGCATGGGGTACATATTTCGTCATGCATGTACCGCACTTCGAGTTTCGCATGCTGATGGGGCTGGGGCGCCGTGTGCGTGCAGTTCGTGCTTGTGGTGTTGGGGCCGAGGGCTGTTGGGGACCGAGTTTGAACGCTCTGGGGCGCTGGGTGGAGGAGGGCAAGGTTGCATGGCAGCATGGGCCAGTGTTGGTCACCCGGTGGGTGTTGACTCCGCTCCCCCCACGCGAGCGCGTGGGGATCGCGGTTTTGTTCGCCTTTGGTGCCTCCCCGTGGGCGAGGTGAGTGACGCGGCCCAGAGCGGGCTGCGTAAGGGGAAAGACAGCTGGGGGGCGTGTCCTGAGGTGAGCCTCTCCGTTCGTCCACGGGCGGGCCTTATTTCCGCAACGAGTTAAAGTTGTGGTAGTTGCACGATGTATTAGCATCGTGTGGGTGCAGGGGACGGACGAGACGCAAAGTTCCAGCTGAGAACGGCTTGGTGTCGAGCACCATTAGACCCCCCATGGGGTCGCCTTTTCCAGCCGGCCCGCGGCCTCTCCCTCCTCCTACGGCGCTCGTCGCTAGGACCAGCAGCAAGATCATCATCCACTGCGCGGCGTGGCGCAGTGGGCGGTTCTCGCTGGAGGTCGTCGTGAGAGAGGGCTCGGTCAAACTCGCGCTTGGTCGCGCGTCAGCAGCGTCGGACAACGTCTGCAGGGGGGGGGTGCAAGGGGGAGTCGCGAGTTGGATCAAGCCTCTGGGCGACGCTGTTGGGTCGCCATGTCACAGCGTCACTCGATGTGTCACTAGGTCGCCATGTCACTACATCAATCTCTGTGTCACTAGGTCGCCATGTCACGGCGTCACTCGCTGTGTCAATGTGTCGCCATGTCACTACGTCACTCGCGGTGTCACAGGGTCGCCATGTCATTGCGTAACTCGCTGTGAAACTGAGTTGCCATGACATCGCGTCACTCGCTGTGTCACTAGGTCGCCATATCACTGCGTCACTCGCTGTGTCCTTGGGTCACCATGTAACTGCATCACTCACTGTGTCACTGTTTCGCCATGTCACTACGTCAATCTCTGTGTCACTAGGTCGCCATGTCACAGCGTCACTCGCTGTGACACTGGGTCGCCATGTCACAGCGTCTCTCGCGGTGTCACAAGGTCGCCATGTCACTGCGTCACTCGTGTCACTCGCCTTGTTACTGGGGCGCCATGTCACTACGTCACTCGCTTTGTCACTATGTCGCCATGTCACAACTTTACTCGCTGTGTCAATGGGTCGCCATGTCACTGCATCACTCGCTGTGTCATTGGGTCGCCATGTCACTGCAGCACTCGCTGTGTCAATGGGTCGCCATGTTACTACGTCACTCGCGACACTCGCCTTGTCGCCGGGTCGCCATGTCACTGCGTCATTCGCTGTGACACTGGGTCGCCATGTCACTGCGTCACTCGCGTCGCTCGCCTTGTCACTGGGTCGCCATGTCGCTGCGTCACTCGCTGTGTCACTAGGTCGCCTTGTCACTGCGTCACTCGCAGTGTCATTGGGTCGCAATGTCACTGCGTCACTTGCGTCACTCGCCTTGTCACTTGGTCGCCATGTCACAGCGTCACTCGCGGTGTCACAGGGTCGCCATGTCACTACATCACTCACGTCACTCGCCTTGTCACTGGGTCACCATGTCACTGCGTCACTCGCTGTTTCGCGGGGTCGCCATGTCACTGCGTAACTTGCGTCACTCGCCTTGTCACTGGGTCGCCATGTCACTGCGTCAGTCGCTTTGTCACAATGTCGCCTTGACATTGCAACACTCGCATTGTCACTGGGTTGCCATGTCACCGCGTTACTCGCTGTGTCACTGTGTCGCCATGTCACTGCGTCACTCGCTGTGTCACTAGGTGGCCATGTCATTGCGTCACTCGATGTGTCACAAGGATGCCATGACATTGCGTCACTCGCTGTGTCCTTGGGTCGCCATGTCACTGCTTCACTCGCTGTGTCACTGGGTCGCCATGTCACTACGTCACTTGCTGTGTCACTGGGTTGCCATGTCACTGCGTCACTCGCTGTGTCACAGGGTCGCCATGTCACTGCGTAACTCGCTGTGTCAATGGGTCGCCATGTCACTGCGTCACTCGCTGTGTCACAGGGTCGCCATGTCATTGCGTCACTCGCTGTGTCACTAGGTCGCCATGTCACTGCGTCACTCGCTGTGTCACTGTGTCGCCATTTCACTGCGTCACTCGCTGTTTCAATGGGTCGCCTTGTCACAACTTTACTCGCTGTGTCACTTGGTCGCCATGTCACTGCGTCTCTCGCGGTGTCACTGGGTCGCCATGTCACTGCGTCTCTCGCTGTGTCACTGGGTCGCCTTGTCACAACGTCACTCGCTGTGTCACTGGCTCGCCATGTCACTGCGTCTCTCGCGGTGTCACTGGGTCGCCATGTCACTGCGTAACTTGCGTCACTTGCCTTGTTACTGGGGCGCCATATAACTGCGTCACTCGCTTTGTCACTATGTCGCCATGTCACAACGTTGCTCGCTGTGTCAATGGGTCGCCATGTCACATTGTCACTCGCTGTGTCACTGGGTCGACATGTCACTGCGTAACTCGCTGTGTCACTTACTGGGTCGCCATGTCACTGCGTCACTCGCTATGTCACTGGGTCGCCATTTCAATGTGTCACTCGCTGTGTCACTTGCTTGCCATGTCACTGCGTCACTCGTTCTGTGTCACTAGGTCACCATTTCTTTGCAACCGTGGGGATGGGCCGCAACTTCGCGATGTCGGGATTCGGGCAGACGGGCGGGTTCTCGCCTGACGCCGTGGGCCTCTTCCGCTGCTCCACCGACACAGACATAGTTGCTTGAGTTATAAGAATCTCGATGGGGTCTAGGTGAGACTGAGGTGGTTTCTGGAAGAAGCCAAATGTGGACCTCGTGGTTTGCTCAGTTTTGGTATCGCCTCTCCTAGACACCCCCCTCTGGTTGTGGTTTGTGGTCATCATGCTGTCTTGTGCGATCGATGATTCATTCTCGTAGCTGGTTACACGGTTGCCATTATCATCAAATATCTGGTTCTACCATGTAGGGCTGTAAAATCTGGCTGATCTGTCATTACCGTACGCGCGGCTATTGTTTTGGACGCCCCTGCGAAGTTGTGCGCAAGGTCACAATTATTTCTCCAAGCCCCCCCGCGAAGAGTAAAAAAGGTCTCGAATGGGGACTTGACCTGTAGACCTCACGATTTGCCTACGAAAATGACATTTTCGTAGGTTCGCGGACAGCTAACAATTGAACCCCATACCCCCCGCGAACCGAAGCCAATGCATGTAACCTCCCCGCGGATGATTAAACAATATTTTTTGACCCCCCCCCGCGAAGGCTAACCGCGCGTACGGTACTTCTCTCTGGCCGCGATTTCTAAAGAAAATCAGCATACACGATGACACATGACACGCTCTAGGCGCAAGCACAGCAAGGCCGCCGGCGCGCTCGTCGCCAGCGCGGCCACCGCCACAGAATCACCGGTGGGCAGCGGCTCCTCCAACTCAGACTCTCGGCCCCGCCACCGCGCGTGCTTCGATGAGGCACAGACCACGCTTCTCGCGCTCCCTGGGGCGTCGGGGGCGTCCACAGACGCGGAGGCATCTTCGCAGCACCTGCATGGCAACGCCAGCAACCACATTTCGGCCTCAGCCGACACCACAGACGCCTTCCGCGCTCTCAGTGCGGTGGTGGACGACCTCAAACGCCAGGTGGGCAGGCTGGAGAAGGAGCTAGTGAGCGCGCGCGCTCAGCCACAGATGCGCCCCCCATGGCCATGGTGGGCGCGCCCCAGATTGCCGACGACGTCGCAGCGCTACGCGCCATGGTGGAGTCGCAGACGCAACAGATTGAGGCCCTCACGGACATGCTGCAGACCTCAGTGACATCGGTGAGCCACCTGGTGAGCCGCGTCCCTGGGGCGCCCATGCAGACACAGATGCCGCTTGCGCGCGCACCTGCCAAGGCTGCTCAGCCTGCCCGGCCCGCTGCTGCTGCTGCCGCCCCTGTGGTGTCAGCGGCGGGGGCGCCGGCGGGGGCGCGGCCTGTCGCAGCGGGCGCCGCGCGTGCCGCTCCTGCCCGCAGCCGTGCCATGCGTGGCCTGCCGGCGGTGGCGGCCGCCGCGCAGCGGCGCCACAGCTTCGTGGCGACGTTCTCCATGGAGGACGCCACCGCTTTCGCCGCATGCCACGACCATGAGGACAGGCACGTGATACAATACCTGTCCTGCATTGACGACGAGGAGACGGTCGAGGTGGCGGCGGTGGCGGCGAGGCAGGTCGCTGCCGCCGCCGCCACCGGCGTCAGCCTGCCTGTGTGCCTGGCAGAGTCGATCGTGAGCCATGTGCAGAGGGGCTGGCTTGTGGGCCCGGCTGGAGGCAGCGTGGTGTCTGCGTCGCTCCTCAACGCCAAGCCTGCCTCTGGTGGCATCGGTGTGGTGCCGCGCCGGGGCGATGTGCTGCGCGTGCTCTTCACCGTGACATCCGATGCCGTGGCCAACACCGTTGTGCGCTACCGCTGCAACCTGCGATGCTGCGAGAACATCAGCACCAAAGCCAACATCTTCGACGTCCTCACTGACACACAGGAGGCGCAGCGCCGGGCGCTGTGGCCCGCTTTCGTCGCCGCGAAGGCTGCGCGGAAGCAAGCGCAGTTCCACCGCGCGCGCCTCATGATTGACGGCGAGCGGGTGCCCCCACCTGCTTGCAAGTCTGACAACTGAAACTGAGGTGTAGCGCTGGTCGCCCACAGCCCCAAAGCTCGCGCTGCCGAGCTGAGGGAGGCGCAGCGCATGCGGCTGCGACCGCCAGCCACGACCCCGCTTCTACGAAGCTGCCCACTACGGGACGACTACTGACCAGGGCGCCTCCCCCCCGCGGGTGGGCGACGGCAGCGCGCTGATTGCTTGGCGACCCACAGCTGGCGCACATTGCGCTCAAGGAAGGACCCTCGCTGGCGCTCGCTGCACTAAGAGGTCCACATGCTGCCCCGCCCGGGAGGGCCCCGCCCGCCCCAGCCACTCTGTGGCTGGGGTTTTGATACTGATTTGCCGAGTTTGCGGGTGGCCTGCCCCACGGGGTGGGCTACGCCGGCCGGTTGATGCTCTGCTACAGTGTGCGCGCCCATAAAAAAAATTAATACAAAAATGACAGTTGACAAGCGCATGCCATTGAGCGTGCCCCCAGAAGTGAGACCCCTGGTCGATTTTACAGTCTTGTTGGACGCCTTTAATGGCGTATTAGACTTGTGCTTGCGCACTCAATCCCTGAGGCAGGCAGATACTATCACCCGCGCTAGTCCACTTAGTGGATACACATTGACTGTGTCCATCCCACTAGCTCTAGTACATCTGGTCGCGCCATGCGTCTCAGTTTGGGCAGCCAGCCTGGCCACCCTCCTCCTCCTCCTCCGTTCATGTGGCGCACGCCCGACATGCCGCCAGCCTCCATGCATGGCGCTTGCGCTGCGAGGGCGCTTGCTTCCAGTGCATCTCCGTCGTCATGTGTCTCATGCAAGTAAGATTCGCCCTGCATGGAGACCCTCCATGCAGGTCACTGAAGTGCCCTTAAAGTGCCCCTCCATGCAGGTCACTGAAGTACCCCTGAGCCTGCGGCGCACCCCTTCGCCTTCCCTTTTTCCATCCCTTCCCCGTCTCCCCACACATACAGTGAGCCCGGCGTCCCCTCGGGGGCGTTTAGGGAAGTACCACCGGCCGTGTAACAATCTCTCTCTCAGTACTTGTCATTATTTGTTGACGTGTTGAAGCACTTGTGTTTAAAGAGTATTTCTACTGTATTGTGGTCGATGCGGTTACGCATCAACGCTATTTGGGTTGGCCTACGCATCTATTCGCGACATCCCACATAAGCCACATCATGGTTCTACTCGAACGCCTTCATTACTCGGCCCTCCTGTCCGCCCTCTGTCCAAACATTATTTCAAGTCAAGTCTCACACTCAACCGTGCCTCGTAATCTTCTGCTAATTCAGCCTCGATATCCTCCTCTAATCGAACCTCCACGTCAGCCCGGTGGTCGACTTGGTGGAGTTCGGCCGGTCGGCTTCGTACGGCTCCTCCCACGTTGCCTGCGAGTCAAATGCATGAGTCAGTTCAAGAGTTCGTCAATGGTTGGACACTTGGTCGGCATTGGTTGTCCTCTTGCTATTCCTGCCACCGTGCATGCGTATCGGTGGCTGCACATGTGGCATGTAGGATTCAGTTGGATACATTGATTGGCAACGGGCACGTGGCCTCGGGAATGCATATGTGAGACGTGGATGCGGAAGTAGATTATTAGTCCACACAATGTGGGCAAGTATATGTTGCATAGCTGTGTGTGCATAGGCAAGTATGCAGGCATGTGTGTGTGAGAAGAGGGGGGCATCAGAGGGATCCCACCTTCTTGGTGGGCCTTGCCGCCTGGATGTCCAGCTTCTTCCCGCCCCCGTTGGCCTGTGCGATGTAGCGGCCGGTGGTGCTGAGGCTCGCGATTGCCTCTTTAGCGTTTCGGCCCTGCTTGTCGACCTGCGGCAGAGGAGAAGATGCGAGGGTCTGGGGAAGGCTGATGCCAAGGGTGCTTAAACGTTCCACGTACACGGTAACGTTCCACGTACACGGTAAATAATATCCAAGTAACCGGGAGTCGGGCGCCCCCGTGGGACCCACCACTCGCATCAGCAGCTCGTAGCTCTGCTGCGTGTCGGGGCTGTCGCTGCCCATCATCTTGTCACGACCTGTGACCGCCCACCGTAAAAGTGGCTCCTGTGGGTTGCGATGGGTGCGCGGTAAGAGTGCGAGGTGCGTGTGTTAGGGGTGCATTGAAACGAGGGCAGTGTGTAGGGTGTGTGTGTGAGGGAGAGGAGGTGTGAGGAGAGGAAGTTTGTCCAGGCAGTGTGCCAGGGGTGTGTCATTTGTTTCTTGTCGCATGCACTTGCGTGCAGGGCATGCACGACGACCGGTGGGACGCATGGTGGCCGGCGCCCGCATCAATTATTTTGATTGATTTCGAGGTCTCTAGTCTGCTTGGTCGGCTCTACTCAATCCCACGCCCTGAGAAAGTGCATTGTGAACTGCAAACTGTACCACGGGTCATACAAAAAAGGGGAGAGCAAGGAGTAGGGGAAGAGCAACATAGCAGAGAGAAATATACACCTTGGCTGGTAGGGTCTGAACGAGATAGTCCAGGGTCCTAACGAGATAGTGCCAGCTGCGTGGGACAAGCGTATCAGCCATCAGCCGCACATTGCATGGGCCAACAACCACAAAAGAAAAGTGTGTCCCTTGGTGCCCAGAACGTCGTCATAAGTCTCGCCGCATCCAACTTGCCCAACGAGATCGAAAACGAACCCACCGCCTCATTGATGCACCCCTGGTCCGTGAGCAGCTCCCCTAGCTCATGCACAGCCGAAAGCGTGTCGAAGTGGCGCTCCCCGCATGCCTTCTTGAGCCCGTCCACTGCGCGCCTGCCCATGGCCTCGGCTTCGACGTTTTCGTCCTGCATGTGGGTGCGACATCTCACTCAGCACTCGGTCGTTTGCGTATGTTGTGTGCGCCAGATGCGTACATCAGGGTTGCCTGTACGCTCGTCCTAAGGGGGGCTGAGCGTCCTGACTGTACGTGGGACGTAGGACGGTACCCCAGGACGCAGTACAAGGACGCGGGGGGCGAGTGTGGCGCGAGCGACTAAGTGCCCACACCCCGTCACACAATATCCGTTGTTTCTCAACGGATGAACGACACAAGCAGTCTGTTGGAAAGCCTCATTATAAGCTATCCAGCATATGCCGAATTGTCTGATTTGGTGCAGCAGCCAGGGATTTATGGCCGTGGCCGTTTTCGTGTGGCAAGTAAAGGCGTCTGGTGCTGCCGCCGACCGCGTCCTGCAGTACGCGCCCCAGCGTACTGTCAGGACGCAGGACGTGGTACCGTACCCTAGTACAAATCACGTACCGTGCAACCCTGGCGTACGTGGTGATGATTTAACCGTCTCTGTAGATAGGCTGATGGCATCAACATCAGCAGTGTGTGTGAGATTGTGTCTTTGTACTGGTAGGCTGGCGGGCTGCGTGGCCATGATGGCTCTCCTTGAAGAGCCCCCCTAGCCGTGTAGTCTAGGCCTCATCTCACGCCTCGGGCGCGTACTTGTAAAACCTGAAAAACAGCAGTCTGAGATGCTCTGAGCATGCAGGGCTGGTGCACCGCCCACCAGCGTGTCGCGGTGCCCCTTGCCGCACGCATTCTCACACCCACAACCACCCACACCCATGACACGACCAACCCACACCCACCCCACAACCACCCACCAGCTCAGCAAGCTAAGCTGGTGTACCGCCACCTGCATGGTCCGGTACAACTTCCCGCGCGCATTCTCACACCCACAACTACCCCACACCCATGCCACGACCACCACACACCCACCCCACACCCACCCACCTGCGCGTGCAACAACACAATGACCTGGTGCGCCGCCACCAGCATGGCCTAGTGCCGCTTGCCACACACAATCTCACAGTCACAACCACCCCACACCCACCCCAAACCCAACCCACACCCACCCACAAACAACCCACAACCACATACCTGTGCGTGCAACAGCACACTGAGCTGGTGTGCCGCCACCAGCATGACCTGGTGCCCCTAACCGCGTGCATTCTCACACTCACAACCACCCCACACCCGCCCCAAACCCAACCCAGGCCCACCCCACAAACAACCCACCCCCACCCTACAAGAAACCCAAACCCGTGCCATACTTGCCCCAAACCCACCCCACACCCACCCCACGACCACCTGCACACCCGCCCCACAGCTGTCCCACATCCCACACCCAACCCACACCCACCCCATACCCACACCCAACCCACCCCACGACCACCCCATACCCACCCCACACCCACCCACCTGCGCGTGCAACAGCACACTGAGCTGGTGTGCCGCAACCAGTGTGTCATGGTGCCCTTTTCCCCGCGACTGCTCGAAGCCAGCTAGCGCGCCGCGCACACTCTCGACCGCCTTGTCCAGGTGGCCCTTGGCCCTCAGCACCTACGGTTGAAAGATTTGGGTTCGTGGTTTGATCATGATGGATTTTACAGCCGGTGCGACACGATGTATACGGCCTGCGTTGGTGCTAGCGCCCGGCAACACAACTCAGTTTCAGCCTGAAACTGGCTGGCTACCTGGTAAGGGTGAAAGTACATCCCTATTGTTTAGAGTATTTTTACAGTTTTTACATGTAAACCGCCCAGAGGACCCCGGGGCGTGAGTTAAGGCCGAGACTACACGTCTAGGGGAGCTCTACTAGTAGATCCCACAAGGCCACACAGCGCGCCGGCAGCGTGTGGGGTTTATGGTTTGAAGTTTGGCGTCAAGGGTCCAGGGTGTAGGGCACAGGGTTGCGTTGCGAGAGAATATGTTCATTCCACTCCTAGTGTCAAGGGTCTAGGGTCCGCACTCGTGACTGCCTCGTCTAGGTGGCCCTTGGCCCACAGCACCTTGGCGGTCAAGATGCAGTTTGGTTCCAGGGATCAGTTTAGGTTTAGGGATCTAAGCGTTGCGTTGCGAGAGCAGAGGATCACATTACTTCTTGAAATAAGGGTCTAGGGCCAACACTCGTGCCCGCCTCTATTAGGTGGCCCTTGGCCCTCACCTGTGGTTGAAGGGTTTGGGCTTGGGGTTACGGGTATGGGGATGATGGTTGGAAGTGTGGGGTCAAGGTTCAAGGGCACAGGGTTGGGTTTGTTTGTTGAGGTTTCATCACACACTCTGGACCGCCTTGTCCACACGGCCCTTGGCCTCAGCACCTGGGGTTAGGATGCAGTTTGGGTAGAGGGTTACGCGTCAGGGTTTCAGGGTGCGTTGCTAGATAATTATGTTCATACCACTCCTAGTGTTAAGGGTTTAGGGGCTGAATTTGTACTGACTCGTCTAGGTGGCGCTCGGTTCTCAGCACCGGCAACGCATCACAACACGACTGCCAAATGACGGAAAGGAGAAGCCACGAGCAGACCCGACACAATAACTCCAAACGGAGAAGCCGCAAGCACCCCCCCCCCCCCCCCCACACACGCACACACCCACCTCCCCCCCCCCACACACACATCCAAACACACACACATAAAAAGGACAATACACAAACAGCCACACACACCATTGCCATCGTGCACACTGATTGCAGCGTGTCGGGGTGGTCGGGCCCGAGCGCCGCCATGCGGCCACCACCACCACCACCACCACCCCACACCCCACACACCCAAACGCACACCCATACAAACACAACACCACACAAACCGTCGCACGCGCCATCGCCTTGACGTGGCACACTGATTGCAACGTGTCATGGTGGTCAGGCATTCCCCCACATCTACGCCCAACAAGCCCCCCTGCGTCCCCCTCCGCCCCACCCAACCACCCGCACACCCTCCACAC
This sequence comes from Chlamydomonas sp. UWO 241, assembly GCA_016618255.1. NCBI lineage: Eukaryota > Viridiplantae > Chlorophyta > Chlorophyceae > Chlamydomonadales > Chlamydomonadaceae > Chlamydomonas > Chlamydomonas priscui. The sequence goes on along the minus strand of VFSX01000068.1, from coordinate 147,661 downwards.
CCAAACGCACACCCATACAAAAAGGAAACTAAACAAACAGTTGCAAGCACCATTGCCATCGTGCACACTGACTGCATCGCGTCAGGGTGGTCAGGCCCACACACACATCCACCCAAAAAGGACCCCCCCAAACACCCATACAAACACAGCACCACACAAACAGGCACACGCACCATTGCCATCGTGCAAACCGACTGAAGAGTGTCAGGGTGGTCGGGCCCGAGCGCTGCCATGCGGCCTGCCAGCGCCTGTTTACACAGTGCCTCCGCCTGCATATAAACAACGAGTTGGCAAGGGTGCATGCAAGAGGGTTTTTCAAGAGGTAGGGAGGGTGTGGGGTGGGTGGGTGGGTGCAATGCAGTTCGCTCGATGGGGTTAAATGGGTTCGGTGGTCGGGCCATGTGGCCTGCCAACGTTTTCTTGAACAGTGCCTCCGCCTGCATATAAACGATGAGTTGGCAAGGGTGCATGCAACAGGGTTTGTCAAGAGGTAGGGAGGGTGTGGGGTGGGTGGGTGGGTGGCAGTGGAGGTCGCTAGGGAGGGTTAAATGGGTGGGGTGGTCGAGCCGTCTCACTAAACCGTGCTGTACTTGGATACTGTGCTAGCATGGACCCACCACGCCCTAAACCCATCTGAAACATACGTGTTCCTGCGTATTGTTTCACACCTTCTTTCCGTCCCCAGCCGTCAGCAGCAGGCTCGCCATCACGTCAGTCGATGCGAGAGTGTCAGGGTGCTCAGGCCCAAGCGCGACCACGCGCCCGGTCAGCGCCTTGCCCATCCACTCTTCTGACTCCTCATACTTCCCGCGCGCCCTGAGTGTGTGTGTGTGTGTGTGTGCACGTCGTGTGCGTGTTTAATTTGCAGTTTATAGCACGCAACCGTGGAGCGTTGGATCAAGAGAGCTGCCTGGCGAGGCGGCCTACCAGGCAGAAAGTGTCCAACTTGAAGTTGATAGTACAGTCTCCCCTGCCCTGTGTCTCCCCGCCCACTCAGACTATCCTTGCGAGACCAAGACCAAAAGATCCCCTCAACATGCTGTCCCCCCGTACAAAAGCACACACACAGCAGGCCGCGTGTATGCACGCGTCAGACGGGGGGCGCTCTAACACGGGTGCCCACGTGTCCACGTCTGCCTCCCCCTCCCACACACACACACACACCACACACATACTCGGGCTGCCCTGTTTGTCTTCCCTCTGTCGTCCATGCACCCCTGGAGGGTGGGACCTGGCCATGCATGAGGCATGGGGCGCCGGCTGAGCCCCATGCAAACGAGAGCTGGACATCCATGCACTGCCAGGCGGGGACCGTTCCAGTCAGCGCCAGTCGGCTCTGCCGGCTTGACTGGCCACAAGGCCACTACTGTGACCTTGAGGAAGGTCCTCTCCTATATGCTCCTTGCCAGACATGTCTCTCAGAGACCGCTGTTTGGGGTAGTCTAGCCGGCGGGAGCGGTGGTCTATCGGCCGGGAGCCGGCGGTACTCTAGTACTAAAGTGTGCTGGAGTATCGGCGGGTGTCTCTAGTAGAAGAGTAGCCTGCTTAGCTGGAAACCCCGTGTTATTTACTGTTACTGTTTGTCTTCCCAGCCATTCAGACTCCCCTGACGGGACCCACACAAAATAAATCCCCTTGGCGCGACGCACACACCATCCACACCTAGTTCACACCTGTACACAAGCGCCAGAAGGTGGGCGCTCTTCAGCGTGTCCATGTGCAACTGCCCCCACCCACCCACCCACCTCACCACCCACCCACCCACCTCTCTAACATCATCCTGCCCGTATCCTTCCACCCATTCATATATCCTTTGCAAACACACACACACACACACAAACACACACACACACACACACACACACACACACACACACACACACACACACACACACACACACACACACACACACACACACACACATGTGCTGAACAGCGAGCCGCACCCACACCTGTACACAAGCGCCAGAAGGTGCGCGCGCTTCAGCGTGTCCAGTGCATCTGCCCCCCCCCCCCCCCCTCCCATTACCCCTTCCCCGAGCCTTCCCAGCCATTCACTCTCCTGACGGGACCCAAATAAAAAGAACCCCCTCGACGCGGCGCACAAACCCACACGCCCCAGGCACAACCCGTCCACACGTGTACACAAGGTGGGCGCTCTTCAGCGTGTCCACGTGCATCTGCCCCCCCCCCCCCCCCCCTACACTCAACCCAACCATCCCCACCCATTCAGACTTCCCTCTGCACGCACACGCAGAAAGCCGCGTCCACACCTGTACACAAGCGCGAGGAGGTGTGCGCTCTTCAGCGTGTCTACGTGCATCAGCCCCAGCACACGCGCGCGATCAATCCCCCATTGTACGCTGCCCTGTATCACCCCACCCATTCAGACTATCCTGGCGTGACGAAGACCAAAGGAATCCCCTTGACGTGCCAGCCCTCCGTACACACACAGACAGCATGCTGCGCGCAAACCTGTACACAAGCGCCGGAAGGTGGGCGCCTCTTCAGCGTGTCCACGTGCATCTGCCCCCCCCACCCCCTCCCATTACCCCTTCCCTGTGCCTTCCCAGCCATTCAAACTCTCCTGACAGGACCCAGACCAAAGTAATCCCCTAAACGCGGCGCACACACCACACGCCCCAGCCACAACCCGTCCACACCTGTCACACGCGCCAGGAGGTGGGCGCTCTACAACGTGTCCACGTGCCCCCTCCCCCCCCCATCGACCCTCAACCCAACCCTCCCCACCCAATTTCGACTACCCTCTGCACGCACACACATAAAGCCGTGTCCACACCTGTACACAAGCGCCAGCAAGTGTGCGCTCGTCAGCGTGTCCACGTGCATCTGCCCCCCCCCCCCCTCCCACGTGCATCTCCCCCCCCACCCTTCCCCCCACTTCACCCCATCTACACCCCGCACACCAGTCTCCCCCACATTATATCTGCCCCGTATCCTTCCACCCATTCAGAATATCCTTTGCACACACACACACACACACACACAACCAACCAACCAACCAACCAACCAAGCGTTGCATGAGGCCGTCCGCATGCACCGGCAATGCCTGTACTACTAACAGCAGTACACCCCGGCAATTGTTACGAGGTCTGACCCGTGCACTGGGATGTCTTTCAAATAGCGGGTGACCGACCAGCGCCTGAATCGAGTGGATAGTATCCTTGGTTTGGGGGGGTCGGGGGGTTGCCTCTGAGGCACTGGCATTTAACTAAAGGCTTGCTGTCTGAAGGCTTTCTGACTGTGACCACCATCATCATCATTATCTACTTTGTTGGCTGGCTGCTCCCGCATTGGCTGCCATCTCTCTGCAAATACCATTCCACAGGCGTGGGAACCTCGCGAGGGTGAGCCACCCGGGAGGCCGCCTGCGGGCTAGTATCACAGCAAGCTCGGGGACGGTTTTCAGCTGGGACTCCGGTGGGGACTCGGCGTACTCCTTCTTGGCCTTGTCAAACTGCGTTGTGACGGCAGTCTTGAACACGTAGGAGTCGAAAATGTCTTGGACATTCTCACGGTAGGAGGTGATGACCCCACCTTGGTAGGGTATCACGTCTGGTCCTCGGTGCATGAAGAGGGCGGCGGTGGCTGGGAACATGGGTTCGGCGGGCGGGGAAGGGGGGGGGTTGGAGGAGGCAAGGGGGGAGAAGGATGGGGGTTGGGAGGAATCGGAGGAGGCATGGGGGGGATCAAAGGAGGCGTGGTGGGCAAAAGGGGAGAGGGAGGGGGGTTGGGAGGGATCGGAGGAGGCGTGGGAGGGATCGGAGGAGGCGTCGGAGGGATCGGAGGAGGCGTGGGAGGCAAGGGGGGGAGAGGGAGCGGGATTGGGAGGGATCGGAGGGGGCGTGGGAGGGATCGGAGGAGGCGTGGGAGGCAAGGGGGAAGAGGGAGGGGGGTTGGCAGGGGTGGGGGGCGGAGGAGTTGAGGTGGGGAGGCGGCGGACGAGGGATCCAATGAACAACAATCGGTGTTTGTTGATCGTGACGATGATAGGAGTGGTGGGAGGGTGCGCGGCATGTAGTTTGGCAGTGGAGATTTGCTCCAAGGTGTGGCGGGAGGGGGCTTTCAGGCGGCGGAGAAAGCGGTTGTGGGTTACCTCGAGGCGGTGGATGTGAGTTTTGTTCAGCGTCCAGGTTGGCAGCCGTACAAGAGGGCGGATACAACAAAGGCATTGTACAGGTTGATCTTGGTGGTGAGGGTGATAATACACACACACACACACACACACACACACACACACACACACACACACACACACACACACGCACACATGTGCTGAATAGCAAGCTGGGTCCACACATGTACACAAGTGCCAGAAGGTGGGCGCTCTTCAGCGTGTCCAAGTACACCTGCCCCCCCCCCCCTCCCATTACCCCTTCCCTGTGCCTTCCCAGCCATTCACACTTTCCTGACAGGACCAGACGAAAGTAGTCCCCTTGACGCGGTGCACACACCCACACGCCCCAGTCACACCCCGTCCACACCTGTAAACAAGTGCCAGGAGGTGCGCGCTCTTCAGCGTGTCCACATGCATCTGCCCCAGCACTCGCTCACGCCCGACCGCCGCATTGAGCGCGGGGTTCTGCGCCTCATTGAGCTTGCCCACTGAGTAGAGAAGAGAGGACAGGAGGGCCACCGAGTCCAAGGTCGCAGCGTTGTCCATGCCGATGGCCTGAGGACAAATGAGGTGCAAGGGGTGTGTGGTAAGGCAAGGTAAAATGAGGCGCAAGGAGGGTGCGGGTACCAAGCAAACGCCCTCAAGGTGAAAGCAGGTGCAAGGAGAATGTGGGTTCTAAAGAAACGCCCTTGATGTGGCGCATGCAGCCACATCCCACCCACACCTTCTCGCGGCCGTACAGCGCGCGCGACGCCAGACTCTCTGTCCTCGGCGACCTTGCCCTGCGCGCCTCCCCTCCGCATCCTCCCATGCCTCATACCTCCCTGTTTGCTCTGCCTGTACAGTTGGGACCCAGACCGAACGAAGGCCATTGATGTGGCGCTCGAAACCCAAGCCCACGCACACAACCTCCCGCACCTTCGCGCGGCCGTACAGCGCGCGCGCCGCCTGGCTCTCCGCCTCGGTGACCCTGCCCTGCGTGACCCGTACCTCCCCACCCACTTCGACACTACAACTGGGACCCAGACCAAACGGGAGGCCATTGATGTGGCCCTCACAGCCAGATCCAACGCACACAGCCACTCGTACCCTCTCGCGGCTGTACGGCGCGCGTGCTGCCAGGCTTTCCGCTCTTGCCCTGCGTGAACCCCCTCCGTATCCTCCCATGCCCCGTATCTACCCACCTACTTTGACCCTACAGCTGGGGGCCGGACCAAAGGAAGGCACTTGACGTGGCACACAAAGCTAGATGCATTGCACACAAACACTCGCACCTTCTCGCGGCCGTACAGCGCGCGCGCCGCTAGACTCTCCGCATCGGTAACCTTGCCCTGCGCTGCCACGAGCTCAGCGAGCGTCTGCACCGATGCAAGCGTCTGCGGGTGGCGCGCGCCCATGACCTGTATTTTTGAAGGGCGGTTGGGGAGGCGGGTTTACTCAGATAGGATAGAGGCAGCGGAGAGCCATTTTTTGAGTACGAGCGTATCAACATGCACGCATGCAAGAGTTTTTTGCGAATGGCGCGCACCCGTGATCGTTGTTATATTTGGCTAGGGGGGGCAACAGGCTTCGAATCAGTGATCAGAGAAGCATGCTGGGCGGAGGATGGGGGGAGGAAAGGTGGTGGGAAGCTCAGCTCCGAGCTTTGGGGGGGTGGGGGGGGCACATCAAACTTGCATGTTGGGCTTATACTGAGTAGGAGTATGTAAAATACTACACTAGGGGGTGGGAGATTTTTACCTGTTACCTGTTAACCAAATCAGATACACGCAACACCAACATCATCATCATCACCTTCTCCCGCCCGTCCAGTGCCCTCCTCACGAGCACCTCGGCGTCAAGCAGCCGCCCCTGTATGTGTGGCAACGGGGGTGTTTGTGATGGTGTCTGGGTGGATGTGGTGTGGGCGGGCAGGTGTGGGAGTCAGAGGATGCGGGCCAGGCTGCCCACAATGCATCTGCGATGCGTGGCCTTGTTTGCAGTCTAAAGTTTACAGTTAGCACCCTCAAGGCGTGGGATCGAGGAAGATGCCTTGCGAGGTGGCCACCAGCGGAACATATACATACGTGTGGCGCCAGTGGCAGCGGTGAGCTGTGGCACCACTTCGAACCCGCATGCCCAAGAAGCAGCGCCGCCAGGTCCTGCTTCTCCCACACCTCCCACACCTCCCACACTTGCTGGCTGTGCCCAACTTCCACAGCCAATCCCAAACCCTTCCACACCTTCCACACATGCCGTTGGAGCGGCACCACCAGCTCCTGCACGGAGTGCAGCGTCTCCCACACCTCCCACAACCCCCTCACATGTTGCACAGCCTCTCCCACACCTCCCACACCTCCCACACATGCACAGCCTCTCCCACGCCTCCCAAACCCAACCGTCTACATCTGCCGCTGCAGAAGCACCGCCAGCTCCTGCACCGAGTTCAGTGTCTCCCACACTTCCGCCACCTCTTAAACATACACAGCTCCCCCCCCCACCACACACGCCACCCACCCACCCCACCCCAAACACACCCCACCTCTCACACATGAACAGCTACTACCACAACTCCCAAACCGTCCAAACCTGCCGCTGCAGCGGCACTGCCAGCTCCCGCACGGAGACCAGTCTCCCACACTTTCCACAACCCCCTCACATGTATGCACAGCCTCTCCCACACCTCCCACACCTCCCACACATGCACAGCCCCTCCCACGCATCCCAAACCCAACCGTCCACACCTGCCGCTGCAGCAACAGCGCCAGCTCCTGCACCGAGTTCAGTGTCTCCTCGTGTCGCGGGCCCAGCACCCGCTTGCGGCCGTCCAGCGCACGCCTGAATGGCGCTTCGGCTTCGTCCAGCTTTCCTGAGGTGGATAGCACCTGGTACAACACAAAAACAGGCACAATGGAGTAAGTCGCCATGCTGCAAGAGTGGGCCAACACCCGCTCGCGGCCGCCCAGCGCACGGAATGGGGCCTCGGCTCCGTCAAGCTTTCAGGCTGTGGATAGCACCTGATGCAACATCACAAAAACAGGCAAAAGGGAGTGCGTCTCCATTGTTGCATGAGTGGCCTTGCACCCGCTTGCGGCTGTCCAGCGCACGCATGAATGGGGCCTCGACTTCATCCAGCTTTCCGGCGGTGGACAGCACCTGAGATACCATACAGCAAACAAAAGCAGAGCAAGCAGCTGTGATGTTCCATCGATGCATGTGTGGCCCAACACCCGCTCGCGGCCGTCCATCATGGGGCTGCATGGGGCCTCGGCTTCTCCCATAATTCCGGCAGTGGATGGCACCTGAGATAACATACAGCAAACAAACGCAGGGCAAGCGGCTTTGATTTGCCATCGTTGCATGAGTGGCCCAACACCCGCGAGCGGCCGGCCATCAAGGGCTGGTTGTGCGGCTCGTGGCTGCCTGTGACAGCATATATACCCCACTAGAGGAATTCCAACAGCTACGCATACACGCACCTCTGCCAGGAGACACACGGACGCGAGCGTGTCCGGGTGGTCCACTCCGAGCGCCCTCTCGCGGCCGTCGAGGATCTGCACGTGAGTTTTTGTGGGGGTGATGGAAACGAGGTTGTCAAGAGTTTAAAAAGTGACGCATATTTGGCGGTCTGCGCTGAGCGATAGGGCAGCAGTCAAGGCGGTCAACGGGACGCTGCCTCCCAGCAACCAACTAGAGACAAGCACCAAATACTGGGGGTGTTTTGGCGCGAGCGTCCCGACCTCTTCCCGCTAGGTATGGGGTACGTTCTGGCTAGCTGCAGGCTAGGGTCTATCTGGATTGTGTCTGGGTTGCGACACACCTGGCGCGCTCGCGTCTGGGCTTCTTCCAGCTCTATGCCGGGCAGGTTCTGGCTAACGTCTGCCTAGCTTCTGGCTAGCTGGCGGCTAGGCTATGTCACACCTGGTGCGCACACGTCTCGGCCTCTGCCAGCTAGGTTCCCGGCAGGTTCTGGCTAGGTTCTGACCAGGAACCGGCTAGCTTCCGGCTAGGTTCTCTCACACCTGGCGCGCGTGCGTCTTGGCCTCTGCCAGCTAGGTTCCTGTCAGGTTCATCCTAGGTTCCTGGCAGGTTCTGGCTAGGTCCGGCTACTCTCCGCGCATGTTCTTGCTAGGTTCTGGCTGGCTTCTGTCTAGGCTCCGACACACCTGGCGGGCGTGCGTCTCGGCCTCTTCCAGCTTGCCTTGGTCCTTCAGCAGCAAAACCAACAAGAACTTGGTCTCCAGCGTGGCGGGGTCGTCTGGTCCGAGGTTGGCCTCGCGTCCCGCGAGCGCCCTGGCATGTGTGTGTGGCAGGTAGTTCAGCAGCAGTCTCGGCATGTTATGGAATAAGCACATGGGCGCGTTGGAGTCTGATACACCACCGCAGCCATGCGGCAGACTGTGTAATCGACCAGTAGTGAGAAAACGATTCAGACGGGCGTGGGCGAGCCGACTCCACTGTATGTTCATGACTGAGTGAGAGTGGGGAGGGGGTCGCCTGGTCCGAGGGGGGCCTCCCGTCCCGCATGCGCCCTGGGTTAAGAGTTCAGGATTTCGGTCGAAGGGCAAGGTCAGCGTGAATACCCGGGATTCATTTGGTTAAAATGTGAGCTGTCCAACCCACAGTCCCCACGCTACCCCCCTCCCCCACTGACAGACCCCCACCCCACACGGATGATGTTGACCCGCATCCCACAGTGGATGCTTTGTCGTAAAACCAAGACCAGTCGATAGCCAGGATCCACGGCTATCCATCCGGCGCGTTGCAGTGGGGCAAGCATGCCCGAGGGTGCGAGAAGGGTTTTTCTCCCGAGGTGGTGGCAATGACAGCTGGGTATCGGGCAATTACCCGCGCCGCTGGGCACTCCACAGCCCCCATTTCAGCCCCGATAGACTTCAGGCGATATGTAGAGCTCGGCAATGGCCCTGGGCCCTACCAGAGAGTTGCCCCTCCTGGCGGGCGCCCGTGGCGCTCCGGGCGTGCGCCAGTCTCACCCCGCCCGTCGACCGCCAAGCCAGGCGGTCGACGGGCGGGGTGCGGGCGGGCGACGGGCGGGGGAGACTGGGGGCGCGCCAGGCGGGCGACGGGAGGGCGACGGGTGGGCGCTAGGCGTGGCAAGCGCCAGGCGGGCGACGGGCGGGCAACGGGTGGCACCAGGCAGTCTGGAGTGTAGGGGCAGCAGTGAGGCGAGCCCTCGGCAATGGCCCTGTGCCCCCGGGGTGTCGGCACAGCCGCGTTTGGGGGGTGCCAAAACTTGAATGTGCATGGTGCCAAGGTGTCCATGGACCTGCTCCGAGGCCTCCTGCAAGCTGCAAATGTCTAATGGGTGACACCCCTACGCCATGCGTGCCCCCAAACAGAGGCTGGGGGGCTTCCTGGAGCATCTCGGGTGTGTGCTTCGTGTGGTGGTTCGGCAGGGGGCGTGCCCGCGGGCTCTGGATGTGCGCGAGGCAATCTACGAAGACACATGATTAGGAATACCTATTTTAGAGAGGTTTGCTGCGTCGTGGGTGTGTGTGCTGCCCCGGGGCGTCGATCGTCGCTTGGGCATTCAACCCCGACAACATGCAACACGGCCACGTTCCGTCACCCAGGCGACCCATCCGCCAATCGGACGCGACCGTGTGTCACCCAGACGTGTCATGGACGCCATTACGGGGGCCCAGGGGTGCGGGTGGGGCGCAGGGGCATCATCCTGACCGTATGGCGATGGTAGGCAATTACATCCAGCAAAGACCGTATGGCGATGGTAGGCACGCAGGGCCAAATCTAGGGGGGGACGCCAGGCTAGTTTTTGCATGGATCGATTGTGTATATTTAATGGGGCAGGGAGCCGCGATTTCGTTTTTTTTGACGTTGGGTAACGACCCTGCATGGGGCGCCACGTTTGGGTCTGCATGGGGTCGAATTGCCCATGCAGCGGCGCCGGAGCGCTCCGCGACCCCATCCGACCGACAGGGCATCATTGAGGATGCATGCGGGATGCGTTCAGCGATTTTCAGCTCGGGGGGAGGTCGTTAAGGGGGACTTTGCGTTTTGACACCCCTTTTTGCACAGCCTCGCCCAGCTCCAAATCTAGGGGGGGCGCCATTTTTTTAGGGACGGGAATGGCTTCGGAACATGATTACTATCACGCCTGCAAAGTTTCGGGGTCGCCGAGGAATGGGAACAGGGTGCGCTAACATCGTCCGTCATAAAGGTCGTTTGGGTGGGGGTGTGGGGACTGTGGGTCCGACCCTACTAGTTGCAGTGCAGTAAGTTGCACAGTGGTATGGCGGGCTCCCTCCCTCCCAGCGAGCGCCTAGCATGGCACGTGTGCAGAACCACAATGCAGGTGGCTTCATATGGGTAGGCCGACACTACTCCGATCTGTGCGTAGCTGAATTATAGCGGCAGGGTCGTCTGGTCCGAGGTTGGCCTCCCGTCCTGCGAGCGCCCTGGGGTGAGAGTTTTGACAGTCGAGTTAAGGGTTAAGGCCAGTAAAAGGGCAGGAGCTGGGTCAACGACGATAATTCATTTGAGGATATGTGTTTGGGCCAACATAAAAAGGCCGACAGCGAAAAGGCACGAAGCCAGATGGCTGCCAGCCAGCGAAGATCCACCGTCCATCCCCATTCTTCTGTTGTCCCGACCTCCGCGTGATTCTCTGCTTGCTCCAGCTAGCCCCTGCCATGCACAAAACGCAGCAAAGTGGTGCATTGCCACCCACTTCTTTAATTGTAATTATGTAACTGCCCGCACGCATGCCAAAGGAGACACTCCCCATTCATTTGAATACATGCCCTCCCGGCTCCTCCCTGCCGTCTTCAAGATAACGACGCAAAATGCAGACCCACCGCGTGAGCGTCTCTGCTGCCGCCATCTCGCCCTTGGCGTGTAGCAGTGCAGCACAGTGGCCAACATAACCAGACACTAAAACAACGACCAAACGAGCTCCTGAGAGACACTTGAAGTAAGATCAAAACAGCTCCTGCCAGCCACCCGGAACTCTGATACCCCCCCCCCCTCGTTTCTGCCACCCCCACCTCCGTGTGAGCGTCTCTGCTGCCCCCAGCTCGCCCTTGGCGTGCAACAGCGCGGCGCAGTGGTGCATTGTCGTGAGCGTGTCCGCGTGGTTCGCGCCAAGTGCCTTCTCGCGACCAGCCAGGGCGCGCCTGTGGGTGGGTGCGTGTGTTTATGTGTGTGTGTGGGAGAGCGAGTATTGCCGTGGGCATTTGGGGCTGAATGTGGGGCTTGTTTTGTGGGGGGCGTGGGGAAGTTGGTGGTGGGGGTGGTGGCGGGTGGGTGGGCGGTGATTTGAGTGTTGGTGTGTGTGACGCAGCCAAGTATCTTTTCGCGCCTGGCCGCGCACCAGACGAAGTGCACCCGTGAATGAGAGGCTCGTTCAACCACGCAAACGCGCCCGAGGCGCACGCGCACGCGAGAGCGAGAAACACGAGAGACCCAGCGACTTGACCGCCGTGCCGAGCCTGTCAACTGCCCACCGAATTGTCTTTCCATTCAATTCGATGAACGTTGAAGAGTTCATCCCTAACACCACCGGACGTGGTGTTGGGGATGAACTCCCCAACACCACGTCCGACTTTCTTATGATTTCGGTCAAGGTGCCTTGCGCACCTGAACAGCACCTCCACATCGGTAGGGCGACCCAGCGACTTGACCACCTTGCCACGCCTGCCACCTGCTCAATGCATTGCCAATACGATTTGAACTCCCCAACCTCCAAGTTCGGCAAGTTTATGTTACTCTTCAGCCTTGTCAAATGGCGCACCTGAAGAGAACCTCTGCGTCGGCAGGGCGCCCCAGCGACTTGACAACCATGCCCAGCCTGTCAACTGCCTCCAGCGTAGCAACACTCGTCTTTCCGAGGCTCTGTGGTTGCAGGTGTATGTGAGGAGGGGAAAGGGATACAGATAGTAAGAGAGAGAGACAGAGAGCGTGGCAACGCTCGTTCTGCCGAGGCTGTTTATTTGTGTCTGTGTGTGTGTTGGGGGAGGGGGGGTAACATATATTTAGAGAGAGAATGAGATACATAGAGAGAGACACTGAGGGAGAGAACGTATCAACGCTCGTCTTTCCAAGGTTCTTTGTCTGGAAGGGGGTGATAGTGGGGTGTGGGTGGATGTCGTTTCTGTCTCAGACTTTCAGTAGTGGTCGTTTGATTACAGTCACGCGTGACCACGGAGGTCACGGCTCGGGGCAGAGCCAGACCTCCACCGGCCGCAGATGGTGACCATGCCAAAAACGCTTGTGATATCACCATCCACGACCAATGTTTAGCGGCCGGACTCTGCAGTTAAGCACCACTCTCCTTAACTCTCCAACTCTGAAAAACAGAACGTAGAAGTCCAACTCCAAAACAGAATGTAGAAGTCCAACTCAAGTCCAACAGAACGAAGAAGTCCTCGAAAAGCACAATGTAGACCACCTTTCAGCAGGGTGGGTGGGTGGTATCCAAAAGGCTGCCAAAGGAACGCGAAGCCGCGAACTGACTGAGAAAAGGAGCGGTGCTAGCGACCCAAGAAGACGAATAGGAAACTTGGGGTGCTAGCACCACAAGAGGCTTCTGTAAATCTCATTTCACACTTGGATAGTCTCATTCGACAGAAACTCCAGTTTTCTATCCACCTAGCGGTTCAATAGAAAACCACCAGGGATAGGAGATGGTTATAGAGAGCGATGGAGAGAGGGAGGGAGACAGAGAGAATGCGGTAGCATGCTGTCATTTCTAGAATGGCAAAGAAAACAAGGCAGGGCGGGGAAGGCGTACAGGGCGAGGAAGGCGTGGCAGGCGAGGCGTACGGGGTGAAATGGACCCCTACCTTCCCTCGCCCGGAAAACACCTTCGGAACATCGACTCTGCCTCATCGGCAATCTGCTGACCGGCAACCTTTGCGCTTCCTTCCATCCACCTTCCCACCACCATCCCAACACCTTCTCCCACCTTCTCCCCACATTTTCTAGCCTGTCCAGCGCAAGAACATCAGCTCTGCCTAAACGGTAATCTGCTGTCGCACCAACTTCAGCCCACCTCGCTACGTCCCAACACCACCCCTACACCTTCCCTCCACCACCACCCCACCTTCTCTCGTCCGTCCAGAGCCTTGCGGAACATCGTCTCTGCCTCGACTGTCTTCTGCTGCGCACGTGAATGGGACCAGGTTTTACAGGTTTTACACGTACGCGCCCGGGCATGAGTTATGAAGGCCTAGACTTCACGTCCAGGGGAGGCTCTTCTAAAGAGAGCCCGCAAGGCCACACAGCAGTGAAAAAAAAAAAAATTCAGCAGTGAATGGGACCAAAGGGGACGACATGCTGTGGTTGGAAGTCGCAGTTTGGATTCACACAACACGTGCTTGGGTGACCGACCCACCCCAAATAAAACCCCAAACCTTAAACCCCAAACCCCACATTCACAGAACCCCAAACCCCACTTCAAACCGCATTGGATTTTACAGTTGTGTGTGATGCATGCACCCTACAATAAAAAAACAAATACAGACCTGTGCCTGCAGCTGCTCTCCCAGGGAGAACATGGACTGCGCTGTGTCTGCGTGGGCCACACCGAGGACCTGTGTGTATGTGTGTGCATATGTGTGAGTGCATATGTGTGGGCGGATGGGGAGAGACAGAGGGAGAGATAGCGAGGGTGAGAGATTGCGGAACAACATGGACTGCGGTGTGTCGGCGTGGGAGACACTGAGGACCCGTGTTTGTGTGCGGGTGGTGGTGGTGTGAGAGGGGGGGTCGTGTGTGTTTATGTGTTTGTCTGCGGCAGCTCTCCCAGAGAGAATGTGGACTGTGCTGTGTCTTTGTGGGCCACACCGAGGACCTGTGTGTATGTGTGTGTGCATACGTTTGTGCGCTTGGGTGGGGGCAGAGGCAGAGAAAGAGATAGTAGGTGGTTGTTTGAGGAAGAACATGGACTGCACTGTGTCTGCGTGGGCCACGCCAAGGACCTGCGTTTGTTGTGCAGGTGGTGGTTTGTGTGAGGAAAGGGGGGGGGGGCTGGCAGTGTGTGGCGCACTTAGTATGAATTGCACCGAGAATGAATCGCACACTTTGATTTGCCCGCAATTGCACGCCACAGTGTTGCGTCTTCCTCGGTTGTGTTTCCCTTTGCCGCGAGCAAAACAACCAGGTTGTGTGCTGGCATGCTCTGACAAACCAGCCCTCCAAGTCAGGTATTGCTTGCAACTATCAAGGAAACAGGTGCGGCCAAGATGTTAGAGTGTGTGTGCGTGCGTGGCGCCCGCCCGCCCACATGTGCTCGCCCTGAAACCGCACACCGCACCATCGCGTCTGCCTCGGTCGACATCCCCTTTTGCCGGGAACAAAACAACCAGGTTGCGTGCTGGCGTGCTCTGGCAAACCGGCCCTCCCGACTTGCTTTCAACTAGCATGGAAGCGATTGTGGCCAAGCTGCTGCTGTTGGAGTGTACGTGCGTATGTAGCACAAGTACCTAGTATGAATCACGCCCACCTTTGTTCGCCCTGCAATCACCCACCGCAGCGCCGCATCCGCTTCCGGCGATGGCCCCTACTACCAATCCAAAGACACATGTCTAACCTTGAATCCCCAACCCTAGATCCCACCACCACCCCCTAGTCCCGCAGTCTACACCATCAACGCTGAACCCACGCCCACCTTTGTTCGCCCCGCAATCGCACGACGCAGCATCGCGTCCGCCTCGGTCGACTTCCCCTTTGCCGCGAGAAGCACTGCCAGGTTGTGAACGTCTGTGAGGGTCTCTGGGTCCAAGGCGCCTGCGCGTGCCCAAGATTGGTGGTGTTGGATTAGTGCTGGATGCAGTCGTGCGTGACGTACATGAAAGGCCCGTACAGGTTAACATAAAACAAGCTCTCTCGACATGCTGGATGCACCACACAGTGATGCTACCATATGGTGGCTAGCCTCGTTATGCAGATCCCTCAATCCCATGCCCCGACGGGCGCGTACTGTAAACTGTAAACTGTAAACTGATGCTGCCATGACAAGCAGGTTAGCGAATGTGCCCAAGGGGGCAGCGAGTGCCGAGCCTAGCACCGTGAGGTTGTGACCGTCTGCCAGGGTCGCTGGGTACGCGCCTGCTCGCACAACAGTGTTTGGCGTTGTTGTTTGATTCTACAGGCGTGTGTGACGCACGTCACAGACCGCGCATTGTTAAAAATACAACGAAATCTCTTGACAATAAGGAATGCATGCATATCGATTCGAGCCCAAGGATGCATCGAGTGCCGAGAGCACCACAACCAGGTTGCACACGTCAGCCAAGTTATATCAGTCCATACCACAGCTGTTAGACAAAAAGCAGGATCACAGTTGATAGACTCAAACAGGCCGTCTAGACATGTGAATTGCATGTCAGAGAGTGGCACTGCGCCCTTGCACGGGATAAAGCTGAAGGTCCCAATAGCTTAACACGTGTGTGCCTGTGAAATGAGGTTTGGATGTTAGTTTTTCGTCCATCATCATTACGTGAAAGCCAGCATAAGTTCCATGCATCATTATCATCATTTTCATCCACCACCCTCATCATATACCATCATCATTTGCATCCATCCATCATTATATGAAACCCAGTATCAGTGTCATCCATCAGTATTATGCAAAATCCAGCATCATGTGTGCCTCTTACCAAGAGCCTGCGTGTGGTCCATGATGGGTGGCCCAACATCATGGATAGACAGCCTCCACATAACGACGCATTTATTGATAGCGTTAAAAGTGCATGCGTGCCCCCCTCACCCACAGCCTTGTCTTGGCCCATCACCATGGATATAACAGCCTGTTCACATCAGTGTGTTTTATAACATCAAAAAGCACATGCGCGCCTCCCTCACCCAGAGCCTTCTTGTGGCCCACCATAGAGGGCCCAACACCATGAATTAACAACCTATTCATATTGATGTGTTCGTTTTTCGTTGCACATGCGTGCCTCTCGGTGGAAACTACAGGATCGACTTGCCCGGCGCTGCCATGGCTTGGCGAGTAGCCGCGGCGCTGCCGCGACCCGTGCTGGGAGACGGCCCTTATCCTCCTCCCATGCAGGACGCCATGCGGCACCGATCTCGACGAGTTGATCGACGAGCGGAGGAGCTGGCGCCCGTCAATGCATGCTGGACATCGGTCAAGATGGCTGCTCGTGGGGGCGAGCTACCATCAGGGCTTCAGCGGTGGTGACCGCCGAGGCAACAACAGAGTTTATCCGCTTCACCATCGCAGCGTTTGTCACCGCGCTCACCCTCGAGGGCAATCGTCTGCCGGTGACTGGCGTCGGCATTGGTCTTCAGGCAGCCTGCCATGACGACTCTGCTTGCCCAGGCCCCCCTGGAGGGTGGGACCTGGCCATGCATGACGCATGGGGCGCAGGCAGAGCCCCATGCATGGAGTTGGACAACCATGCACCATGCCAGGCGGGGACTTTTCTGCTTCAGCGCCGCCAGTCGGCACAGCCGGCGTGGTTGGCCTCAAAGGCCAGGAGGAGGACGGTCCTTTCCTATACGCTCCTTGCCAGACATGTCCCAGGGACTTGTTTGGGTCTAAACTAGCCGGCGGGAGCGGTAGTCTAGACGGCAGGTAACCGGCTGGTGGCTATCGTCCTTCACAGGGCGGTGGCACTAGGACTAGTGTTGTCTTAGCTGGAGTGCCATGTAACTGTAACTGCGTGCCTCTCACCCAGAGCCTTCTTGTGGCCCATCATGGAGCGACGTAGCAGGGGGGCGACCTCGTCGGTCCGCCCCTGTGCCTGCAGCACCGCCGCCAGCAGCGCCACGCTCTCGAGCGTGGCAGGAGTATCCTCGCCGAAGAGCGCCTCTCGGCCGACCATCGCCCGCCGCGCGCACACCTCCGCTTCCGCGTACTTGTTCTGCTCCACTCCACCAGAGGCAAAAGAGTGGTATTTTGGGGGTGGGCAGTGGGGTGGTACATGTAGGGTCTAGATTTTGGTGGATAGTGGTGGGTGTGGGGTTTTCATTTTCGGGTTTCAGGTTTCAGATAAGTGTCGAGTTTTTGGGTTGCAGGTTTCAGGGATAAGTTTTCGGGTTTCAGGTTTCAGATAAGTGTCAAGTTGTGTGGGAGCGCCAAACAGTGCTGCCATCCATCTCACGCCGCGTGCACACCTCCGCTTCCTTATACCTGTTCTGCATGGCAAGGGCGTGTGGGGTCTGTGGTCTTGGGTTTCAGGTTTCAGGATTCTGGTGATGTGTTCCAGATTACAATGGAGTGTTGAGTTTTGTGGTCACGCCGAAGAGCGCCTCCCGGCCATCCATCGTTCCCGCGCGCACACCTCTGCTTCCTCATCCTTGTCCCGCGTGGCGAAGGAGTGTGGGGGGTGCGTTTTTAGGTCAGGGGTTGTAAGTTTCCAGTGGTGTGTTCAATGTTTCGGGGAAGTGTGGAGTTGTGTGGGCGTGCCGAAGAGCCCTTGCCGGCCGACCATCGCCCGCCGCGCGCACACCTCCGCTTCCGCGTACTTTTCCTGTGTGGCAAAGGAGTGTGGGGTGTGGGGGTTCAGTCTCCCATTTCATGCGGCCTACAACTGCTTTCCTCACCAATGTGAAGAGGAAGTCGGAACAAATGGCTGCGCTGCTGAGCATGTCTGTGTACTGCGCTCACCCCTGCCTCTCTCTACTTAGACTGCGCGACCACTGACATACACTGTCCCCAGTCTCCCATTCAACACGTGTGTGCCTACGCCTACTTTCCACACCTGCTTGAAGAGGACGTCGGCGAGAAGAGCTGCGCTGCCCAACGTGTCCGCGTGATGCGCGCCCATGGCGGACTCGCAACCTCCGAGCGTGCTCCGCACCACAGACTCCGCCTCATCCAGCTTGCCCTGGTCCCTCAGGTTCGCTGCAAGTGACACTGCTGCGGAGAGGGCCTCTGGGTGGGACGCACCCAGCTTTGTCACGCGGGCGACCGCCATGCGGCGAAGCAGGAGTTCGGCTTCCTGCAGCTTCCCAGCATCGCACAGCACGGGCGTGAGGTGCTCCACACTTGCCGCGGTGTCCGGGTGGTCGGGGCCAAGCACTCCCTCGCGCCCTGTGAAAATATGGAAAGCAAGCCGTGTGTGTGGGGGGGGGGAGGGGCACGCGAGATTAGGAAGGCAAGCGACAACAAGCAACACAAGAAACAGCCAGTACCACCCAGCAACCAGCAACAGCCTGCAACAGCCATCAGCAGCCAGTACAGCCAGCAACACTGGTAGGCTGGCGCGCTGCGTGGCCTTGTGGGCTCTACTAGTAGAGCTCTCCTAGACGTGTAGTATAGGCCTTTACTCACGCCCCGGGGCCCCCCGAGCGCGTACATGTGAAAACTGTAAAAAAAAGAAAAGTAGCAACACAAACATCGCCATTCACAGCCAGCAGCGAGCAACAGCAGCAACAGCCGGCCACTGCAACAGCAGCAACAGCAGCAACAGCAGCAACAGCAGCAGCAGCAGCGACAGCAACAGGCGGTCACCGCAACACCAGCAACACCAGCAACAGCAGCAATAGCAGCCAGCAACAGCAGCAACAGCCGGCCACCGCAACACCAGCAACACCAGCAACAGCAGCATCAGCAGCATCAGCAGTGACAGCAACAGCCGGCCACCGCAACACCAGCAACACCATCAACACCATCAACACCAGCAACACCATCAACACCAGCAACACCAGCAACACCAGCAACACTAGCAACAGCAGTGACAGCAACACCAACCTGGAGACAGCAACAGCAACACCAGCAAAACCAGTAACACCAGCCACACCCACCCGCAACAGCCAGCCGAAGAAGCTTCTCCGCGCCCTTCAGCTTGCCCTGGTTGTAGAGCAGCAGGCCGAGCGTGTCCATTCCCGCAAGCGTCTGCACATGCAAAGGAGACACAATGTGAGACATTCAACGGACATATGTTTTTGTTTTGATGTACAAAGGGCTTTTTACGAAGTGAGGGAGAGCGGGTGGGGTGGGGTGGGGTGGGGACGTTGGGGGGGAGCTAGAGTAGCTGGCTGACAGTCGGGCCACAGAGACTCAAGACCACCCACCTGCACGTCGCGCGGCCCCAGTGTGCGCTCTAAAGTGCCCAGCACCCGGCACCCCGACCAACAGTTACAGTTACAGTAACATCGGCTTTCCAGCAAAGACAACCTCTAGTCCTAGTACCACCGCCTAGACCCAAGTCCAGTTCTGGCCCTTACAATTACTTGTGAGGGGCGGTAGCCACCAGCCGGCTGCCTGCCAACGTATAGTCCTAGAGCAAAAAGGAGAACTATTGTGCGACGCCTCCAAAATAGGTCCTAACTGCTTCCAGGGGATAGGGGGTCAAGTGGCGCTTGCCAATCTGCTTGACCGCCGAGGTGGAGGGGCCGGCGCCTGAGGGGCATCCGGACCGTACACCACCCCGACCAACAGTTCACATACTATCCCACGGATCGATGGGAGCCTTTCAAGCAGGCTTTGAAGCTTATTTATGAGCTTTATAGTTATTTACTCAGCTGTGAGATTCAAAGTTATTAATTGAGCTTTATAGATATTAACTGAGCTGTACAGACATTCAGACAACAGAGACTCAGACCACCCACCTGCACGTCACGCGGCCCCAGCGTGCGCTCGAGGGTGTCGAGCGACCGCTTCAGGAGCGGCTCTGCCTCAGCAAGCTTGCCCTACGATTGGTGGTTGTGGTGGAAGGGGAAGGGGTGGGGTGGGGGGCATGTAGGATTCGGGGGCATTTCTGGCCAGCCGCACGCTCGTCGCCAGCTTCTGGGTGCTGCTCCCTCTCTCATTCCCACCCAATACAGAGCCTGCCACCTCACCCACCTACATGCATATGACGGGGTAAATGGATTACCTGCTCGCGCAGCAGCGACGCCAGCCGCACGAGCGTTGCCAGCGTCTGTGGGTGCTGCACCCCTAGCGCGACATCCTTCTCGCGCGCTGCGAGGCACCGCCTCAGGCTGGCCTCGGCTTCCGGCAGCTTCCCCTGCGCCTGTAGCACGCTCGCGAGCCCATCCAGGGAGATGACGGTCCGCACATGTGAGGGGCCCAGCAGGGTCTCCTGCGTATGTTGAGGGGATGGGGGGGGGGGGGTTGAGAGAGAGGAGAGATAAAGGCGAGAGAGAGACAGAGATCAACCAAAAGGAATATAAAAAGAAAGAGAGATAGAAAGCGAGAGGAAGGGGAGGAAGACAGGGAGGCGAATGACCGTACGTAGGTGCAAAGCACCCACAGAAAACGATATGCATCGCTGCTCAGTTTCAGCATGTGTCACCTGCCCAGCAAGCACCCTCCGGAGCAGCATCTCTGCCTGGGGCAGCCGACCATACATGACGCACATCGCCGCTTTAACCGCAACAGACACAGTAACAGAAAAAGCACGCCGAGACCCCAGTTTACTCCGTGTGCGTGTGCGTGTGTGTCTATGCGCATCACCTGCCCTGCGAGCACCCTCCGGAGCCGTATCTCCGCCTGGGGCAGCCGACCATACACGACGCACACAGCAGCATGAACCCAAAACAGACACAGTGGCAGAAAAACACGCGCGACGCCCCGATTGACCCTGATTGTGTGTGTGTGTCTGTGTGCATCACCTGCCCAGCGAGCACCCTCCGGAGCAGCATCTCCGCCTGGGGCAGCCGACCGAACACGACGCACATCGCCGCCGCTGTCTCCATTGAGTACATCATCTCACTGCTTGTGACCTGCTCCTTTGCTGGTGGTACCTGGGGTGGTGGGTAGATGGCTGGGGTGGGTGGGGTGGTGGGGTGCGGGGGGGGGGATGTCGGGGGGGGGGGGATGGGGGCGGGGCATGCATGTGTGTTTGTGTGGGTGGGTGGGTGTGGGTTGGGGGTGCATGGGGCATGTGTGTGTGTGTTTGGTTCTCCATTGAGTACATTATCTCACTGCTGGGCACCTTCTCCTTTGCGGGTGGGACCTGTGGGGGTGGGTGCATGGGTGGGCGTGTGTGTGTGTGTGTGGGTTGGGGATGCGTGGGGGGCATGTGTGTGTGTTTGGTTCTCCATTGAGTACATTAACTCACTGCTGGGCACCTGCTCCTTTGTGGGTGGGACTGTGTGGTGGGTGGGTGGGGGTGGGGTGGGGGTGGGGGAGCACATCGCTGCGGCAGTCTCCATTGAGTACATCATCTCACTGCTGGCGACCTGCTCCTTTGCTTGTGGGAACTGTGGGTGGGTGTGGGTGTGGGTGTGGGTGTGGGTGTGGGTTGTGGGTGTGGGGGGTGTGGGTGTGGGTGGGTGTGGGTGTGTGTGGTGTGGGTGTGGTGTGGTGTGGGTGTGGTGGGTGTGGGTGGTGGGTGTGGGTGTGGGTGTGGGTGTGGGTGTGGGTGTGGGTGTGGGTGTGGGTGTGGGTGTGGGTGTGGGTGTGGGTGTGGGTGTGGGTGTGGGTGTGGGTGAGGGTGTGGGTGTGGGTGTGGGTTTGGGGTGCGTGGGGGTCATGTGTGTGTGTATGGTTCACCATTGAGTACATTATCTCACTGTTGGCGACCTGCTCCTTTGCTGGCGGGACCTGTGGGTGGCGGGTGTGGTGGGCATGTGTGTGTGTGTTTGTGGGTGTGTAGTGTCTCCATTGCGTACATATGAGTCGTACAGTCTTCACTGATGTTTTTCTTGTTGGACCTGTTTCTTTTTTAGAGGGGGGGGGGTAGCTTTTGCTGCCGGTGTAATACTATATGTCTGTGGTAGGGGAGGGATGAAGGGCGCTGAATGCGACACAAGCACACACACACACACGCACACACACAAACACGCACGCATACACATGCACACAAACACACACACACACACATGCACACACGCACACACGCAAACATGCACACACGCACACACGCACACATGCTCACACACACATGCACACACACACATGCTCCAAAACACACACACGCACACATGCTCACACATACACACACGCACATGCTCCCAAACACACTAACAAACACACACTTGGGCCACAGCTCCATCGACCAGGGCATCCTTGATCGCGCGGTTGCACGCCTCGACCGCCTGGGCCGCCCTGGGCCCCGCCGCAGCGGCGGGGCCGATCACGCCCGCCACCGCGGCCACGTCGCCCCGAAGGTGTGTTTCGTCGGCAGGCTTGCTCGCGTGTGCGCGCGCCATGTCGAGGCCCACAAGCTCCTACGAGTGTGTGTGGGGGGGTGGGTGGGTGGCAGCAGGCTTGTTCACGTGTGCGCGTGCCATGTCGAGGCCCCAAAGCTCCTGCGAGAGTGTATGCGTGTGTGTGGGTATGTGTGTGTGGGTGGGTTGGTGGGTGGGTGGGTGTGGGTGTCAGCAGGCTTGCTCGCGTGTGCGCGCGCCATGTTGAGGCCAACAAGCTCCTACGAGTGTGTGTGGGGAAGTGGGTGGGTGGCAGCAGGCTTGTTCACGTGTGCGCGTGCCATGTCGAGGCCCCAAAGCTCCTGCGAGAGTGTATGCGTGTGTGTGGGTATGTGTGTGTGTGGGTGGGTTGGTGGGTGGGTGGGTGTGGGTGTCAGCAGGCTTGCTCGCGTGTGCGCGCGCCATGTTGAGGCCAACAAGCTCCTACGAGTGTGTGTGGGGGGGTGGGTGGGTGGCAGCAGGCTTGTTCACGTGTGCGCGTGCCATGTCGAGGCCCCAAAGCTCCTGCGAGAGTGTATGCGTGTGTGTGGGTATGTGTGTGTGGGGGTGGGTTGGTGGGTGGGTGGGTGTGGGTGTCAGCAGGCTTGCTCGCGTGTGCGCGCGCCATGTTGAGGCCAACAAGCTCCTACGAGTGTGTGTGGGGGGGTGGGTGGGTGGCAGCAGGCTTGTTCACGTGTGCGCGTGCCATGTCGAGGCCCCAAAGCTCCTGCGAGAGTGTATGCGTGTGTGTGGGTATGTGTGTGTGTGGGTGGGTTGGTGGGTGGGTGGGTGTGGGTGTCAGCAGGCTTGCTCGCGTGTGCGCGCGCCATGTTGAGGCCAACAAGCTCCTACGAGTGTGTGTGGGGGGCTGGTGGTGTGGCAGGCAGGTTGTGAGTGGTTGCGCGTGCCCATGTCGAGGGCCCCAAAGCTCCTCGGGAGTGTATGCGTGTGTTGTGGGTTGTGTGTGTGTGGTGGGTTGGTGGGGTGGTGGTGGTGGGTGTCAGCAGGCTTGCTCGCTGTGCGCGCGCCATGTTTGAGGCCAACAGCTCCTGGGTACGTGAGTGGTTGTGTGGGGGTGGGATGGTGCAGCAGGTGTTCACGTGTGCGCTGCCATGTCGAGGCCCAAAGCTCCGCGAGAGTATGCGTTGTGTTGTGGGTATGTGTGTGTGTTGGGTGGCGTTGTGGTGGTGGTGTGTGGGTGTCAGCAGCTTGCTCGCGTTGGCGCGCGCCAATGTTGAGGCCCAACAAGCTCCTACGAGTGTGATGGGGGGTGGGTGGGTGGCAGCAGCTTTGTTCACGTTGCGCGTCCATGTCGAGGCCCCAAGCTTCTGCGAGAGTGTATGCGTGTGTGTGGGTATGTGGTGGGGGGTGGTGGTGAGTGGTGGTGTGGGTTCAGCAGGCGTTGCTCGCGGTGCGCGCGCCATGTTTGAGGCCAACAAGCTCCTACGAGTGTGTGTTGGGGGGTGGTAGGTGGGTGGCAGCAGGCTTGTTCACGTGTGCGCGTGCCATGTCGAGGCCCCAAAGCTCCTGCGAGAGTGTATGCGTGTGTGTGGGTATGTGTGTGTGTGGGTGGGTTGGTGGGTGGGTGGGTGTGGGTGTCAGCAGGCTTGCTCGCGTGTGCGCGCGCCATGTTGAGGCCAACAAGCTCCTACGAGTGTGTGTGGGGAAGTGGGTGGGTGGCAGCAGGCTTGTTCACGTGTGCGCGTGCCATGTCGAGGCCCCAAAGCTCCTGCGAGAGTGTATGCGTGTGTGTGGGTATGTGTGTGTGTGGGTGGGTTGGTGGGTGGGTGGGTGTGGGTGTCAGCAGGCTTGCTCGCGTGTGCGCGC
>VFSX01000068.1:102500-117500 GCA_016618255.1 Chlamydomonas sp. UWO 241 | reverse complement strand
GGGAGGAAGTGCCGCATGTGCGTCTCTCTCTCTCCTCTCTCTTTCTCTCTCTTTCCTTTTCCTCTGTCTCCCTCTCTCCCTGGTAGAAAAGGCCCACAGAAGATAGCCCGAAGTTACCCACCTTTCCGGGTTTGACTGACAGGCTGTCAGCGTAGGGCTGCCGACCCGCCCGCGGCCGCACAATGCTTTCAACGACCGCGCGCGTCGTCATGCGCCCTGCTTCGATCTCGGGGTGTTGCTGGAGCAGGCGGTCGCATATCCACTGGGGGGGCGGTGTGTGTGTGTGTGTGTGTATGTGTGGGGGGGGGGGGCACGCGCGTCTTCATGCGCCCTGCTTCAATCTCAGGGTGCTGCTTGGGCATAACGTCGCATATCCACTGAGTGTGGTGGTGGTGGGGGGCGTACGTGGGGGAGGGAGCGGTGTGTGTGGTGGGGGGCGGGGGAGGTATGTGTGGTGGTGGTGGGGTGTGCATGTGTGGGGGGGGCGTTGTGCTGGTGCTGCTGGACCAGGCTGCCACAGATCCACGGTGTGGGTTTGGGTGTGGGCGGGTGTGGGGCATGGGTTCCTTGGGGTCAGTCATTCTTTCGTTTTTCCCAAAGAGGATTTCCGGGTTTCGTCGGGATATCGGGCTGCAGCCCGAAAAATGCTTTGAAAAGTGGGGAAACCGACGATTTCACACATTTTTCCCGATAATATTACCTCCGCACGTCGGTTTTCCCAAACGCACCCTCCCCCAAACCATCGGGGGCGAGCCCTTCAGGCCCGCTTTATTTTGTTTCCCGATCGGGAAGGAAACCCCTGGTGTGGGGTGTCGGGGTGTGGGGCGTCGCCATGCAACCTGCTTCGATCTCGGGGTGCTGCTGGAGCAGGGTGTCGCAGATCCACTGTGTGGGGGAGTGGAGGGGGGGGGGGGAATCGTGTATGTCAGACTCATGAACACCCTCACAGTGCAGCAGACCAGCTTCAGCCCTACCAAAATCCCAACATCTTATTCGCGCCATGGAATGGGACACCTGAGGCGCCTAGGTGGTAGGGCAGTCGGCCGGTTTGACCTAGCACCGTCTCATTGTCAGACAGGGGGCCGCGGCTGTGTCATTGGACATCAATTATCGTGGTGGTATTATGATATGGTACTGGTAGGCTGACTTGCCAGCTCTCATAGTAGAGCCCCCCTATACGTTAAGTCTAGGCCGTAACTCACGCCCCGGGGTCGTCCTGGCGCGGATGTGTCAAACCGGTAAAACCATCAATTCGGGTGTGAAACAGGCTGGATCATCAAACAAAACATGCCTTAACATACCTGCAGCGACACTGCGCGCCGCCACGGGTGGTCCGCCCCCAGCTTCTTGGCAGGTGCGGCCAGTTTCTGGGCAGCTGCCCCCAGCTTCTTGGCAAGCGCCGCCGCAGTCGTGGGCACGTTGGCGTGCTACCGCCCCCCAACACACGCAACGCACCGCCCCCCAACACACACTCTTCCCTACTGCTGTGCGCACTAGACTCAATCCACACACACCTGCAGCGAGACCGCGCGCCGCGACGGGTGGTCCGCCCCCATCTTCTTGGCAGGTGCCGCCAGCGTCTGGGCAGCTGCCCCGAGCTTCTTGGCGTGTGCCGCTGCGGTCGTGGGTGCCTTGGCGTGCTGTGTCCCAGACGGAGTCAACGCACCGCAGCCCAGCAGACGCGTCTGCGCTGCTGTGCATGTGCGGGGTGCGGGCGGGTGGGTGCGTGCGTGTTTGTGGGTGGGTGGGTAGGTGGGAGGGGGGGGGGCACTGGCTCTCACATACGCAGCCAGATTAGGGTCTGGCTTTCAGGGTTGAGGGTTTAGGGTTTGAGGGTTTAGGGTTGAGGGTTTAGGGTTTAGGGTTTGGGGTCCAGGGTCCAGGGTCTGGGGTAGGGTTGAGCGCACCGAAGCTGGGCTGGGCCGGGGCAAGAGTAGCTGAAGGGCGCGGCCCGCCGCGGCTTGGCGCCGCCGCTGCCGACGTGCTGGCCTGCGCCGGCGGCCGCGGCCTGGCCCCCGATTGCGCGGTCCGTCCGGGGGGCATCGGCAGCAAGTAGGAGGTCGCAGGACGCTCAGCGGGCGCGAGGGATGAACGCGGCGATGCTGGGGATTTTCCGGCCTGCTGGGGTGACGTTGGGCGGTGGGTGTTGAACGTTTGGGTGGGCTGCACGTTTGGGTGGGTTGGGCGTTTGGATAGGTTGCACGTTGTTGGTGATGAGGGGCGCGTTGTGGGTTGCGAGGGACGCCTTGTGGGCTATGAGGGACGCGTTGTGGGTTGTGAGGGACGAGGTACGAACGCGGCGGTGGCGGTGCTGGGGATTTGCCGGCCTGCTGGGGTAGCGTTGTTTGTTGGTTGAGCACAGCGCAGGCCCTACCAAAATCCCAACGTCTGATCCGCGTGGGTGAACGCGGTCATAACGTCTGAGACGACCCGGGGTGCGCCTCAGGCGGTGGTGGGCGCCCGACGCGGTTCCGGGTGGCGCCTGAGGCGGAGTGGATAACGCATAAGGTGACACCTGACGCGATCGTGGGTGTGCCGCAGGCGGCGCCGCAGGCGGTCAGAGCGCCTGAGGTGCTGCCTGATCCGCGCAAGAGAATGGGACACCTGAGGCGCCGCCTCAGGCGTTGCGGATGTGGTAGGAAGGGTCGCACGCACATGTCGTCGTGTTGTCAGCGTTGTGCTCAGTGGTGTCTTCAAGGAAACCAAGAATGTCCTGTTTGCCCCCGAAACATTGGAGGGGAAGATGCCAAATTGCCCCCGCAACGATGCATTTGTTTACGGGAAAGTGTGGACATTTCCGATTTTCACATTTTTTGCAGCAAAAAATCCCTCGATTTGCCCCCGCAGCAGGGTGTGCCCCGCAGCAGGGTGTGCGGGGGCTGCGGGAGCTTCGGGGGCTGCGGGGCTGCGGGGGCTGCGGGTTGCTAAAACATCTCTGGTCAGCATTGTGCTGCTCTCGGCGAGAGCTTTCCAAGGCACCCCTCCACGCCATCTCCCACCCTCCCACCAACAGTGGAGTGGTTTTGGGGGGGGAAAGAGGAATCAGGCCCCGAGCAGCATACGGCTTGCAGGAGAATCACTTAATACCCGCCGTGCCCCTACAGGGAGGAGTCAGATCTGGGGGCCAAGCTCGCGTGCCCTGTCGAGGTCCAGTCCCAACTCACTAGCCCCCCACCACCAGCAGCCAGCCACCCGTCTGTAGCGCCCGGGCGTTATACGCCGAGCACGGTCGAATACGCTGCTTGTAGGTGCGTCACATACGGCTGTAAAATCCATCATCATCACTTACCCTCTTGTCAGCAATGGTTGGTAGAGGCACGACCTGCAAATCTGCGTAACTCTTCCACCATGCACCACCATGCATACATATGGCTTGCAGGGGCATCACCACTTACCCACTTGTTAGCAATGGGCGGCAGAGGCACGACGTGCGAAGCTGCGTAGCTCTTCCACCATGCACCGTCATGCATACATGCAGCTTCCAGAGGGATTGATCATCACTATCATCACTTACCCGCTTGTCAAGAATGGTCGGTAGAGGCACGACGTGCGAGGCTGTGTAGCTCTTCCACCATGCACCACCACAATACATACATGCGGCTTGCAGGGTGATTGATCATCGCTATCATCACTTACTCGCTTGTCGGCGATGGGCGGCAGAGTCGCGACTTGCGAAGCTGCGTAGCTCTTCTACCATGCACCACCTCCAGAACACGGCTTGCAGGGGGGATCATCACTTACCCGCTTATCAGCGATGGGCGGCAGGGGCACGACCTGCGAATCTGCATAGCTCTTCTCAGCAACCGGTATCGAGGCGTCGCCGTGGGCCGGAGAGCTCGCCTCGCAGCCCATGGTGGCAAGGGGTCTTGCACCACTTGCTGATCTGGGCTGCGCTGGGCTGCACTGGGCTGATCTGGGCTGCGGCGAGCCGCGCTGGGCTGCGCTGGGCTGCGGCGGGCTGCGCTGCGTTGCGCTGGGCTGCGCTGGGCCGCACTGGGCTGCGCTGGGCTGGGCTGGGCTGGGCTGGGCTGGGCTGGGCTGGGTGGGCTGGGCTGGGCTGGCTGGGCTGGGCTGGGCTGGGCTGGGCTGGGCTGGGCTGGGCTGGGCTGGCTGGGCTGGGTGGGCTGGGCTGGGCTGGGCTGGGCTGGGCTGGGCTGGGCTGGGCTGGGCTGGGCTGTGCTGAGCTACTACCTGCTGGAGTTGCAACCTGCGCTCCTCGTCTCCCCGCGTTTGCTCCCGCCCCCGCCTACTGCTTTCGCTGCGTGCCGGTGCTGCACTGCTGCTGAGGCCAGAGCTGCTCGAACCCGCTGCGCCCGACTCCTGCCGAGGGGCGCCGCGGGCGAGTGCTGACTTGGGTGTGCGCCTGTGGGTTGCATGGGCATGGCGTGACGCATTTCATGCATGCATGCGCAGCAGAGACTGGTGCACTCCCAGTCCACCATCACGGGCACCGATGTGCTGGCCAGTCCCCCGGCCAGTCCCCTGCGGAACTCTGATGCAACGTGGGGGCGAGGGCGACTGCGGCGGTACTCGAGCAAAGCACCCCCAGTAGCCGGCACGCCCATCAGCGCAGCCGCACCCAACGCACTGCAACAATTCAGTGGTACACTGCCTCTTTCAGGATGGTCGAAACTTGCCTGCGCGCTCGCTGCAGGCGTGTTGCTGGGTGCGGGAGAAGGCCTCCACACGCGCGCGCGCCGGGGGGGGGGCTCTAGGCTAGACAATAAATCAATGCGCGATAGTTCCGCGACACTGATAGGGGGTCTGCGCCTGGCAGCGCTGTGTGCGTACATTGGGGGCAAGGTCACAAGTGTGTGTTCGAACAAACTGCCGTACAACTTCATATGCGGTGCGCAGCTCTCCAGGTAGTCGGTCCGGCATGTGCCGCAGCCGCCCTAAGGGGGTTTGGAAGACGACAGGCACAGATGGGGACGGGGGCTAGCAGCAACACCGTGCATGCACAGGTGCACTTGTAGTGCACTTGTAGTGCACACACACACGCTCACACAGAGAGAGAGAGACGAAGAGATGCATTGCTGCCTCCACACTCTCCATTCGACCATACCCAAGCCCATTCCAAGTGAGGTGGCAGATCGAAGTTACTGGTTGGTGGCCGAGCTGCCGGCACGAATATTGATTTTTTGCAAATGTGTTGGTGGGCTGGGCGGCAGCAGCAGCATCGAGTGGTGCCTACACACAGCGCGCGGCCCCACAGAAACAGCGATGTCCTCAGCGCAGGAAAAACGGGAAATTTGGGGGGAAACTGCTGGAGGAATCGCGGGAATTTCACTCACGTTCTCGTGAAAATCTGCAGTTTTCACACTTCTCCGAAAAAACAAATCGTCTCCTGCGAGGGCAACCATTCGGCATTTTCGCTTCAATGTTGCGGGGACAACCATGACTTTCTTTGTTTTACTTAAGTACACCACTGGACAGGCTATAGCTGTAGCAACAGGCTTCACTTCAAGTGGCAGCCCAACTAAACAATCAAAATGCCTCTGCGCGTGTCTCGTGCGCGGTTAGGAGTGCCTTGTCAATAGTGATATTTACATCTGTGTTGGTTGGTGATAATAGGCGGCAGCAGCAGCGGTAGCAGCAGCATCCACGCTCCCAGTGGTGCCTACACTGCAAGTGGCAGTCACACTAAACGACTCAAGCGTGCCTTCCCGTGTGACGTGCGCGGTCAACGGTTGCCTCGTCAATCGTGATATTCAACGTGTGTTGGTTGGTCCGGCGGCAGCAGCAACAGCAGCAGCAGCATTTACTCTCCCAGTTGTGACAGTCAGCGCGCGACCCAACAAGCAACAGGCTACGCTGCAAGTGGCGGTCAAAGTAAACGATTCAAGTGCATCTGCATGAGGGACGTGCACGGTCAGAGGTGCCATGTCAATCCTGATATTTACACCGGTGTTACAGTAACAGTAACAGTAACACGGGGTTTCCAGCTAAGCAGGCTACTCTTCTCTAGAGACACCCGCCGATACTCCAGCACACTTAAGTACTAGAGTACCGCCGGCTCCCGGCCGATAGACTACCGCTCCCGCCGGCTAGACTACCCCAAACAGCGGTCTCTGAGAGACATGTCTGGCAAGGAGCTTATAGTAGATGATGAGAGTTTTACAATCCACTTCTGGCGGTCACACGTACGGTTCCAAAGCTCCAGTGGGACTTAGAGAATCAAGGCTCAAGGCCCACAAAAGGTCAAGCTACAAGTAGCCCACGGTAACGCCATCCACACTTGGTGGCGGGCGCCAAGCAAGCAGCACAACTGTGCAGGCTGCACACCCAGCCCCTCAAATGGCCAGAGGGCGGACCCAAGGTATAAAACCATGAAGGGACCAAACAGCCCTCCCGCAGACCACCGGAAGCGGGGCTAGTAGCACACCCGCCGCAGGACTCTACTCAGCGACCACACCGCACCCGCCACCGCACGCGTGTGGCGCCACCTCCCCTTCAAAAACACCCCCAGAGGGAATGCCATCTAGCAAGCAGGTGCAGGCACCCGCTCGCCGTCAACGACGAGGCGCGCGCGGTGGAACTGCGCCCGCTTCCCCGCAGCCTTGGCGGCGAGGAAAGCGGGCCACAGCGCCCGGTGCTGCGCCTCCTCGCGGTCACTGAGGACGTCGAAGACGGCAGCCGACGGGTCCACGTCGCGCAGGTTGCGGCGGGAGCGCACGACGGTGTCGGCCACAGCGTCAGACGCCACGTTAAAGAGCACACGTAGCACGCCGCCCCGGCGCGGCTCCACACCAATGCCCCCGACGGCAGGCTTGGCGTTGAGGAACGACGCGGACACGACCCCGCCACCAGCCGGCCTATCCTGGCCAGAGACGTCGTGCACAAAGCGCACGAGATTCATAGCCAGGCAGACGGGCAGGCTGACGCCGTCCACGGCGGCTGCAGCAACCCGCACAGCCGCCGCCGCCACCGCCGTCTCCTCGGAACCATAGCAGTCACTGAACAGCCGCCTCACATGCCGCGTGGACCCCAAGTAGGAGGCGTCGCGCAGTGCGCCGCGCACGATCCCGTCGCGCGCCATCTGGCCTTCAGAGCCATGGCCCGCTATGAGCCTGGTGGCGGCTGCCACAGGGATGGACAGCACGTGGCTGCGGCACAGCGACGTTTCGCCCACACGCGCGGGCAGCCCCCCCGACGGCAGGGGCCGCGCGCAGATGCGGCACGCGCGGCGCCCGCCGCGGCAGGCCGCTCCGCCGCCGGCGCGCCCGCTGCCGATGCCACAGGGGCGGCAGCAGCAGCGGGCCGGGCAGGCTGAGCAGCCTTGGCAGCAGGCGCCGCGCGGGGCGCACTGTGGGCCGCATGCGGCACTGCATGCGGCATCTGCATGGGCGCCCCGGGGACGCGGCTCACCAGGAGGTGCACCAGGTCCACGAGGGACGCAATCTGTTGCGTCTGCGCCTGGACCACAGCGAGCACCACCGCGAGGGCGTCGCTGCTGTGGCCGGCGTCGGCAATCTGTGTCGCGCCCACATGCGTCGGCGCATTCTGTGGCTGAGCGCGCGCGCTCGCCTCCCTGTCCACCAGCCCACCTACCAGGCCTCTGAGGTCAGCCTGCCCCGCCAGGATGGCGCGGAGGGGGTCTGTGGTGTCGGCCGAGGCCGAAATGTGGTTGCTGGCGCCTCCATGCATGTGTTGCGCAGCCTCCGCGTATGTGGCCGCCCCCAGCGCCCAGGGAGCGCCGGAAGCTGGTTCTGTGTCTCACCGACGCACGCGCGGTGGCGTGGCGGGGAGTCTGAGCCGGGGGAACCGCTGCTCACCGAGTCTGTGACGGTGGCCGCGCGGGCGACTAGCGCGCCGGCGACCTCGCTGTGTTTGCGCGGCTTAGAGCGCGTCATGGTTGGACATGTCTTATAGACAGGAGGACAGTAGAGGACCTTCCTCAGGGTCACAGTAGTGGCCTTGTGGCCAGTCAAGCCGGCAGAGCCGACTGGCGCTGACTGGAACGGTCCCCGCCTGGCAGTGCATGGCTGTCCAGCTCAACCGGTGTTGGTTGGTGATAATATGCGGCAGCAGCAGTAGAAGCAGAATCCATTTCCAGTGTTGCCCACACTCAGTGATTTTGTTTCCGGCTGCACGCAGCCATATGGCTCTAATCCGGCTGTAAAGTACGAATTCGGGGGACGGCTGTGCAGCCGGAATGACCGAAAGTGTGAAAACTCGTTGGGCGTGCCAACGCGCATGGCAGTCGCAATGGCGGATCAGCCTACTGTCTACAAACGGGCCGTGGGCCTGAGCGCGCGCGGCGCCATCGCGGTGCCGACCCCTGCGGCGCGGAAAGGGCCAGGCCGCCCCCGAACGCTCCAGCCGCCGCTGCTCCCCGCCCAGACGCGCCAGCCGTCGCCCGAGCTCGAGGAGAGAGAGAGATAGGGAGAGAGGGTCTGCTAACATGTAACTCGAAACGCGTGATTTCACAAGCAGAATTGAGTCGGAATTGAGTGTAAAAGTGTGAAAGTGTGGATTTTCACACTTTCCGGCTGCAGAATATTAATTTAAAATTCTGCAAACAAACTTGCTGCCTACACTGCAAGTGGCAGTCACACTACACAATTCGAGCATGCCTTCCCATGTCACACGTGCGGTCAGGGGTTGCCTCGTAAATTGTGATATTTGACGTGTGTTTGTTGGTCCGGCGGCAGCAGCAACAGCAGCAGCAGCATTTACTCTCCCAGTTGTGCCGACACTCAGCGCTCGACCCCACAGTGACGGGCTATGCTGCAAGTGGCAGTCAAAGTAAACGATTCAAGTGCATCTGCATGAGGGACGTACACGGTCAGAGGTGCCTTGTCATTCCTGAGATTTACATCTGTGTTGGTTGGTGATAACTGGCAGAAGCAGCAGCAGAAGTAGCAGCATCCATTTTCAGTGTTGCCTTCACTGCAAGTGGCAGTCGCACTAAACGATTCAAGTGCACCTTCCCGTGACGTGCGAGGTGCCGCGCCATTCGTGAGTTTACGCCTGTGTTGGTAAGGCGGCAGCAGCAGCATCCACTCTCACAGTGGTGCCCCCACACAGCGCGCGATCCTACAAGCAGCAGGCTACACTGCAAGTGGTAGTCAAACAAAACGATTCCAGTGAGCCTACACTCGCAACGTGCGTGGTCAGGGGTGCCGAGGCCAACTGGTGATAACCCGATGACAGCGATATTATGTATATTGAGAGAAACGGGACCTTGAGACCCACACTCGTTGCGACCCGCAGCCTTCTCTAGCATAGAAGCACCAGCGTCAGCACGAGCAGCCCAGTCTAGCCATCTGTCTGGTCGTTTACGCGCTGGCAGCAGCAGCAGGCGCCCCCATGGCCAGGGTCCTCAACTTGGAGACGTGCGCCAGCTCGGGCATTGCACGACACCCACAGCAGAAACTGAAGTGGCGACAGCAGCAGGATTATCCGCTCTGCCAGGTCTTAACGCGCTGGCAGCAGCAGGAGCAGCAGCAGCAGCAGCAGCAGCAACAGGCGCGGCAGGCCCCCATGGCGAGCATGCGGGCCTTGGAGAAGCCACCGTGTGCACGTCATCCACAACACCCAGCAGCAGATACGGCAGCGGCAGGAACGGCCCAGCCTAGCCATACGTCTGGGTTTTCACGCGCTGGCAGCAGCAGCTGCGGGACCCTTGGCGAGTGTGCGGGCCTTGGAGAAGTCCACGTGCGCGAGCTCGGGCATCGCTTGGATGTCGTCGACCGCTTCGAGCAGGATGCGCTGCGCGTGGGGGCCCTCTCCCACACGTGCTGCCTGGGGGGGGGGAGTGTGTGCATGTGGGTGTTTGTGTGGGTACGAGTGTGGGTGTGTGAGAGGGGTGGGGGTGCGTATGCGTATGTGGGGGGAGGTAGGAGGTATGTGTCAGCTTCGAGCAGTCGAGCGGGATGCGGCTGCCGCAGAGCGCGCAACAGGAGAACGCGCCCTTTCATCCTGGAATGTTGCCCACATGTTGGGCACGCATGCAGGCTTCCAGCCCCTGGACATGGGCTGGAAATGGGCAGATCCAGCCTTATTGAGGCCCTGATGCAGCTCCTGCGCCTGGGCGCCCCTTTTGCGGGGCGCCGCACACTTGTTTGGAAAAGTTGAAGGAGGGCTGGCACCGGAAATTGCTCGACCTTCGGCCGATCCACACCCTCTCTATCAGGGCGAAAGAGGCCGCGGGCGCCCTTCAACGGCGATTTTCTGCACCGTCCTTTGCCTCTCCTTTGGTCCCCTCGTTCGATCCACTGGAAATACCCCCTAACTGAAAGTAAATAGAACTAACTGTATCTGACTGTACGCCTGCAGCAGGCGGCGCACAGCAACCGACGCAGCGCTTGTGCCGCCCCCTAACTAAAACTTAGTATGACTGCCGCCCCCCACCCACACACACATACACCACTCTCACCCCCACACACCACACACACCTGTGTGTACGCCTGCAGCAGGCGGCGCACGGCAACCGACGCAGCGCTGGTGCCGCCCCCCGGGGTCCATTCAGCTTGCACCTAACCTCAAGCAACAGCAACTTACAGCAACCAACAGCAACTTACTGGAATAACTGCGACTGCCCCCCCCCCCACACAAACGTGAACACAACCACACACACGCACCTGAGTGTAGGCCTGCAGCAGGCGGCGCACAGCCACAGACGCTGCGCTGGTGCCACCCCCCGGGGTCAGCTTGCACGCCTGGAATGCTGGCGTTGTGCTGACCACCTGTGAGTTTGTGTGTGTGTGTGTGTGTGTGTGTGTGTGTGTGAGTGTGTGAGGGTGTGTGTGTATGGGGGGGGGAGGGGCAGCTTGCACGCCTGGAATGCTGGCATTGTGTTGACCACCTGTGAGTTTGTGTGTGTGTGTGTGTGTGTGAGTGTGTGTTTGTGTGGGGGGGGGGGGGGTCGGCTTGCACGCCTGGAATGCTGGCGTTGTGCTGACCACCTGTGAGTTTGTGTGTGTGTGTGCGTGAGAGAAAGGGTGTGTGTGTGTGTGTGAGGGCGTGTCGGTTGGTGTGTGGGTTTGGGTGTGTGTGCGTGTGTGAGTGAGTGTGGGGGGGGGGGCGTCGGCGTGCACGCCTGGAATGCTGGCGTTGTGCTGACCACCTGTGTGTGTGTGTGTGTGTGTGTGAGGGTGTGAGGGTGTGTATGGGGGGGGGCAGCTCGCACACCTCGAATGCTGGCGTCGTGCTGACCACCTGTGCATGTGCGTGTGTATGTTCGTGTGTGAGAGTGTGTGTGTGTGTGTGAAGGGGGGGGGGGTCAGCTTGCACGCCTGGAATGCTGGCGTCGTGCTGGCCACTTGTGCGTGTGTGGGTGGGTGGGTGGTGAGTGGGTGTGTGAGAGAGTGTGTGTGTGTGCGTGCTTGCATGTGCGCGCGAGTGTGAGAAAGGTTGTGTGTGTCTCTGTGTGTTTGTGTGTTGTGCGTGTGTGCGTGCGTGCGTGCGTGGTGTGTGTGTGTGTGTGTGTGTGTGTGTGTGTGTGTGTGCATGTGTTTGTGTGTGTGCAAATCGCCGCCGCCTACGTCGACCCCCCTTCACCCATGCCGCCGCCGATTCTCGCCGCCTCTCCTCCTCCGTACGCCCCCTGTCGTCGGGCTGCCAATTCAGCAGCCAGTCGACTCATGCATCCAGGAACTCAGTCCATCCGCACTCTCTCGCACGCCCTCCACATGGCAAAAAACACGTGACGCCCTACCGCACAGATTTCCCTCCCCCCGCAGCTCTGCAGCTTCAGACAACGGATCCCAGGTATCTCAGTGCCATCACCTCGAACGCCATGCGGCCCGAGCCAGCGCTCAACTTGAGCTACCGAGTTCCTCCAGCCGCCACCGTCCCGCCCACCGCCCACTGCCCAGTCGTTCATTCGACCCCACGCCCCACCTCAAGAGACCCACCGCTTATCCCACTGCCGCCCCGTCGACCTCCATACACCCACATGCTCGTCACATGGAGTTGCCCCTCCCCATACGCCCCATGCGCGCACATGCACCCCATGCACCCCCCCCCATGCTACCAGCGCCTATGTATGCGCCATGTGGCCGGGCTACAGTGTGGCTCCCTCCTCTCTCCCCTCTCCTCCCTCCCTTCTCCTGTCTTCCACCCCTCCATCCCCGCTGCACCCCACCCCATCTTGTGCCCCCCGCCCCTCCCTAACCCTCTCCCTCCCCTCCGACTACCCTCCCGCTGCCTCCCTCCCACTGCCTCCCACTTGCACGACTACCGCTATTCGGACACGACTACGCTCTATGCCGGCGGCGCCATCACCTTCTTCCGGCTCACGCCGGCGACTTTTGCGCCCACTCAGTCACGTTCTACGCCCTCCGCAAACATCCATCTCTTCAACTTGAAACGCGACATCCCCGAGCGCCCCGAGTTCGCCGAGCGAGTCACCACCGAGTGGATCATCTAAGCATGATTTCCACAACTGTGGAAGTCCTTCTGCCGACACCTAGTTTAAACTCAGTCGAGGCGGATTGACGAACACAGCCGTCAATGACCCGCCACTGCCCCTTTCCCCCACTGCTTTACGAAAGAGGTTGTTCACCCTCTTGCTGGCGCACGGGTGGTCTCCCGCCTTCAAACGGAATCTCCTCAATTGATGACTAGAAACAGCCTATCTAGGTCTGCCGTGCAGAGTTCTCTGTAACGATATCTCTCTCTCTCTCTCTGTGTGTGCACAGCCTGGGGGCAGCTAAGCGCAGCCTGGGGGCAGCTAAGCGCAGCCTGAGGGCAGCTGTGCACAGCCTGGGGGCTTCTCTCTGGCAGCAGTGGGTGTAGTGGCAAGTGCACTCTCTCCCACGAGGCTGCCGCGTGCTGCACCTGCCAAGGGTGCCCAGGCACCATACCTCTGCATTGCATGTGCACTCGTCAAAGGAGCTGGTCCTGAAAGCTGGGCTCGTGGGCCCTGTCTAAGAGAAGGATGATGATGGATTTTACAATTGTATGTGACGCACCTAACAGGCAGCATATTCGACCTTGCTCGGCGTATAGCGCACCCGAGCGCTACAAACGGGTGGCTGGCTACTGTTGATGGGGGGCTAGTGGGTCGGGACTGGACATAGACAGGGCACTCGGCCCCCAGGTCTGACTCCTCCCCATGGGGGCACGGCCAAGGTTCAAAAGCCCCCAGGATTGTGTCCCCTAGACCTCCACTGTAGCAGCAGCAGAGGCTACTGATCAGTGTGTATCAGAAGGGATTTGGGGGCTGGTCAAGAAGAACTGAAATGATGACAATTTTGAAAAGCCGGGCCGCAACCTCTAACGTTACAATGCGATTTCTAACTGGGGCTTGCAAAGGACTTGAAACCTGCTACCCATACGCGGCTCTGAGCATAAGCTCACCCCTTGACAAAGCAACAAGCATGACATTGAACGTGTCGCAGGCCCCCCCCCCTTGGTGTTGGAGGGAGGCACTGGAGGCTCGGTGAGGAGCACAACCCTATACTAACTAAGACCACAGCCAAGCTGCTGTGGGCAGGATGCCGGCGGTCAAGACGGGGCGCATGTTCAAACTCTGTGACTACTTAGTCCTCCCGGGGTCAGGGATGACACACGCTGGGACGGGGAGCTCAAGGAGTTCAAGCTCCTGAGAGACCTGAAGTAAGTCAAGTGCCGCTGTGCAAAGCGCCGAGCTGTCAGCTAGCGAGGCAAGATGGTGTGGCCAGCCAGATAGAGGCCAGTGAGTGTGACTAGCAAGCTAGAGTGAGTGCCACACCCACAGGCCCTCTTTCCACTCAGCGTCGAGAATCGAGATCAAGCAGGGGTTCAGCCGATTTACTCGAAAATCGCGATTCCACTTGGTCGAGAATCGAGTGCGAGCAAGGATATTTGCTCGCAGATTCTCTCGCAGGGTCTGTTCTGCTCGACAGCTCAAAGGCAGGCGAGCGTTGCGTCAACACGTCGAGCAAGGGGTTGGACGGCGCTGCAGCGTCCGTTTTGGGCACGCCACACCCTTGCTCGACATCGAGTGGAAACGCGTTGAGCGTTGAGCACACGTTTTTAGTGTGTAGCTGCCGCTCGTCCCAGTTCCTCGAACCCTAAACACTCGACTGAGTGGAAAGAGGGCCACAGCTACAGCCGCATCGGTTGCTGGATTTTGTTTGAGCAGGGCACCGGAGCAGTGATTCTCCTGCGAGCCGTATACCGCTCCAAGCCGGATTTCCCATTTCCCAGAAAACCACCTCACACTTAGTGGGAGAGGGCGTGGAGCGGTGCGTTGGAAAGCTCTTGCCGAGAGCAGCCTAACGGCATGCGTTGCATGAATACCCACTGTGTACTGTGCCTGGTATGAGCGGTCAAAGTTGCTGGAGCTGGCAAAAAACTTATTACTAAAATCCTTCCCAGGGACCACTGCACCGGAGTAGGGGGGCCACAGGGTAGCCACAGGGTTACAGTTACAGTTACATCAGCTTTCCAGCAAAGACTACCTCTAGTCCTCGTACCACCGCCTAGACCCAAGTCCAGTTCTGGCGCTAACAATTACTTGTGAGGGGTGGTAGCCACCAGCCGGCTGCCTGCCAACGTGTAGTCCCAGAGCAAAAAAGGAGAGCTATTGTGCGACGCCTCAAAAATAGGTCCCAACTGCTTCTAGGGGATACGAGGTCAAGTGGCGCTTGCCAATCTTCTTGTCCGCCGTGGTGGAGGGGCCGGCGCCTGAGGGGCAGCCGGACCATACACCACGGCTCTCCACCCGACCCTATCCTGAGCACGCTCAAACGCCGTGTCCGAAAAAGTCTTCCAATCAGAACGAGTGCCACTAGTTTCGCCTAGCTGCTGAATCAGTAGCTTAAGAAAATAGTGTCGGGAGGAGGCTGGAGGCCGGCCTTGCTGCCGAGCCACATCCATTGTGCAGTCAAAAGTCGTACGAGGAAGACGAGAAGCCGGCACGCGCATCACATGGCCTAGCCACTGCATTGATCGCTTTGCCACAAGGCTCTCAATTGGCTCAGTGTCGCACGCCTGCCGAATATAAGTTAATCTGTGCCGGTCGACCAGGCGCACACCCAGAATGCGACGAAGGCAGTTAGAGTGGGC
>VFSX01000068.1:0-95000 GCA_016618255.1 Chlamydomonas sp. UWO 241 | reverse complement strand
GCGAAGAGGAGGAAAGCAGCACAGCACAAATCGGGACTGTTGGAGTGAGAATGTCTCTCACACTTCTGCAGGGCGTGCAGCAGGCTATAGCCAGGCGCCGGATCCAGAGGGGCGGGCGACGGCACACAGCCACCTCGGGCGGGCACATGTCGGGTCGTTGCACACGCGCGAATCACACGAACACCCGCAACACACACACACACACGCACACACAAGCACACAGTGCTCGTGCATGAACGTTACTCTGCTCGCGTGTATTTTGCTCCTCTCGGCTTGTCAGACTACCAATCCAGCGGGCGCAGTTCCACCGCGTGCGCCTCGTGGTTGACGGCGAGCGGGTGGCTGCACCTGTTTGCTAGTTGCATCCCCTCTGGGGGTGTGTTGAAGGGGAGGTGGTGCCACACACGTGCGGTGGCGGGTGCGGTGTGGTCGCTGGGTAGAGTGCTGCGGCGGGTGTGCTACCAGCCCCGCTTCCAGTGGTTTGGGGGAGGGCTTTATGGTCCCTTCATGGTTTTATACCTTGGGCCCGCCCTCCGGCCACTGGAGGGGTTGGGTATGGAGCCTGCACTGTGGTGCTGCTTGCTTTGCGCCCGCCACTGCGTGGTTGGCGCTACCGTGGGCTACTTTTGTAGCTTGACCTTTTTGGTGGGCCTCGTGCCTGCTCTCTCAAGTCCCACTAGAGCTTTGGAACCGAACGTGTGACCGCCGGCAGTGGATTGTAAAACTCTCATCATCATCATCATCACTGAACGGGTTGAGCTGTGTTACGGTCAAATTACAGCCGGATTACAGCCAAGTGGCTGTGCAGAGCCCGAAAGGAAACCCCTGCTGCCGCTGCCGCTGCGGCGAGACTCGTGTCAGGTTTTGCACGTTGTACACATACCCAGCGCTCTTATTGCAGCCCTCTTGTTGCTTTGGATCTCCAAATCGAGCGTGCTGTCGCGCGACTGTAAGCAACAAAATTGAGCGTCGGCAAGGCAGCGGCAAGGTGACAATTTATTCAACAACAAAAAAGGCAAGGCACCTCACATCTAAATTCTAAACAATTGCTCCCTTCATAAAAGTGGCGGCAAGGCAAAGCGGTCTTAAGGTACAACTACGGTACGCGCCCGGAGGACCCTGTGGCGTGAGTTAAGGCCTAGACACGTCTAGGGTTGTAGTGGTCTACTAGGAGAGCCTGCAAGGCCACGCAGCGCCAGCCAGCCTACCAGTACCATTACACGTCTAGGGTAGTGGTGGTCTACTAGGAGAGCCCGCAAGGCCACGCAGCACGCCAGCCTACCAGTACCACTGCGCCCTGGAACATGAAATCTGCGTCACCACGCGCAGCCGCGGCATCGCAGCCTCGAGTGCCTCCAGCCCAGGCAGCTGCTTAGCGAGCCCAATAGCAATCAGCTCCTCCAGCTGCGCACAGGCCATGAGCGGCTCTGCGCTCGCGACGCTTCTGCAGTAGCGCATGTTGAGCTTCTTCAGGTTTGTGCACGCTGCCAGCGGAGCGAGGCTGGTCACAGACATGCCACATGACATGTCCAGGCGCTCCAGCTGGCTGAGCGCCTGGATTCCCTCCAGGCTGAGCATGCGATCACAGCCACCGATGTTCAGGACCTGGAGCTTGACACAGCTCATCAGTGGTGTAAGGTCTGACACCCGGCTGCTGG
Organism: Chlamydomonas sp. UWO 241; assembly: GCA_016618255.1. Taxonomy (NCBI): domain Eukaryota; kingdom Viridiplantae; phylum Chlorophyta; class Chlorophyceae; order Chlamydomonadales; family Chlamydomonadaceae; genus Chlamydomonas; species Chlamydomonas priscui. The sequence continues at coordinate 93,342 of VFSX01000068.1, read as the reverse complement.
GAATCGAGATCTTCTTCAGTTTATGACAGCCGCCCAACGGTGCAAGGTCCGAGAGGTCACTCTCAAAAATAGAAAAGTTTGACAGCTCTTCCAGGTGGACGCAGCCCGCCAGTGGCGACAGATCTGAAATATTGAAGCCTTCAATCGAGAGCTTGCGCAGCTGGGAGCAGCCGCGGACAGGTTCGATGCTGAGGTTGGGGAAACCGCAAATGCCGTTGTAAGAAATGTGTAGCTGACGAAGCCCCCCTGCTGCTGTGTGGCTGAGAGCAGGCACGCACCATCTCGTGGCTCCCTACGTGGGTCAGGGGCGCCCCAGGCGTGGCAATGGAAGTTGGCCAAGCGTGGCGTGCATGTCAGCCTCGCAACTGGTATGTGCAAGGCTGCTGGATGGATGTGTGCCACCCGTGTGTGCGCGCAGCGCAGATCATGGCACGCATGGCATGCCCCCGCACTCCCCCCATGCACATGCTGCCACCCGCGCGCATGGCATATCCCCGCATGGCGGATGATGATCCTTGCGTGCGCTCACCAGATGAGTGTGCTCCAGACGCAGCGCCCTCAGCTTGGACAGCGGCGCTGCGCTGATCACCACAGCGCTGCGGGCGTCATTGCAGGCTGCCTTCAGGCTCTGCACATTCGGCCACAAGGCGAGCGCAGAGTCCAGGTGGGACGAAGATTTGCCGCGCATCGTCAGTTCAGCGACCAGGCTATCTGTGAGTGCCATCGCGCCACGCCCCACCGCACGCAACCGCCTCTTGTCGTGTGCATCCAGGTGGCCCCAGATTTGCGCGAAGAGGAGGCCGTTCAGGAGGACGGATGGGCCCAGGTTGGGATCAACCTCTGCCCCTCCCCACTCATGAGCTGCTGCGTCTGCCTGGTCGAGCGGCTGCATTGCGACGGATTGCGATGGATTGCGACGGGTTGGGATGAGCAGTGAACCCTAGTGCTAAACTAAACGCAGGGCGCCTGCGCCCCTCCGACACTGAGTGTGGGTACCTAGCCACCAATTGGAATGGTGGCTACCCTCGTTAGACAGCTCCCTCCCGAGGATGCGTACTGTGAAGTGTAAACTGCAAACAATACCCAGCCACCAAGCACCAAGCCATCCCGGCAACGTGCACGGTTGCGTACGCCTTGGAGTGTCCCTGACTGTCACACCCATCATCATGATGATCATCATCATCAGCAGCAGCAGCAGCGCTATCATCTGTGGATTGTAACCAAACATCATCATCTGTTTTTTTTACATTTGTTTTTTTTTACACGTTCGCGCCCGGAGGACCCCGGGGCGTGAGTCAAAGTCTAGACTGTAAGTCTAGGAGAGCCCACAAGGCCACGCAGCGCGCCAGCTTATCAAGTTCGCCATCATCATCCTCATGCTGGAGCTTTGGAACCGCACGTGTGACCGCCAGAAGTGGATTGTAACAAACTCATCATCATCATGCGCGCGGGGATGGCCCCAGCGCGCGCGGCGGCGCCTGCGCGCCGCCACCGCCGTAGCCCCCCATCGCGAGCATGCGCTGCTTCTCGTTTCTGCGCGCCACCGCCGCCGCCCGTGCCTTCTCCTCCTGCCAGTCGTCTCCGGCGTAGAGCTCCTCCAGGGTGCCGTACACGCCGTGCAGTCTGCAGTTTTATGGGGTAGGGGGCTAAGGGTTTTGGGCTTCGGGTTGAGGGTTTTAGGTTTTGGGGTAACGGGTTTAGGGAGAGGCAAAGGGCGTGGCAGTGGTTGCGTGGGTGGGTGGGTGGGCGGTGTGTGTTGTGTGTGTGTGGGGGGGGGGGGGAGCACAGGTGGGGCTGTGCATAGTCAATTAGAGTGTTCCATCGCACACGCCGTGCAGGCTGCAGACCACCAGGTGCGGCAGCGTGTGTGACTGAGTGGGTGGGGTGGGTGGTGCATGCATGCGGCGGCGTGCCTTCTCCTGCCTGCCTGCCTGCCCGCCCGCCCGCCCGCCCGCTCGCCTGCCCGCCTCCCCACACACCCCCACACCCCCACACACCCACACCACCACCACCCCTCCCCCCACCCCCACCCACCGCACAAAAAAACGTCGCGCCTTTTGCAGCCACTCCACGGCAGCGTGTGGGTGTGAAGCTACCCCTAAATGGTCACTGAAGGCGCAGTTTGCAGTGCCGGCGACTACCCCTAAACCTTTGGTGGTCCTACAACGGCTGTTGTTCCGACCCCCACGTGGTCGTGCGCCCCCAAAGGGGCGCGTCACTACGGTAGGGCAACTCACCGCGCCTTGCGCAGCCACTCCTGCGCAGTGGCTGCGTCTTTTCCACACCCTCGCCCACCGCCTGTCCCCACACACAAACAAACACAACTCGCCTCGCCGTGGGCAGCCATCTTTGCTCCGCCCCTGTGTCCGCCCCACATGTGTTGGCTTTCCAGCGCCCGCCGATCACTCCGCCTGCCTGCCTGCCTGTCTGCGTGCCCGCCCGCCCGCCCGCCCTCCCGCCCCCCCCCCGCCCGCTCGCCCGCCCACCCGCCTGCCTGCCTGTCCCCCTCTCCCCACCCCCCTCCCCCCCCCACAAAAAACTCACCGCGCCTTGCGCAGCCACTCTTGCGCAGTCGCCGCGTCTTTTCCGCACCCCACACCCACACCCACACCCACACCCACACCCACACCCACACCCACACCCACACACCCCAAAAAAAAACGCGTCTTGCGCAGCTATCCGCTTCGGGCTGGCACAGCGGGTTGAAAAAATGTGAATTTCGCCCACCCTGCCTGCCTGCCCACACAAACTAGGTTAACTCACCGCGCCTTGCGCAGCCACTCCTGCGCAGTCGCCGCATCTTTTCCACACCCTTGCCCGTGCAAATACATCTTTGCGATGCGCAGCATCGCGTTGGCGTCGCCCTCACGGGATGCCTGTGTGGGAGCGTGGGCGTGTGACTGGGTGTGTGGGAGGGGAGGGGGCCGTGTCTGTGTGTGTGTGTGTGTGTGTTTGTGTGTGTGTGTGTGTGTGTGTGTGCGCGCTTGTGTGCCGTCGAGTTACCGCCGAGTGCCAACCAGCTTCCGCCCAGTTACCTCCCAGCTTGCGCCCAGTCACCACCCAGCTACCGCCCAGCTACCGCCCAGTCACCGCCCAGTTACCTCCCAGTTACCGCCCACCTGCCACCCAGTAGCTGCCAAGCCATCGCCCAGCTTCCGCCCAGCTACGGCCCAGTCACCGCCCAGCTGCCACCCAGCTGTCTCCCAGTCACCGTCCAGCTGCCGCCCAGTTGCCGCCCAGCTGTCGCCCAGTTACCGCCCTGTCACCGCCCAGCTGCCGCCCAGCTACTGCCCAGTTATCGCCCAGTTACCGCCCAGTCACCGCCCAGCTGCCGCCCAGCTGCCGCCCAGTTCCCGCCCAGTTCCCGCCCAGTCACCGCACAGCTGCCACCCAGCTGCCGCCCAGTCACCGCTAAGCCACCGCCCAGCTACCGCCCAGTTACCGTCCATCTACCGCCCAACTGCTCCTGCCAGTCGCCGCCCAATGACCTTTCCCAGCCCCCCCCCCCCCACACACACACACCTCTAGCTCTTCTGCAAACCACTGGCGCTCCTTGAAGCGAATGACTTCGCCGAGCGGGATCCGCACGCCGTCGCTGTCTCTGTCGGCCCTGTGGGGTGAGAATGTGTGCCATGGTTGAGGCTTGGGGTGAGAATGTGGTTCGGGGGGTTGTGGTTTTAGGAGTTCGGGTTTGAATGCCCAGCGGGATCCGCACGCCGTCACTGTATTTGGTTGCCTTGCGGGGTTGGTAATGTGTTCATGGTAGAGGCTGGGTGGTCCAGGGTTTGGGGTTCGGGGTTGTCGGGTGTGGGGTCTGTTGTTTTGGCGGTTTGGGTTCGAACGGCCAGGGGGATTCGCACACCGTCGCCGCCTTTTTCAGCCCTGCTTGCGTGCAGGGGTTCAAGGGGGGGGGGGTCAGGGAGGATTTTGCTTTGATGAAGTTGTTACACAATCCACTGCCGGCGGTCACACGCTTGGTGTCAAAGCTCCAGCGGGACTTGAGAGAGCAGGCACGAGGCCCACCGAAAGGTCAAGCTACAAAAGTAGCCAACCACGTAATAGCGGGCACCAAGCAAGCAGCACCACAGTGCAGGCTCCGCACCCAAGCCCTCCTATGGCCGGGGGGGGGGGGGGTAGGGTTTGGGGTTCAGGGTGCAAGGGTAATTTGGGGGCCACTGCCCCTTTGAAGAACACGCATCGTCTGTAGGGGTCATAAAAACTAGCCTCAATCTGGGGTCAATCGGAAGACATCGATTTGCAGCACCTCCAAGCACACCAACCTGTGATTTCCTTTTCACGGGTAACAATTAATTATTCCACAGCCAGATTTTGCTTTGGCCGCGTTGACTGTTGACCTCCCGTTGACCGTTTGCCCTCATATATTGAATATTTAAAAGCTCTTGACGAGCTCTTTCTAGCGGGCTCATCCGACTACCAATCCACTGCATGGGTTGAGCTGTGTTCAACGTCAAAGTACAGCCGGTTTACAGCCAAATGGCTGTGTGTACAGCCAAAAAGGAAAACGCTGACACCAACCAAGTCACGCCACGCACACCACCAGGCCTGCAACGGCACGCACACGTGAATGGGCACGATCTTTCGAACCCATACATTAGGGTTTGGGGTCGGGGCCGCCGCTGTTCCGTGCCAGCCGCGTGGGTCCCACCACAGCGCGTGTGGTCATGCAAGTGGGAAAGCTGGGGTTGCATGCAACACTCACGCAGGCAGGCACACATGGTAAGCATGGTACGCATGGCACGCATGGCTCTGGTTCATGGCACGCAACGGGGCCGCACACCGCACCTGCTGCTCTCTGCCGCCGTCGGCGATCGCCCCCTCGCGTTGCCGCCTCTGCTGCCTTCCCGCCTGTGTGCCTTGCCGTGCAAACGCAGCAGGAAGGGCAGCGCAGCTGCCAACACCAGGCCAACACCCCCGAGCGCGCTGCCCGCCACCACCACGCGCCTGCGCTGCCACCACCGCCTGCCTGCGCTGCCTCCATCGCCACCAGGATCTGCCCCTGAGCTCGATGCCTCCATGCCGGAGGTCTCACGAGCGCTGTTCGGGACACTCATCTGTCACGCACTGGCGGCTGAAGTCGACCTGTGAGAGAACCAGCGAATTTGCCTCCCCGTTCCCTCCTGTGGCAGACGCGGATCGATCGCGTACGGAGGCACAACAACCAACGGGGTCACGAGGAATTCATTTTCCCAATCAGAAATGTGTGGGCATGGGGTTGCATGGTGAAACAGCATGCATGACGGCATTGCTGTTGCTGATTGCCGTGACTCAATCCCGCAAGACCCCAATGAGCAGCCCCGGCTTCTTTGGACGACATGAGGCCGTCCTCTGGTTTATTCCTAACCTCATTGGGTACGCGCGGCTCGCGCTCTGCTTGTACGCCTACGCGGTGGCGTTCACGTCGCCGCTGACGACGCTGCTGTGCTACTACCTGTCGTTCTGCTGCGATGAGCTGGATGGACGCTTTGCACGCATGTTCCATCAGACGAGCACGTTTGGCGCGGTCCTGGACATGGTCACCGACCGTCTTGCCACCACCGGCCTGCTTATCATCCTCGCCATCCAGCACCCCGTGCTGTACATGCCCGTCATCCTGCTCATCAACCTCGACATCTTCAGCCACTGGTTCCAGATGTATCAGTCGTTGCTGAAGCAGGAGGTCAGCCACAAGAACGCCAACTCGCGGTCGCCCATCGTCGCGCTCTACTACTCCAACCGCATCTTCATGGGCTATTGCTGCGTGTCCGTGGAGGTGGGCTACCTCGCGGCGTACGCCCTCTACTTCCCCGCCATGCGCGCGTGCGGCGTGATGTGTCAGCATGCGTCAGTGCTGCCGTTCGCGCCCCCGGCCTTCCTCTCGCCCTACCTCCCCGCACCCTTCCTGGACGCGCTCTTCTCCACGGACGGCATGCCCTACGCCGCGATACTGCTCATCGCCGCAGTCCCTGGGTTCACCATCAAGCAGGTGTGCAACTGGGTGCAGCTACGCGAGGCCGTCTCATCCCTCGTAGAATATGAGGTCAAGAAGATGAAGAAGGCGTGACGCAGGCGTGGTGGGAAGGCGGTGGACCGAGGAGCGAGCACATGCGCCATGCGCGCCCATGCACATGGGCGCGGAGCGAGCGCTGCAGGGCACAGGCGGCAGCGTGGCGTGCCGCCGGCAGCGGCAGCGGAGGCGCAGGGCCGTGGGGAAGTTCAGGTCAGTGCGTGTGGAGTGGTGGGGAAGAGGAGGGCGTACGCTGCGCCGCCATGGGCCGTGTCATTTCATGAGGCGCCGCCTCCACTTCCTCCTCCCGCATGCCACGGGCGGAGCGCAGACACCTCCCGTGGCCATGCAGAGGCACACAAGCACAGCAGGCGTGGCGCTGTACGCGAGCTCGCCCATTTGACAGGGACGACGATTTGATTGTGAGAGTTTTGCTCGACGTTTGAAGCGGCGACGCCCGTACTGAGCGACATGGACATGCCCCTTGATGATTTTGCGCACCTAGATAGGCTCCCTCAGAGCCATAGTAGACAAAATGCATGGCATGGAAGGCGGTCACCAGACTGTAACACTGACGTGAGTTGTCGACAATGACGACAGCAATGACCCGACAGCTGGCCTGACAGCTGATCCGACAGCTGACCTGATGCATTGACCGATGCAGAACGTTATACATGCAGCACCGAAAAAATCGTGTAAATGGCTGGAGATGTGGTATACAGCTCGCGGGGGTGCACAGCGAGGATGAGCAAAACGCCTCATGGGCAAAGGGCCCGCACCCACGCGCTCACTGGCAAGCCTGAAGGATCCTGGAGCAGCACACCAACTCTGTCCACAGCTCGCCACTCCACACAGCCCGCACCAGGAAGCGCCGTCCCTGCCACGTCCCACCATGCCTGCAATAGAGAATGTGCTTGGCCGCACTTGACAAATACAACAGAGCGCCAACATATCCCGCACAGAACCCCAACTGTCCCGCACCTCCTATCTATCTATCGCGCACCGCCCTAACATCTGGACCCAGGCAGCCAGCTCACATATGTGAACATGCATGTTCAAACCACGCATTGCTGCATTATACCCCCCTCCGCCGCCGCCTTCTACCACACGCGCGCCCGCACTGGAACCACGCCCCCAAGGGCTTAACTCCCGACCTGTCTGTCGCACGTAACACGTAACAATACAGAAGTGTGGAACGGTGCTGGTTGTCTGTTGCTGCAGACCCTCACGCGTCCGGCACCAGAACCTCCTCCACCACGCCGCCCCCAACCAGCGCCAGGCCGTCGAGGCGAAACCCCTCAAACCGTCCGCCCTCGTGCAGACCGCGCGCGTAGCTGTAGCCCACGCCCACGCGCGCCACGATCTCGTCGTACGACTTGAGCTGCAGCATGTCGAACCGCCCGCTCCGCATCAGCGCTGCGTCGTCGAAGTAGTCGAGCACGACCGCCGCTCCACCCGCGGTCAGGATCGGGCTGTTCACGCCGGACACGAAGTCGGGCAGCTGGCCGTCGACGCATTGAACGCCGCTGCGTGTGCACGGGGGGTGGACGTGGGTGTGCGTGTGCGTGTGCGTGGCGTGTGAATGCTGGTCTTTATGGCTAGACACCGCAGTCAGGATGGGGATCTGTTCTGGCCAGGCAGGTAGTCGGGGAGCTGGCCTCGAGGCATCGACGCACTAAACGCCACTACGTGCATGTGCACGTGCGTGTGTGTGCGTGTGTGTGTGTGTGTGTGGATGTGTGTGTGTGTGTCTCCTCAGCCTCAGAGCAGGCCTCACCGGCACGTGCGAGAGACGCGGTAGTCGAGCACCAGCGGAACGTGCGAGCTTGCGAGACACGCGTTGATGAGGTCGGCTCGGTCAACGAAATCAGTGATGCCGACCTGTTTGCAGCAAGAGAGATGAGAGTGTTCAATCAACTACGGGGCCACAATCAGTTCCAAGGAAAATAGCTCCACCGGGGCTATGAGACAGCAGGCACGAGGCCCACCCAAAGGTCAGGCTACACAAGTAGCCCACCACGCGAGGTGGTGGGCGCCAAGCAAGCAGCCCCATAGTCCTGGCGTCTTACCAAACCCCTCCTGTTGTGGAGGGCAGCCCAATGTATACAACCATTTAAAGGAAGCACAGGTCTTCACCCAACCCACCGGAAGCGGGGCCAGCCCTACCAAAACCCCAACGTCTGATCCGCGTAAGTGACTGCGGCCATAACGTCTGAGATGGTCCGGGGTGCGCCTCAGGCGGTGGTGGGCGCCTGAGGCGGTCGGGGTGGCGCCTGAGGCGGTTCGGGTAACGCCCAGGGCAACGCCTAAGGCGAGTGTGGGTGCGTCTCAGGCGGCGCCTCAGGCGGTCGGAGCGCCCGAGGCCTGATCCGCGCAAGTGAATGAGACGCCCGATGCGCCGCCTCAGGCGTTGTGAATATGGTAGGGCCGGGAACACACCTGCCGCATGCTCGGCAGCTGCGTCACCACGACCGTCACGCGCCCGCTGCACATCTCAGCCGCGTCGGCGGGGAGCAGGTCGTCGAGCCACTGCGGTGGCATTGTGTGTGTGTGTGTGTGGTGCCCGCCACCAAGTGTGGACGGCGTTACCGTGGGCTATATTTGTGGCTCGGCCTTTTGGTGGGCCTTCAGCCTTCTCTCCAAGTCTCGCAGGAGCTATGGAACCAAACGTGTGACCGCCGGTAGTGGGTTGTAAACTCGCATCACCGTCGTTTGGAAGTGGGGGGTTCAAGTGGCGAGAGGGACCAGGCATGGGGGGACTGTGCCCTGTCTCACCGTCTCCAGGATGACCCCCCAGATTCCGACGAGAGCCATCGGCCGCTCCCAAATCCCGTGCTGCAGCGACAGCTCCTGTGTGTGTGCGTGTGCGTGTGCGTGTGCGTGTGCGGATGTGGATGTGTGTACGTGTGTGTGTGTGTGTGAGTGTGCGTGTGTGGAAGTGTGTGGAAGTGTGTGTGTGTGTGTGTGTGTGTGTGTGTGCATGTGTCCCCGTGTCGACGCCGAAGCAGGGGATGCAGCCCGACACAACAGGGGTATGGTCGTGTGCCTCAAACGCCCCGCACGCGTGCACACATGCACACACATACACACACGCGCACATGCGTGCACACACCCGCGCGCGCGCGAGGATCGCGTTCGCGGGCACGCCGCACGCAGCGAGCACTGACAGGAGGGCCCCGCCCGACGCGCCGACCATCGGGACCTTTGTGAGGTCGAAGTGCTCAGAAAGGTACTGCATGGCGCCTGCGTGCACGCGACCGGTGCACGCGACCGCCAGGAGGGGAGAGGGGAGCGAGTGTGAGAGGGAAAGGGAGAGGGTGGAAGAAGGAGAAAGAGATAGAGTGAGAGAGAGTGAGAGAGGGAGAGAGAGAGGGGGAGAGAGAGGGGAGGGAGAGAGAGAGAGAGCGCGAGAGAGACAGCGAGTGTGTGGGCGACAGAGTGTGTGTGGGAGAGATAAAGAGGGAGGGTGAGGGAGAGGGACACAAACACACACACCGAGCTGCCAGAAGAAGTAGAGCCCCGATCCAGGCCATGAGAGCGTGAGAGGCCTCGGCCCATTGTCGTCGCCAGCACCTGACAACCGCACAGATGTTTCGCCGTCGCTGGTGCTGGCGCCGGTGCCGTTACTGCGTCTGCTGACGGGCCTGTTGAAGCTCACGCTGCCGTTGCTGCTGCTGCCGCTTCTGCTGCCGCCGCTGCTGCTGCTGCTGCTGCTGTACGTGCCGCTGCTCCTGCCGCTGCGATCGGACGTTGCAGCGATGGCGCCCGGGCGGGACGCGTCGGCCAACGAGCCATCGCCTCCTCCGCCCCTCACCGTTCTTCCCCAATCGTTGGATACTCCTTCCCCGCTCCCACTGCCCACTCCGGAACCCCAGTCATCGCGGTCGTCGAGGTCGCTGGTGCCCATGCCCCAGTCGTGGTCGTGTGTGGCTCTCGTCGCACGCGCCACACACGCGCTGCTGCTGATGCTCCTGCCGGTGCTGCTGCTGCTGGTACTGCACACGCTGCACGCTGCCGCCCTCACGCCTGTGCGCACACCGTGAGCAAGCACACGATGCTGCTGCAAGCACCCAATGCTGCTGCATGCCCGACGCCTCGGCACCACACCGTGGGCGCTGGCGGCAACAGCGTCTACGGCACCTGCCCGCGGCCGCAAGCCACCACTACTGGCGCATGGGTGTGGCATCAGCATCTGGCTGGCGGCAGCCCCCGTCTGGCTCTGCCGCAGCTGGTGCTGGTGCTGCACACGCTTGGTCAGCATGCGGCCCATGTGCATGAGGTGGGGTGCTGCATATCCGGGTGGCTGCGGTCGCTACTGGCGTTGTGATGGCGTTATAACTAGTGTGCAGGGTTATTTGCAAGTGCTGGGGCAGCAGGGCAGGTGGCGAGGCTTTGGTGTGTCGAGTGTGGGCTCGGTGTGACTGTTTTTCGCGCAAACAGAGCCCAACCCATTGTAGGGCACCATGAGGTCTATACGCGGTGCTGGGCGGGCGCTGCTGCGGGCGGCGTCAGCCTCCAAGGTCTGAGTCGGGGTGCAGGCATTTGCGGTGCATGTGCATGGCAGGGTGCATGCGATGTGCATTGGCACTAGTGAGCGTGCTACGCATGCGCGGTCATTGAGCATGCCGTGACATGCAATGCACACGCAGGCGTCGGTCGCGGTGGCCACCAAAGGTGCATCGGCATCAGGTGCGCATGCCTCCCTGATTCACTGCGCACTGCCAAAAGCACTTGCAAGCGTGCATGCCAGAGAAGCATGTGATGCCGTGTGCTCCGCGTATACACCGAAATGCCTCAAAATGCCAACATCAAGTCACTCACGATGTCTCGCTGTTGCGCACCACCTGCCCCACCGCAGCCCTGATGCAGCAGTCGGGAAACGCGGCATGGTGCGTGTAGTAGTGGCATGCACGTCCGATGCGTAATGGGCGGCGGATTACGGCTTGATCGCATGCGTGTCGGGATTTGCATGGAACGCTCTCGCACCCCTTGCCCCACCAACCGAGGACCACCATCTATGCACCGCCTCCAGGTCTGTCGCGCTTGCTGGCCGCGGGGCAGGAGCCATGGGTGGCTGGGGCCAGAGCTTTGCGTTGCGGAGCATTGGCACCTCGCTCGCGTCCTGGGAGAACCTGAAGATCGTCGTCCCCTCGATGGGGGAGTCGGTGACTGAGGGCACGATTGCGGCGATCCTGAAGAAGCCGGGTGCGTCGACCGCTTGGGCACAAGGGTGTCAAGTCACCATGCACATGAGCATGCGCGGCATGCGGGGGCACGCTCTGATTGCACACGAGCATGACCGACCGCATGCACTTGGCACTGAATGCAACCAACGCCGCCGCACCACGCGCATGACACGCACGCCCCCTGCTTGCGTTGCGCCTACTGACCTCATGCCATCACCCGTACGCCTCCATCCACCCACCTCCCTCTGCAGACACAACCATCAACCACCACAACCACCCCTTTCCCCAACAGGTGATGCCGTCAAGGAGGACGACGTGATTGCTCAGATCGAGACCGACAAGGTCACCCTGGACATCAAGTACACTGCCAAGTGAGTTGTGGGCCGAGGAAGTTGCAGGGTACACCCTACCATCACAGCCGCTGTGCTACACGTCTAGGGCAGAAGCTCAGACACCATCCACTACCACAGCAACTGAGCGTGCTCCCGCACCCACTACCACATGCGCCTACACCCACTTCACATGCGCATGCGCACTCACCGCCATTCGCAGGGAGTCTGGCGTGCTCACGCACCTGCTCATCGCTGACGGCGATTCAGTCGTGGTCGGCCAGGAAGTTGCGACGGTGGACATGGGTGCCGTGCCAGCCGCAGGTGGGTTTTGGACTGCAGCTGGACCCAGTCACTGTGGTGCGCTCTGTGCGGTAGGGGGCTTTGTGGGGTCTGAAACGGTCCTGGCCAAGGGCTGTCCTGGGTGTTTGGTCATGACCGGTGGTCGGCCAGGAAGTTGCGACGGTGGACATGGGCGCTGTGCCTGCCGCAGGTGCGTGTACTGTGCGTGCACTGTGTGGGTGCACTGTGTGTGCATATCGTCTGTGTACTGTGTGTGGGGGTGTGTGGGGGTGGGTGGGGGTGTATTGTGTGGGTGTGAACTGTGTGGGTGTACTGCGTGTGGGTGCTGTGTCTGCCGCAGGAGGGTGTGGGACTGCAGCTGGACGCTGCCAGTGTGGTGCGCCATATGCATGGAGAGGAGGGCAGAGGTTCAAGAGCGGTTCTGTCCTGGGTCTGGGGCTCCCCTGCCCTACCACATTCCCAACGCCTGAGGCAGCGCCTGATGCGGCGCCTTGAGTCGCGGGGTTTGAGCGCCCGGGGCGCCGCCTGAGGCGCACCCCTGACCACCGTAGGCGCCACCCCACCCGCCTTAGGCGCCCATCACTGCATAAGGCGCACTCCCACCCGCCTCGGGCATTATGACCGCTTCCTCTTGCACGGCTCAGGCGTTGGGATTGTGGCAGGGCTGTTAGTTGGGTCATCAGCGGCGGTCGGCCAAAACGTGCCGACGGTCAACATGGGCTCAGTGATCCCCCCGCAAGCTGTGCACCGCTCGGGGCCGGATTTCCCATGTCCCAGAAAACCACCCTACACATGGGCGTGGAGGGGCGCGTTGGAAAGGCTGTGGCACCGCCGCCACCGCCACCGCGATCTACTCCTCACTCCCGACCCCCTCCTGCAGGCGCCGCCGCTCCCACAACCCCTGCCGCGGCGCCACAGGCCGCCCCCGCTGCACCACCACCGCCGCCCCCCAAGGCCACCGCCGCCCCCGCCGCCTCGCAAGGCTGCCGCGCTCAACTCCTGCACCCTCTCAACTCCTCACCCCCCACCCCCCTGCCCCGCAGGCGCCGCCGCTCCCGCACCCCCTGCTGCGGCGCCAAAGGCCGCCCCCGCTGCACCACCACCGCCGCCCCCCAAGGCCGCCGCCGCCGCACCAAAGCCGCCGCCGCCGCGCTGAACTCCTTGCACCTCACCAACTCCCCATCCCCCACCCCCTCCCGCAGGCGCCGCCGCACCCGCGCCCCCTGCCGCCACGCCAAAGGCTGCCCCTGCTGCCTCACCACCGCCGCCCCCCAAGGCCGCCGCCGCCGCACCAAAGGCTGCGGCCCCGCCGCCGCCCCCGCCTCCGAGGCCCGCCGCGCCCTCTGCCGCCGCCGCCGCCGGCGCCGCAACGTCGGGCACCGTCGTCGGCAACCCCGCGCGGCCGGAGCGCCGCGTGAAGATGACTCGGCTGCGCATGCGCGTCGCGGAGCGGCTCAAGGGCGCGCAGAACACGTGGGTGGTTCTCTGTGGGTGTTATGTTCCTTGGTGCCTGCTTGGGGGGTGATTTTAGTTGGCAGGGTGTGTGGGAGACGGGGGGTGGGGGGGGTGGCGCGGCTGTAAACGGTGCAGTAAAGCAGCTGCGGCTGCGCGTTGCGGAGCGGCTCAAGGGCGCGCAGAACACGTGGGTGGTTCTCTGTGGGTGTTACATAACATGTGTTCTTTGGTGTCTGTTGGGGGGTGATTTCAGGTGGCGGGGGGGGGGGGGGGATGGCGCGGCTGTACATGGTGCATTAGAGCGGCTGCGCATGCGCGTTGCGGAGCGGCCCAAGGGCGCGCATAACACGTGGGTGGTTCTCTGTGGGTGTTATGTTCCTTGGTGCCTGCTTGGGGGGTGATTTTAGTTGGCAGGGTGTGCAGGGGACGCGGGGTGGGGGGTGGGGGGGGTGGCGGCTGTAAACGGTGCAGCATAGCGGCTGCGCATGCGCGTGGAGGAGCGGCTCAAGGGCGCGCAGAACACGTGTGTGGGTCTCTGTGGGTGTAATGTTCCTTGATGTCTGCTGGAGGGTGATTTGAGGTGGCGGGGGAGGGTGTGTGTGTGTGGGGGGGGGGGGTAGATGGGCACGGCTGTAGACGGTGTGTTGGAGCAGCTGCGCATGCGCATCTAGGAGCGGCTCGAGGGCGCACAGAACACGTGGGTGTGTGGCGGTGCTGGCCGTTTTGGTTGCTGCGGTTTAGGGTGGCGGCGGTGGCGATGGTCGGTGCGTGCGGATGCAAGCGGTTGGCGGTGGTTGGCGGCGCTTTCGGCTGACAACCCAACTCCCTCCCAACCTCCTCTCCTTTCAAAACAGGTACGCAATGCTCACCACGTTGCTTATAGAGCTGCTGCGCAACACACACACATACGCACACACGCACACACACACACATACTCCCTTTCCCTCTCTCCCCATGCAGCGACGCGATGCTGACCATGTTCAACGAGGTCGACATGACATCGCTGATGGAGATGTGCAACACAGTTACAGTTACAGTTACATGGCATTCCAGCTAAGACAACACTAGTCCTAGTGCCACCGCCCTGTGAAGGACGATAGCCACCAGCCGGTTACCTGCCGTCTAGACTACCGCTCCCGCCGGCTAGTTTAGACCCAAACAAGTCCCTGAGGGACATGTCTGGCAAGGAGCGTATAGGAAAGGACCGTCCTCCTCCTGGCCTTTGAGGCCAACCACGCCGGCTGTGCCGACTGGCGGCGCTGAAGCAGAAAAGTCCCCGCCTGGCATGGTGCATGGTTGTCCAACTCCATGCATGGGGCTCTGCCTGCGCCCCATGCGTCATGCATGGCCAGGTCCCACCCTCCAGGGGGGCCTGGGCAAACAGAGTCGTCATGGCAGGCTGCCTGAAGACCAATGCCGACGCCAGTCACCGGCAGACGAGTGCCCCCGAGGGTGAGCGCGGTGACAAACGCTGCGATGGTGAAGCGGATAAACTCTGTTGTTGCCTCGGCGGTCACCACCGCTGAAGCCCTGATGGTAGCTTGCCCCCACGAGCAGCCATCTTGACCGATGTCCAGCATGCATTGACGGGCGCCAGCTCCTCCGCTCGTCGATCAACTCGTCGAGATCGGTGCCGCATGGCGTCCTGCATGGGGGGAGGATAAGGGCCGTCTCCCAGCACGGGCCGCGGCAGCGCCGCGGCTACTCGCCAAGCCATGGCAGCGCCGGGCAAGCCGCTCCTGTAGTGTTCCACCGAGGGGCAGTCTAGCAGGAGCCAGGCCAGTCGTATTTTATCCCGCTCGTCAGCGGCACGGAGATCCTAGTCACCAGCAGCGCCGCATTGCTGGGTCCAGGGCTCGGCGACGAGAACGCGCCTCCGTGTGTGCAACACACACACACACATACATGCACATGCGTGCACACACACACAGACACACACACTCTCCCTCTCTCCCCATGCAGCTACGCGATGCTGACCACGTTCAACGAGGTCGACATGACGTCGCTCATGGAGATGCGCAACACGTACAAGGACGCGTTCTTCGACCGCCACGGTGTCAAGCTCGGATTCATGTCTGCATTTATCAAGGCGTCGGCCATCGCGCTCGCCGAGGTGCCGGCCGTGAATGGCGTCATTGAGGGCGACGAGATTATTTACAGGTACGCACAAACACGCACGCACACGTTTTATTACATTAAATCAAGTTGAATGAAGTGGAATTAAATTGGATCCCCAAAAACAGCATGAATGGCGTCATTGAGGGGACGAGGTTGTGTACAGGTACTCACAAACACGCTGACACACATGCTTGATTACATTAAATTATGTTGAATGAAATTGAATTAAATCGAAAAATAACGCTTGCATGCACGCATGCTCCCGCGTGTACACAAACACGCTTGCGCGTGCACACACACATGCATGCACCACCACCGTCCCCCCTTCCACACACACACAGTAACACGAGGTTTCCAGCTAAGCAGGCTACTCTTCTACTGGAGACACCCGCCGATACTCCAGCACACTTAAGTACTAGAGTGCCGCCGGCTCCCGGCCGATAGACTACCGCTCCCGCCGGCTAGACTACCCCAAACAGCGGTCTCTGAAAGACATGTCTGGCAAGGAGCATATAGGAGAGGACCTTCCTCAGGGTCACAGTAGTGGCCTTGTGGCCAGTCAAGCCGGCAGAGCCGACTGGCGCTGACTGGAACGGTCCCCGCCTGGCAGTGCATGGCTGTCCAGCTCTCGTTTGCATGGGGCTCAGCTGGCGCCCCATGCCTCATGCATGGCCAGGTCCCACCCTCCAGGCGTGCATCGACGACAGAGTTGTCATAGAGGCTGCCTGAAGACCTTCCAACGCCACTCACCGGCAGACGAGCGCCCCCGAGGATGAGCGCGGTGACGAACGCTGCGATTGGTGAAGCGGATTTACTCTGTGTTGCCTCGGCGGTCGCCACCGCTGAAGCCGTGATGGTAGCCCGCCTCCACGGGCAGCCATCTTGACCAATGTCCAGCATGCATTGACGGGCGCCAGCTCCTCCGCTCGTCGATCAACTCGTCGAGATCGGTGCCGCATGGCGTCCTGCATGGGGGGAGGATAAGGGCCGTCTCCCAGCACGGGCCGCGGCAGCGCCGCGGCTACTCGCCAAGCCATGGCAGCGCCGGGCAAGCCGCTCCTGAAGTGTTCCACCGAGGGGTAGTCTGGCAGGAGCCGGGCCAGGCGTATTTTACCCCGCTCGTCAGCGGCACGGAGATCCTCGTCACCAGCAGCGCCGCGTTGCTGGGTCCAGGGCTCGGCGACGAGAACGCGCCTCCGTTAATCGAGCCCCCCCACACACATACACAAACAGGGACTACGTCAACATCTCCATCGCCACCCCCAAGGGCCTCGTGGTGCCACACGCACACACACGCACACACACGCATACACACACACACACACGCACACACACACACACATGCACGCATGCCCCCCCACCCCCCCTTGAAAGGGACTACGTCGACATCCCCATTGCTGTCGCTACCCCCAAGGGCCTCGTGGTACTACACACACACACACACACACATGCACACACACATGCACACACAAACGCACACACACACACACACACACCACTACACAGGGACTACGTCGACATCTCCATCGCTGTCGCCACCCCCAAGGGCCTCGTGGTGCCACACGCACACACACACACACACATGCACACACAAACGCACACACACACACACAAACACACACCACTACATAGGGACTACGTCGACATCTCCATCGCTGTCGCTACCCCCAAGGGCCTCGTGGTGCCAGTGCTGCGCGGCGCAGACGGCCTCTCGTTCGCGGGCATCGAGAAGGTGGGCAGCGTTGCAACACGGAAGTGTGAACAGTGGAAGTGTGAACGGTGGAAGTGGAAGTGTGAACCGTGAGAATGTGAACGCTGGGAGTGTATCCGGTGACCGCGCAGACGGGCTCCTGTTCGCGGGTATGGGAAGGTCCCTTACGGCGATCCCACCGCCCAGAGCCGCGCATATCATGGCGGTCGATTTGCCTCGAGCGGTCGGGGGTGCGCCTCAGGCGGGGGTGGGCGCCTCAGGCGGTCAGGGTTCGGCGCCCGAGGCGGTCGGGGGGGCACCTGAAATGGTCTCGGCGCTTCAGAGGCGTTGGGAATGTGGGAAGCCGCCTCCTTTTACTGCGAGGATCGTTGTCGAAGCTGCCCCCTCTAGGACGCTCGCGGAAATGGGCTCAAACTCGCTCGGTGTGACCGCCATCCCGGCTCTCTCCCTCCCTACCACCTTCCCAACAACTCTCAGGCGGCGCCTGGGCTTGCACGGATGAGACGGCGCCTGGGGCGCACTGAGACCGCCCCAGGCACACACCGGACCGCCTAAGGCGTCGCCTCAGGCGCCACCGTAGGCGTCCACCATCGCCTGAGGTGCACCCCGACTGCCTCGACTTGCGCGTCTCACACATTGGGGCTGTATGACCTCGCAACCCTCGAGCGACGCTCGCTCGCCAAAACCACGACCTCCACACAGGTCGGACTCCACACTGTCCGACCTCCACACAGATGAGTCCGACCTCCACACCGACTGTATCCACCAAACAGCACGATCTCCATCATTCGTCTATACCACTCAACGACAATTCACACCCAACCACACTCCGCGCGCAGATGCTCGCAGCAATGGGCAAGAAGGCGCGCGATCTGAATCAGTCACACCAATCCACACCAATCCACACCCAACCACACTCTGCGCGCAGATGCTCCATGCGCGATCTGAATGAGTCACACCAATCCACACCAATCCACACCCAACCACACTCTGCGCGCAGATGCTCCATGCGCGATCTGAATGAGTCACACCAATCCACACCAATCCACACCCAACCACACTCTGCGCGCAGATGCTCCATGCGCGATCTGAATGAGTCACACCAATCCACACCAATCCACACCAATCCACACCAATCCACACCCAACCACACTCTGCGCGCAGATGCTGAATGGGGCACTGGGCAACAAGGCGCGCGATCTCAATCAGTCACCAATCCACACCAATCCACACCAATCCACACCCAACCACACTCCGCGCGCAGATGCTCGGGGCAATGGGCAAGTAGGCGCGCGATCTGAATGAGTCACACCAATCCACACCAATCCACACCAATCCACACCCAACCACACTCTGCGCGCAGATGCTGAATGGGGCACTGGGCAACAAGGCGCGCGATCTCCATCAGTCACCAATCCACACCAATCCACACCAATCCACACCCAACCACACTCCGCGCGCAGATGCCCGGGGCAATGGGCAAGTAGGCGCGCGATCTGGATGAGTCACACCAATCCACACCAATCCACACCAATCCACACCAACCCACACCCAACCACACTCCGCGCGCAGATGCTCGGGGTAATGGGCAAGAAGGCGCGCGACGGCACGATCTCCATCGACGACATGGCCGGCGGCACGTTTACGATCTCCAACGGTGGAGGTGGGGTCCGGAGGGGGGAAGGGGGGGGTGATGGCGGGGCGGGCAGTTGTGGGGCTCTGGTGTTCGTCAAATGGGGAGGGGGCTGGTGGGGATCTGGTGGGGTTGATTGGCATGGGGAGGGGGGGGGAGGAGGGGGGGGGGGCTATGCGTAATACTCTCGGTGCGGCCCTCGCTCCCTCAACTCAGTAACAGTAACAGCGACAGTTCAGTAACATCGGCTTCCCTCAACTTGTAAGTAACAGTAGCTCCCTCAACTAGCAAGCAACAGTAGCCGCAACAATTAAGTTACATTGGCTTCCCAGCGAAGACTGCCGTCTAGTCCCAGTAGTACCTCCGCCGAGGCCCAAGTCCAGTTCCGGCCCTTACAATTTTACTTGTGCGGCCCTACCAAAATCCCAACGTCTGATCCGCACCATGGAATGCAGTCATAACGCCTGAGACGGTCCGGAGTGCGCCCGAGGCGGTGGTGGGCGCCTGAGGCGGTCGGGATAACGCCTGAGGCGACGCCTCAGGCGACGCCTCAGGCGACGCCTCAGGTGATCAGCGGTGCGCCTCAGGCGGTCGGAGCGCCTGAGGCGCCGCCTGATCCGCGCCATGGAATGGGGCGCCTCAGACGCCGCCTCAGGCGTTGTGAATGTGGTAGGGCGGGGCAGTAGCCACCAGCCAGCTGCCTGCCAAACCCTCAACGCACTCTTTACTCATCTCACCACACACCCTGCCTCCCACGTGCGCAGTGTACGGGAGCATGATGAGCACGCCGATCATTAACCCGCCGCAGTCTGCGATCCTCGGCATGCACAACATCACGCAGGTGGGTTGGCTGTTGGTGTCCGTGTGTGGGTGTGGGTCTGGTGTGGCTGTGGCTGTGGGTCTAGTGTGGCTGTGACTGTGGGTTGCGGGGGTACCCCTGTGGGGGGAAGGCCGCAGACCTGCGCCTCCACGCCACACGCACGCAGATGCCCACACACACGCACACACACACACACACACGGAACCGGACACACACACACACACGCACACACACACACACACACACACAACATCACGCAGCGCGCGGTTGTCATGCCCAACGGCGAGATCAAGGCGCGCCCGATGATGTACATTGCGCTCTCGTACGACCACCGGTAGGTTGGATTCACATACACACACACACACACACACACATCCCGCACACACGCACAGGCATGCACACACACATACGTACAGACATGCACACACACACACGCACACTCATTGTTTGACCACCGGTATGTTGGATCCCCACACACACACACACACGCACACACACACGAACAGTGTACGACTACCGGTAGGTTGGATCCCCCCCCCCCCACACACACACACGCACACACACACGCACAGTGTACGACTACCGGTAGGTTGGATCCACACACACACACACACGCACACACACACGCACGCACAGTGTACGACCACTGGTAGGTTCCATGCGGCCGCCTAAGAGGTAGCTGCAAAGCTTTAGACCCTAAACACTCGTGTGTTTCTGTGAATTCAGCGATTTTGAGTTAGAATCCCCATCCCCCCGCAAACCTCATCGACGTCTGCACGCCTCAAGAGAAGCAAGCAGAAGCCCTGGAGCCACCCAGAAACTATCTGCGTCCCCAAACCCTCAACACACATCAGGAGTCCCAGATAAAAACTCTAGTTTGTCTCAGTCGGGGCTAGCTTTTCACTCTCTCTCCGTTTCTGTCGGGTTTCGAGTTTGTTTAACACACTCCCCCCCCCCCCCAAAAAAGAAAACATGAACAAATATCCTGAATATTTTGTATCCTGAATCCACCATTCCCGCGCAGGCTTATCGACGGCCGCGAGGCTGTCACGTTCCTCAAGTCGATCAAGAGCATCATCGAGGACCCGCGCCGCGTGCTGATTGACGTCTGAGCAGCCGTCGCGTTGGTCGGCGCGTGAGCCGGCTGGGAGGGGACATGCGGTTGGCAGGTGGCCTGCGCAGGTGGCATGCTGGAGAGGGAAAGCGGGAGAGAGCCGTCTTCTCTCCTTCTCTCTCGCATTGGGCCCAACTGAAGTGTGGGCAGCCAGCCAATGCCCGGCATGGCACGTATGTAGCTGTCGTCAATGCCAGGCTGTGTGGCGCTGGCGCCCTAGGACTGCTCTGGCGCCCATGAGCGCACCCATCCCTCGGGGACCGTTGCAGCACCGGCCCAAGCTTGTTGTGTGTTGGGGTGGGATCACCTTTGATGGTGTTGGATTTTGCAGGCGTGTGACGAAACCTACAGGCGCTTGCTAGTTGGCCTTCATAGGTTCGTATGGGCGAGGGAACGCGACGTTGTGATGTGACCAGTGCACAACAAGAGTGGCGCCGATCGCTCTGCAAACGCAAACCATCCCATCTCAAATCTGCCCAGGATTTGGGGAGCTTATGGGATTGCCGGGATTGCACGAATTCGGCCGGGATTGTCACGGCATACCTGTACAGGCCTGTCTCTTGCCTGCCTGCACTACCTCCCCTTGGGCAGCCCCCACCTCCGGGACTGGCCATTGGCGCTCCCGACTGCGCCGGTAATTCGATCAAGGCCTGAGCAGGCTTTGCACACGAAGAGGCGAAGTAGAGGACGTCCTTTGGTATGTTTCAAAACCTGGTTGCATTGACTTGACCTCTGTGACACCCCCTTGTGGTTTCCTGGATGGGCACTGCGCGGAGGTGCTCATGGGGTGCTTACTAGATGCAGAAAGATGAGCCAGCCCTGCAGCTGAGAGCGCTGACTGGCCGACGCACCGTTTCCCACAGGGGCGCAACCACATGCGTTACTTTGTTTGTGTCCGCATCCTACCCATCTGTTGTGCAAGCTGCACTGTGCGCGAGGTTGGAGGGGAGTGTTGGTAAAGGGGCAAGTGGGTAGCCGGGTATGTGGGGGGGGGGAGGGGTGGCGCGGGAGGGAAACTGCCTTCCACAGCACTCAGTTGTGCTTCTTGTAAACCCAGCACCCCAGCCGATGTTTCCGTCATTGTCCCCTCTGCTGTCTTCTCAGCTCGACTCATCTCCCTCTTCTGCATGGCACGCCTTGCACAGCTGTAAGCATCCGAGATTCGCGCCGGCCCCTTCCTGGGCATGCAGCCACACCCGCCAGCCTGTCTGATCTACACGCATGCCGTCTGACACTGCAACTGCACCCCGCCCAGGACGCTTGACATCATGAGCCACGCCTCAGAACGCCTGCTGCCGGTTTTACTGACACGCACTCGCCCAAAGGACCCCGGGGCGTGAGTAAAGATCTAGACTAAACGTTAAGGGGGGCTGCACTAGGGGAGCCCGCAAGGCAACGCAGCGAGCATGTGCACAGAGACGCCGGCAGACGTGGTGCGCTGCCTTTAAGACTCAGGCACTACACGTGCGGAGGATCTGTTGGCACTCAAACCAGCAGCTGATCGAATCTGATAAGTCATAATGACATGGGGATGATGCAGGGATTGGCACACCTGCGCGGCATATCCCCGCCCCCACACTGATATGAAGAGAGGCTGGCAAGAGCCTCTAGTGACTGCAAGTCACTGCAACTGCACTGTGATTTCACTCGGCAGTCTGTATCCTCAACACTGCCGCCTCACGTAGTCAGGACTAGTCAATGATGATGAGAGTTTTACAATCCACTTCTGGCGGTCACACGTACGGTTCCAAAGCTCCAGTGGGACTTAGAGAAACAAGGCTCAAGGCCCACAAAAGGTCAAGCTACAAGAAGCCCACGGTAACGCCATCCACACTTGGTGGCGGGCGCCAAGCAAGCAGCACCACTGTGCAGGCTGCACACCCAGCCCCTCAAATGGCCAGAGGGCGGACCCAAGGTATAAAACCATGAAGGGACCAAAAAGCCCTCCCCCAGACCACCGGAAGCGGGGCTAGTAGCACACCCGCCGCAGCACTCTACTCAGCGACCACACCGCACCCGCCACCGCACGCGTGTGGCGCCACCTCCCCTTCAAAAACACCCCCAGAGGGAATGCCATCTAGCAAGCAGGTGCAGGCACCCGCTCGCCGTCAACGACGAGGCGCGCGTGGTGGAACTGCGCCCGCTTCCCCGCAACCTTGGCGGCGAGGAAAGCGGGCCACAGCGCCTGGTGCTGCGCCTCCTCGCGGTCACTGAGGACGTCGAAGACTGCAGTCGAGTCCACGCAGCGGCGCAGCTCGTGTCTGGTCTAGTCAAGACCAGTCTTCGCCTGGGCCGCTGCTGCCCGAGCCGCCTCGCAGCACGCACCCGTTCTCCCCATCACGAAGACTGCTGCACGCACGGCATTGTAACTTTCGAGTCCAGGGGCAAGTGACTGCGCCGCCGGCGCCACCTGCCCAGTTGCGTGTCGCAGCCGTTGCCGCTGTTCGTGCACCACCACTCGGCTTATGCGCCTGCCACTGCCTTACCACAATCCCAACGCCTGAGGCGGCGCCTCGGGCAGCGCATTTCATTGTGCGGATCAGGCGCCACAGGCGCGCCGACCGCCTGAGGCGCCGCCTGAGGCGCTCCCCTGATCGCCTTGGACGCCGCCGTAAGCGTCGTCCCGATCGCCTTAGGCACCACCCCGACCGCCTTAGGCGTTATGGCCGCATTCACTTGCGCGGATCAGACGATGGGGCTGTGGTAGGGCTGGTACACCAAGCCGGGGCCGTCACCAGCGCTGGGCGCGTTGCCACATGCGCCTGACACACAACATGGCTCGTGCATCAACGCGAGCCATCTCTCCATGGCAATGCCACCATGTCAGTCGCTATCGCTGCCGTCACCGCCATTGCCAGCGCCATTGCTTTCGTCGCCATCGCTGTCGGCATCAACCGCAGCGTCCGTAAGAGTGGCCCCGAGCTCCTGCAGCAGGCGTACTATCGAGTGGTGGCCGCCTTCGAGTGTACGCCTGAGTGACACTCCACTCATGCAGGTCGCAACAGGTGCATGCTCATGCCATCCCCAAAGCATGCGCGCAATGTGTTCGTGGCCGACTTCGGCTGCAGCACGCAATGCCGTTCCGCCGATGCTGTCGGCACGCGGCGCGTGCGCCGATTCAAGCAGCAGGCGCACGATGGTCTCGTTGCCGCCGAGAGCTGCAGCCACGAGTATCATTCCATCCAAGGTGTTCGCATGTGCCGCATGCTCCGATGCCCCAAGCAGAAGGCGCACAATGGGTTCGTGGCCGTTGCGGACTGCCGAATACAGCGCCCCTCCATGTACGGAGTGAGCTTGTGGCGGATGCTCATGCCACCCCAGAAGCAGGCGCACAATCGTCTCGTGGCCGCCATCGATCGCAGAGTGCAATGCCCCTCCACCAAAGCAGTCGGCGCGCGGCGGTGACAGTGGCCACTCAAGCAACATGCGCACGATCGCATTGTGGCCACACTTGCATGCCGACCTCAGCGCCAGTCCATCTTTGTAGTCAGCGTGTGGGCCACTGTCCCCTGGCAGCTCCAGCAGGTGCCGCGCCGCCGCCTCATGCCCCAGTTTGCATGCGTGCACGAGAGCAGTCTCCTTGCAACTTCCGTGCGCATTGATGAGCAGCGCCGCCATGTGCACTGGGCTGTCCATCAGCACCTGGCGAAACTCCCGGCACACAGACAGCGCCGAGTGGATAGAGGACGGCTGCTTCGCCGCCTCACTGACGGCATCCAGCTCTGCCGCCAGCAGCTCCACCGCCGCCAGCTCTGCTGCCGCCAGCTCTGCCGCCGCCAGCTCCGCCGCCGCCAGCTCCGCCGCCGCCAGCTCCGCCGCCTCCACCTCCGCCTCCTCCAACTCCGCGGCCTCCAGCTCCGCCGCCTGACTATCGGTCTCACTCGCTGCGCTGCTCTGCTCCTCGGCGCCCTCCTCCTCGACCTCCTTCTCGGCCTGCTCTGCCGTCCACGCACCGGCGCGCACAAGAATGTCCAGCATCAGCCCAGGTGGCAGGTCCTGGATGGGGAATCCCTGGAGGGACTGGGCATGGGAGGGCACAACATGCAGTGGGGTTGGTGAGGTGCCTGGATTGTGGTGCTGCTTGCTTGGCATCCCAAGAGGGCCCTACCACATTCACAACGCCTGAGGCGACGCCTGAGGCGTCCCATTCCATGGCGCGGATCAGGTGGCGCCTCAGGCGCTCCGATCGCCTGAGGCGTCGCCTCAGGCGCACCCCTGATCGCCTCAGGCGCCGCCTTAAGCGTTATCCAAACCACCTCGGGCGCCACACCGACCGCCTCAGGCGCCCACCACCGCCTGAGGCGCACCCCCGACCATCTCAGACGTTGTGACCGCATTCCATGGTGCTGATCAGACGTTGGGATTTTGGTGGGGTGGGAGGGCACAGCATGCATCGGGATTGGTGAGGTGCTGTAGAAGATGGGCTCAAAAAAGTCCTTCCCTTCCAAAATCCCGAAGTCTGACCCGCGTCATGGAATGCGGTCATAACGTCTGAGACAGTCGGGGATGCGCCTCAGGCGGAGGTGGGCGCCTGAGGCGGTCGGTGTGGCGCCCGAGGTGGTTTGGATAACGCCTAAGGCGACGCCTGAGGCGATCGTCGGTGCGCCTCGGGCGGCGCCTCAGGCGGGCAGAGCGCCCGAGGCGACGCCTGATCCGCGCCATGGAATGGGACGCCTCAGGCGCCGCCTTAGGCGTTGTGAATGTGGTAGGGCTAGGTGTCGTTGTCGGGCGCTGTTGGCCTTATGTACCAGTGTATTTGTGACAGGTGCCTGGATTGTGGTGCTGCTTGCTTGGCGCCCGCCACCTCGTGTGGGTGGCGCAACCGTGGGCTTCTAGCTTGACCTTTTGATGGGCCTCCTGCCTGCTGTCTGATAGTCCCGCCGGAACTGTGGAACTGTTTGTGACCGCCGGCAGTGGTTTTGTAAACTCATCTCACATGCAATGATGGATTCGAGGCCGTGCGTTGGCGCAGCCCGCGCCATACAAGGGTGCGCAACTGGTCAGAACTTGCGCGACCTCGCGGGCCCTCCTAGTTGAGACCCCCTATACTTCTAGTCTAGGCCTCAATGCATACCCCGGAGTCCTGTGAAATCCAAGGCCCTACCACAATCCCAGCTCCTGAGGCGCGCAAGTCAAGGCAGTAACGCCTGAGGCGGTTGGGGGCCCTACCACATTTACAACGCCTGAGGCGGCGCCTGAGGCGTCCCATTCCATGGCGTGGATCAGGCGGCGCCTCAGGCGCTCTGACTGCCTGAGGCGCCGCCTGAGGCGCACTCACAATCGCATCAGGCGGCGCCTTAGGCGTTATCCAAACCACCTCAAGCGCCACACCGACCGCCTCAGGCGCCCACCACCGCCTCAGGCGCACCCGGGACCGTCTCAGGCGTTATGACCGCATTCCATGGCGCGAATCAGACGTTGGGATTTTGGTAGGGGTGTGTGCTGCAGGCGGTGGTGGGCGCCACACGTGATCTGGGTGGCGCCTAAGACGGTCGGGTGCGCCAAGGGTGGTTTCGGCGCGTCTGAGGCGCTGCCACATCCGTGCAAGTGAAGACGGCGCCCGAGGCGTTGGGAATGTGGTTGGGAGGGTGCGCATGCCCGGTCAGCGGGCGCACCTGGGGAGCGGAGGAGTCGGTGGCCGTCGCCTCTTGGGCACCACCGATCTCCATCGCCTCGGCCTCTGTCTGCGCGTGTGCAAGTGCAGGGGTGCGGGTTGGTTTTCCTGTTTGACCAGGGGCGCGCCGTGAAGGCACCGTGCGCATGCATGGATGCGGACTCGCTGCCACCCCGCCCCTGCAGCCCACAATGCCGACGCCATACAGCCAGGGATGTAAAGTAGGGCGTTTTCGGAAGGAGTGACAGGGGTCTCGGTGCGCATGCCCTGCCAGCCCTGTCCTGTGACAGAGACCTTAGTGCGCATGCCCCGTCAGCGGGCGCAACTGGGTAGCGACGGAGGCAGCGGCCGCCTCCTCTCGGTCGCCACCAAACTCCATCGCCTGGACCTGCGTGTGCGCACGGGCAAGTTGAGGGGTTCATGCTGCATGCTTCTTGCTGTTGGAGCAGGAACGCCCAAAGGCACCGTGCGCATGCGGTGGATGCGGACTCTCGCTGCTGCCCTGCGCCTGCAGCCCACCACGCCGACGCCATGCAGCCCGCTCCCCCCTCGCACCTGAGACATGACCTCCAGGGTGCGTCACTCAGCGTCCATGCGTGTGATGCTGCTCGCGGGTCGACCTCGACTGCGCAAAATCCAGGCAGGTGAACGCATGTGAGAGCGCGCCCGTGCCTTGGATGGGTGGCGGTGGATGTGGTGGCGAGTGTGACAGTTGACAGGGGGTAGAATTTGGCTTCCCTTGAAGTGAGGAGCAGAGGGTGCCTCGCGGTGAGCAACAACCTGGCAACAACCCTAATGCAGCATGCAGCATCATGCAGCCGCGTGCAACAGCCTCTCTAACCTTATTGAACAGCACTATCGCGTGCTTCTCTGCTTCTCAGGCCACGCTGGCCAGGGTCTGCGAGGGAGGTGGGAAATTCGAATCTGGCGAGGGCGAAGGAGTGCAGCCGGGAAATTAGAATCTGGATGAATGCTGACGCGATTGGCAAGAGTTGGTCAGGGCGGTGCTGGCCAGCACCGTGACTGCCCAGCACGCCTCGCTGGGCGTGACCCAAGGCGAGTGGTTGTCGGTGCTCGTGTGAGTGCTGGCAAGCGACCCTATACATGCTCGTGTCTGGTTCGCAGCGGCCCTTTGCGCTTGATTCGGATGCACAAGATTTTTGGTAAGGCATGCAGGGGCCCTGCAGGCTGGAGCTTGCTGGTGTGCGATGTGCGAGGTGAATTCGCCGGGGGGCACTCACCCCTGTTTCGCAAATGTAGCACCCTTTGTCGGGAGAATAGTGTGTGTATGGTTTTATAGTATAACCGTCGGCCCATATGCAGGCGTCGTCGCGTTCTCTTGAAAAGGGAAAAGGCAGGGAATCCACACCTGACGCGCGCACAACACGCAGCGATTTGTGTTAGGGAGAAAGTTGTACATTGGGGTTCTTGCACCCCAGGCACCATCGAGGGAGCGCGCCACCCACGCACATCGCCTATGGAGGTTGTTTTACCGCTGTTGAGCGTCTGGCGGGGGTGGTGGAGAGCCATGTGTCGACGAGGCCCGGGGCATCCCCCCCATGCACCCCATGCGGACTGCCCGCGACCTCTAGAACGGTAACATATGGCCTAGGAACAATGATCCAAGGCGGGGGTGCCTCCGTGGGGCGGTCCTGAGCTGGTCGGGCAGTGCCAGGTGTGAGTGGGTGTGGGGCAAAACCATCTTGAAGTTCACGCGACGATACCCAGACTTCGACCCGAGTTAGGTAGGTCACCTGTACTTGACGGTCCTTACGCACAGCTTCCTCTGAGAAAATATCGGTTTGCGGTCAGTTCAGTCAAGAGCGGTGTCGAAAGCAGTGCGACCTGCACACATCCACACCCTACAGACGCGAAGGGCGGTTTAACCCAGGTTAAACGGCGGTTTAACCAGAGATAAAGGGTGCGACGGGGTTACCCGACTTTACCGGTTAAAGCAGGTGTAACTTGGTTTAACGAGGGTTTAACGAGGGTTTACCCGCAGTTTAACCAGGCGCAGGGTTTACCCGCAGTTTAACCAGGCGCAGGGTTAGGCCGCGTTTAACCAGGCGCAGGGTTTATCCGCAGTTTAACCAGGCGCAGGGTTTAACCGCAGTTGACCCTCGAACCAGGCAGCTGGCAGGCAGCTGCGAGAATCAGTAGTGGGCACAGCCAAATTGTTGACATATTTCTACTCCTCACTCCTGCCCACTCCTGCTCTGTAGGCGTTCCACCAACATGTTCGCACGCACGCATTGGCGGTTCGCGCACGCGCCAAAAGGGTTCAACACAGGTTTAACCGCTTACCGAGTTTAACGAGGTTAAACCCAGGTTAATCTCATTCAGGTTAAACCTTGGTTAACCACTTCGCGGGTTTACCCAGGGTTGAACACAGGTTTAGCTTAGGTTTAACCAGGCGCAGGGTTTAACCCAGGGTAACCCCTGGTTCAACTCAGGTTTATCCCCCCCCCCTCCAGACATGCACACACACACACACGATCTGCAAAAGTAACACCTTAGGGCTCTCATCGCCAGCTGCCCGAGGATGTCGTGTTGATGTAGAATATCGATAACTGGTAGCAATCTGTCTCATCCTGACACTTGCCGTTCGTCCTTGCACACCACCTGCATGGTGTGCACGCGGCACCATGCAGGGCACTTCATATGTTGGCTGTACACGTCTCACGGGAGGGTTACGTCCAGCACGACATGATTCGCCCCATGTCCTCCTATGTGGCGCCCTGGAGGTGGGAGCTCTAAGCCAACAACAGCAGGCAAGCGGAGACCGAGGCGGGGTTTACAAGTTTTACATGTACGCGCATGGAGGACCCCGGGGAGTGAGCTCCCCCACCAATACACAGGACCTCCAGGTTGGGACTCACAGAGAACACTCCAGAGAGGCCTGCACGAAGCCGTGGGTCAGCCACTCAGAGTTCATGAGCCTGCAGCTGCACCTGCCATTATGCTCCACAATCAGAGAGCCCTACAGCCCTTGCAGAATTCCTACAGCCATGCCAAAAGCATCAGCCAAGCAGGCTACCCGATCCGCCCAGCAGGTTGGATGCGCTCAACTGCTGCTTCTGCTGCTGCAGCTGCTCCAGCGTCAGCCAAGCAGGCCACCCCCAACACCGCCCAGCAGGTTGGATGCGCTCGGCGCCTGCGGCAGCGCCGCGCCAGTCATGTTCATGAGGCCGCGCCCGAAGTGCTCCGCGACGACGGAGAAGCCGTCCGAGGTCTCTCGAAGCTCGGTGAAGAAGCGGTCCTGCTGAGAGCCGCCCGCAGTGAGGTTACGGCGGATCTCGAGGACGCGCCTGCATGCATGCACGCAGCGGGTTGAGGGGTTGGGCCTCGGCGCAAGAAACGGCCCTCAACAAACGGCCCTCTTATGGCCATTCGACCCCCCCGCCCCCCCCCGCTGTCCACCCCAGGCACGCACACACGCCCTATTTTGGCCGACCTGAAGTCTGGCGCGCAGATCGGGCACTCTGCGTCGTTGTCCCCAAGGGACCGCTGGTTGAATGAGTGGCCGCAGTAAAAGTGGACGACGGGAAGCTCCAGGGGCTGGCCAGTCACAGAGCACTGCACGTCGGATGGGGGGAGGGGGGGCAGCAGCAGCGTAAGCGTTGTTAGCGTTGGCAGCGGCAGCAGAGTGGGTGGAGTGGGAAGAGGATACAACACAGGAGCGTCATCACATTGCTGGGTGGGTGGAGGGCGGAGCAGCACAGCACAGCACAGCACAACGCAGCACAGCACAGCGCAACCCAGCACAAATCACCTTTGAGTTCTGGAACACGCGCGGCTGTTTGCGCAGCTGCTGCACCTCCTTTCGCATTGCCGACGTCTCGAGAGCCAGGCGAGACACAGCCTCCCTCCCCTGCGTGTGTGTGAGCGTGTGTGCGTGTGTGCGTGCGTGCGTGCGTGCGCGTGTGTGTGTGTGTGTGTGTGTGCGTCGGTGTGAGTGTGTGTGTATGCGTGTGTGTGTGTGTGTGTGTGTGTGTGTGTGTGTGTGGTCTAGTTACGCTTGCGAGGGACAGTCTGCCCCCCCCCCCCTCCCCCTTGCCCTGCCGTCCGTCCCTTGGTGCACCTCGGCTAGGTCCGCCGTCTCTCGCGTGAGCGCCCGCGACAAAAAGTCTCGCACGTGGCCGACGGTCGCGCTTGGGTGGCGCTCCAGTGCCTGCGTGAACAGAGGTCGGAGGGGGGTTATGAAGCAGGCCACACGGAGAGTGGCTAGTTAATGCTGCAAGTCAACTATCGTTGTAATTACCTGCAGCACCAGCAGCGGCGGCATCACGTCGGCGTCCTCAATGTGCGCAGCAACCGCGAGCGCGTGCGCGAGAGACTGCTCCGGCGGCGGCAGCAGCGAGCGCTGCCCCTGCTGCTGCCCCTGCTGCCCCTGCGCCTCCCCTTCCGCCGCCCTTGCCCCTGCGCCCCCTGCCTCTCCCTCTGCTTCCGCCCACGCCACGCCCTGCTCAATGAAGTGCTCCAGCGCGTTGCCCCACAGCTGGGGGTCCCCGCCGCGCGAGTTGTCACCGTAGCGAAGTGCGGCTGCGATTAGGCCGTCGGCGTCACCTCCGTCCATGAAGACCTGTGTGCAGGGAGGGAGGGGAGGCGAGTGGGTGCGTGCGTGGGTGCATGCGCGCGTGGACGCAGGTCTGTGAGGTGTGCCTTTGGGTGTGCCTTTGGGGGGGGTGATTGGTTCGATGTGTTCGAGGTGTACGCCGCGCGAGTCATTGCCGCAGCGCACTGAGGCGGCGATCAGGCTGTCGGCGTCACCGCCGTCCATGCAAACCTGTGTGGAGTGTGTGGAGTGTGAGGCCGTCGGCGTCACCTCCATCCATAAACACCTGTGCACAGGGAGGGAGGGAAGGCGGGTGGGTGCGTGCGTGCGTGCACGCGCGCCCCCACGCAGGCCTGTGGGGGCTGCCTTTGGGGGTGTGATTGATACGATGTGTTGGGGTGTCGGTCGCGCGAGTCGTTGACGTAGCGAAGTGCGGCGGCGACGGGGCCGTCGGCGTCGCCTCCGTCCATAAAAACCTGTGTTGAGTGTGTTAGAGTGATTTGAAAGGGATGGGGACGTCCACACACACACACTTTCCATCTCCGCAACAACGCGTAAAACTGTCAGCACGCACACGCAAACACACCCACACATCCACACTTCTATTCCACGCCTGCAGCAGCTTGTCAGGAAGAAGATTCCACACACACGCACACTTTCCGCAGCCGCAGCCTGGTCGTACAGGAAGACCATTCCATACACGCCCACACATTCACACCTGGCCCCACACATCCACACCTGCAGCAGTTCGCGGTACAGCCGCAGCCGGTCGTACAGGAAGACCAGGCCCTCGCTGCAGCCGTGCAGCCGGCACAGCACCAGCGCGTGATCGGGATCGTACCTAGCAATTGATACGGGGTGTGGTGGAGGTGTGGATGATAAGGTGTGAGCACGCGTGCGTGAGAGGGAGGTGTGCAGCCGGCACAGCACCAGCGCGTGGTCGGGATCGTATCGACCAACGCGTTACTCCTTCTCATTCCAACTGAAGCATACCCACTGCACGCACGCGGCGGTGCGCTGTGCATGCTAATACGGGGTGTAACAAGGCACGTTGAGTACCTCAGAGGACCTAGGAGTCCCCCCTACTCACTTGGGGTGGTCGGGTGTGTGGTGCGGCCACCCAGACTGAAGCAGCTCCACCGCGCGCGCGCGGCGGTGCACGCGCGACGCGTCCGCACGCGCCTTGGCGCCGCTACCGCCACCAGCACCACCGCCGCTGCCAGCACTGCCGCCGCCGCCGCCACCACCGCTGCTGCCACCGCCGGTGCTACAACCAGCACTGGCGCTGGCACCGCCTGCCGGCTGCCCCTGCTGCTGCACCCCCGCTGCCCCGGTAGCACCCGATCCGCCGGGAGCAGCAGCGGCGGCGGCGGTTGCAGCGCCACCAGCCTTGCTCTCCTGGAGCGAGGCGTGAGGCGGGGCGGGCGTGAGTCATGCGGCACGCCTTCTACCGGTGGCATGCACAAACACGGGAGTCATGCGGCACGCCTTCTACCGGTGGCATGCACAAACACACGTGGCATGCGATTCAATGCCAGGAGCAGCAGCAGCAGGTCAGCAGCATGTCAGCAGCAGGTCACACAGGTCATGTGGGAAAATATAGCT
Source organism: Chlamydomonas sp. UWO 241 (assembly GCA_016618255.1). Classification (NCBI taxonomy): domain Eukaryota; kingdom Viridiplantae; phylum Chlorophyta; class Chlorophyceae; order Chlamydomonadales; family Chlamydomonadaceae; genus Chlamydomonas; species Chlamydomonas priscui. Next base: position 60,895 of record VFSX01000068.1, on the reverse strand, counting down.
GCGCCCCCGCAGCCGCGGAAGCATGTCATGCAACAGGAGCAGCGGCTGCGGCAGCGGCAACAGCAGCAGCAGCAGCAGCAGCGGTAGCAGCAGCGGCAGCAGCAGACGCCGTTTCAGTCTCAGCAGACGCAGTCTCAGCAGACGCGGGCCTCGTTTCATCATGATACAATACATGAGTACGTGCGTACCTCCTTCTCCCGCTTCTCCTTCTCCCTCCTGCTCTTCTTGCCGCCCTTCCTCCCCTCCTTGCTGCCCGCTGAAGCAGCAGCAGCGGCAGCAGCGGCAGCAGCGGCAGAAGCAGACGCCGTCTCAGCTGCGTGCGCGACCACCCGCTCCGAAGACTCCTCCTCGTCAGCCAGCTCCTCTGCCAGGTACAGTTCCAGCAGCGTGTGGTATAGCATGCGTTCTGCTGGTGTGGCCGCAGTGCCACCGGGGGCTGCGGACTGGCCGGATATGCCTCCTGCTCCGCCACTGTGTGTGTGTGTGTGTGTGTGTGTGTGAGTGATGAGAGGGGGGCCGAAGGGAGGAGGGAAGGGGGGGGCCACGGTGCCACCGGGGGCTGCTGACTGGCCGGATATGCCGCCTGCTCCGCCACTGTGTGTGTGTGTGTGTGTGTTTCATGAGAGAGGGACCAGAGGCAGGGGGGGAAGGGGGGGGCTACGGTGTCACCGGGGGCTGCTGACTGGCCGGATATGCCGCCTGCTCCGCCACTGTGTGTGTGTGTGTGTGAGTGTGTGTTTCATGAGAGAGGGACCAGAGGGAGAGGGGGGAGGGGGGAGCACCCGGGGCTGCTGACTGGCCGGATATGCTGCCTGCCCACCACTGTTGATGGGTAAGGGGGGGAGGGGGGGGTATGCGAGAGAGAGATGGTAAGATGAGAGGCAGCGGTCACGCAAAATAGGTGGTAATAGAGAGGTATGGTGAGAGAGGGAGGCATGATCCACAGAGACGGCACACGAGAGGAATCGTCATAACCAAACACACCCGCTGAAGATGCACGCGCACAGGCGTGTAAGAGCGCCGCCAGGCGGTCATAGGAAGCCCTCCTAGTGGTCACAGGTCCTCCTAGGAGGTCCTCCTCTAGAAGGTCCTCCTAGGTGTTGAGCTGCAGTGACAGCCCACGGTCACGTTGACTGCCTGTTACTACTACTGCTTTTCCACGGCTATCTGATTGTCACACGGGCACTTTGCTGCTCTTGGAGATTGCTTACTGAGATCTTATATGAATCATACTGATTGCTTCTCTCCCTGGGCAGACAGACACACAGCACACGCCACTCTGATCGTGGCGTGTCCCTGTCCCTTGTCTCTGCCAGGTGAGTAGGTTTGCCCCTTGCAGTCTGGAACCTGTCCTAGGCACTGCTATGCTGCAGCCTGCATGCAAGCCTGCGGGCTGCTATGCAACCCCCCTCAGCAGCATATGCCTCTCCCCTTCCCCTCTGTCAACTCTGATCGTGGCGTGTCCCTGTCCCTTGTCTCTGCCAGCGCCCCCCTGTATATCGACACTAGGAGTCCTCCTATTGGTCACATGTCGGGCTTTCCCTTGATTTCCCCACATCACACCACACCTCCCCACACCTCCTCACCCCACACCATCCACACCTGTTGAGTGTGAACTCGAGCAGGGACAGCGCCGTCGGGTGGTCACAGTGGTCACAGTACAGGCTTTCGCCTTTCTTCGCGCCCCTTACCTCCCGACGCCCCCCCAAACCTCCCCACCCCATACTATCCACACCTGTACAGTATGACCTCACGACAGCGCCAACGGTTGCTGAAAGTGGCCACAGAAAAGGCTTTCGCCCTTGTTCACGACCCTTACTTCTTCACGCCTCCCCACATCTCCCCACCCCATACCATCCACACCTGTTGAGTATAAACTCGCACAGCAGCATGAGCGCCGTCGGGCGGTCGGAGTACAGGTGAGCAAAGTCTGCGACAGACGCGACGTAGCCTGTGGGCATGTACACGGCATGCACAGGGGTTACATTGGCAGTGCACGCACCAAGAGGGGGGGGAGGGGGGGGGCATTGACAGCATCTATTTAGTGCGGCAGGGCAGGGAGGGGGTGGATAGGAGGCGTGAGGGGCGATCCGAGTGGAGTGGAGGCAAGTAGATAAAGGCATACCGCCCATGTGTGCTGAGATGGGTGGAAGGGGGGGGGGGGCATTGTCAGCATCTATTTAGTGCGGCAGGGCAGGGAGGGGGTGGATAGGAGGCGGGAGAGGCGGTCCGAGTGGAGTGGAAGCAAGCAGATAAGGGCATACCGTCCGTGTGTGCTGAGATGGGAGGAGGGTGAGGGGGGGGGTGAGGGGGGGCATTGTCAGCATCTATTTAATGCGGCACGGGAGGGATGGATGGATGGAGGGGGGGGGGGTAGAATGAGCAAATTCTGCGCGACGTGGCCTGCGGGCATTGGTCAGTTGCGCAATTGCAGCATGAGTTGCGCATGACTTGCTGGGGCAGCACTCACAGGCGCAGCAGCTGGCGCAACGCGGGCAGCAGCAGCAGCAGCAGGGGCGCCAACAGCAGGGGCAGCAGGGGCAGCAGGGGCAGCAACAGCAGGGGCAGCAGGGGCAGCACGGGCAGCAACAGCAGGGGCAGCAGGGGCAGCAGGGGCAACAACAGCAGGGGCAGCAGGGGCAGCAACAGCAGGGGCAGCAGGGGCAGCAGGGGCAGCAACAGCAGTGGCAGCAACAGCAGGGGCAGCAGGGGCAGCAGCGCAATTGCTGCATGAGTTCCAAGGCGCAGGGAGGCAAGGAGGTGTGTGTCTGTGTGGGTGGTCGACTTTACAGTCTTGATGGACGCCTTTAATGGCGTACTAGACTTTTGCTTGCGCACTCAATCCCTGAGGCAGGCAGATACTATCACCCGCACTAGTCCACTGAGTGGATACAGTGGGTGTGTGGGTGTGTGGGAGAGCAGACGCGACGTAGCCTGTAACGTTCGTCGGGCCGTTACGGGTGTCCTCTGCGTGCTCGCTCGCACACGCGTGCAGCTCCCCCCCCCCCCAACACACGCCATCTTTGTGTGTGGTATTTTTGTGTATATTGATAAACAGTCTCATCAGACGAGAGAAATCTGGCCCGATTATTGTCGTCCTTACTGGCGTCCCCTGCATGCTCGCCAGCACTCGCGTGTGGTCCCCCCCCCCCCCCCCCCCCCCATTTCAGTGCTTGGGGGGAATCAGAGGATGAAGCGAATTGGACCCCTCTTTTCTTCGACCCTTACCTGTGTCACCTGCGTGCTCGCTTGCACTAGCGTGTGGTCCGTGCGGGATGCAGAGCTCCATCAGCAGGCGCGTGGCGGTCTCCGCGCGCCGGCTGATCAGCACCTGAGAACAGTGATAGCCGGTGTGGGTGAGTGAGAATGAGTGAGAGGATGTGTTCTTATGTGGGGAAGCGTGTGTGTTGTTTCGCAACCGCAGAGGGGGCGCGCCAGGGGTGCAGAGCTCCATCAGCAGGCGCGTTGTGGTTTCCGCGCGCAAGCAAGCACTTGATTGCAGCTGCCAGGGAGATAGAACAGTGAGAATCAAGAAAGGAGTGGGGCGGAAGGAATTGAAAGAAATAAAAGGGAGGGAGAGGCGCGAGGGTTGCTGTAGTGCAAGGGACGCAGAGCTCCATCAGCAGGCGCGTGGCGGTCTCCGCGCGGCGGCTGATGAGCACCTGGGAAGAGTGGGAATGGGTGAGGATGAGTGCAGTGCTTCTTCGATTGGGCGGTTTGCCGCCTACGGCGGTTTCTGGGCGGTAATCATTAATTATTTTTTGAGGGTTTACCGGCAGAATTTGGGCGATTTTTGTCGATTTTTGCTTTACTTTCGATTTTGCCGATTTTGGCCGATTTTGGTCGTGGCCGCCAACGGCCGGGCTGTTATAATTTATGAATTGAAATAAATTGAAGAAGCACTGGATGAGTGAGGATGCATGACAAGTGATGATGGATATTACAGTCTGTCTGACACCTGGGGCTCGATTAACGGAGGCGCGTTCTCGTCGCCGAGCCCTGGACCCAGCAATGCGGCGCTGCTGGTGACTAGGATCTCCGTGCCGCTGACGAGCGGGATAAAATACGACTGGCCTGGCTCCTGTTAGACTGTCCCTCGGTGGAAACTACAGGAGCGGCTTGCCCGGCGCTGTCATGGCTTGGCGAGTAGCCGCGGCGCTGCCGCGACCCGTGCTGGGAGACGGCCCTTATCCTCCTCCCATGCAGGACGCCATGCGGCACCGATCTCGACGAGTTGATCGACGAGCGGAGGAGCTGGCGCCCGTCAATGCATGCTGGACATCGGTCAAGATGGCTGCTCGTGGGGGCGAGCTACCATCAGGGCTTCAGCGGTGGTGACCGCCGAGGCAACAACAGAGTTTATCCGCTTCACCATCGCAGCGTTTGTCACCGCGCTCACCCTCGGGGGCACTCTTCTGCCGGTGACTGGCGTCGGCATTGGTCTTCAGGCAGCCTGCCATGACGACTCAGTTTGCCCAGGCCCCCCTGGAGGGTGGGACCTGGCCATGCATTACGCATGGGGCGCAGGCAGAGCCCCATGCATGGAGTTGGACAACCATGCACCATGCCAGGCGGGGACTTTTCTGCTTCAGCGCCGCCAGTCGGCACAGCCGGCGTGGTTGGCCTCAAAGGCCAGGAGGAGGACGGTCCTTTCCTATACGCTCCTTGCCAGACATGTCCCTCAGGGACTTGTTTGGGTCTAAACTAGCCGGCGGGAGCGGTAGTCTAGACGGCAGGTAACCGGCTGGTGGCTATCGTCCTTCACAGGGCGGTGGCACTAGGACTAGTGTTGTCTTAGCTGGAATGCCATGTAACTGTAACTGTAACTGTAACTGTAACTGTCTGACACCAGTAATGATGTGAATAAGACCTGTGTCGGCTCTAGCGCCCGACACCTTGAACTCAAGAAGTGAGTGAGAAAAGCGAAGTGCGCGGGGTGGTGGTGCTGTCCGAAGACGCTGGGAGAGAGTGTGCTGGGACGCACAGCTCTGCCAGGTGTGTGGCGGTTTCAACGCGCCGGCAGAGCAGCACCTGAGTACAGCAGCGAAGGGAGAGAGAACAGTGAGAATCAAGAGGGAGGTGCAGCCTTTGGTTGGAAATAACAGAGTCATGGGATGAGCTGGCTGGCAGGCAGGCCGCGGCAGCGCGTCGAAAAATGTGATGGCATTGACACACATTGCACACAAAATGCCACCTTGCCAGACCGCCGCAGCGCGTCTGCGCGCTTGGAACGGCAGCGTGTATGGGAACACGTTGGCGTCGTCGAATGCTTTCCCTTTACATGTATGTAGAGGATGTAGGAGCCGTACACGGCTCTTGATGATGATGATGGATTTTACAGTCGTGTGTGACGAGCCTACCGGCTAGCGTATTCGACCTTGCTCGGCATATAACGCCCGAGCGCTACAGACGGGTGGCTGGCTACTGGTGGTGGGGGACTCGTGGGTCGGGGCTGGACCTAGACAGGGCACTCGGCCCCCAGATCTGACTCCTCCCCGTGGGGGCACGGCCGGGGTTCACAAGCCCGCGGGATCGTTTCCCCTAGGCCTCCACCGTAGCGGCAGCAGAGGCTACTGATCATTGATCATACTCCTACATTTAAACCAGTGCTGATTGGATATGCCGTCTCTATATATACTATACTATATACTATACTACACTACCGTACAGGGCATGAGCCTTCGCGGGGGGGTCGAACAAATGATTGTTTAATCGCTCCACGGGGGTCGTCTTCAGCCAATTTGACGCCCAAAATCGAAACGACTGGATGCTTTTGATGACAGAGAAACTCAGGAAATTCTCTGTCATAGGACTATGAGGACGATCATTGGACAGAGGAACTCCCATGAGGATGATTCTGAGGATGATGATACACTCCAAAAAACACCTTGCGATAACGCCGCAGCGCCTGAGCGCGCGCCGGCCGCGGCAGCGTGTCCATAAATGCAATGGCGTCATCGTATGCGTTCCCTTATACAATTCCTTTACACCAAAAACAAAGTTCCGAGTGGATTGGCCGCCTCTGTATACTCCCCACATGGACACACCTTGCCGTAACGCCGCAGCGCCTGAGCGCGCGCCGGCCGTGGCAGCGTGTCCAGAAATGCAATGGCGTCATCGTATGCAGCGGTGTCGTCGAGGAGGATCTCGAGCACCCACTCGGGCTGGCATGCGGCGCTGTGTTGAGGAGTGTGGGCTTGTTTTGAGGGTGCAGGGGTGTGGACGGTGTGTCATCAAGTAAGACCTCCAGCACCCACTCGGGCTAGTATGCGGCGCTGCGTTGGGAGTGTGGGAGTGTGTGTGAAGATGTGTTGAGGGCGTGGAGGGTGTGGAGGGTGCTTTCAGGGTTTCTTTGGCGTTGATTTGGATCTCGAGCACCCACTCGGGCTGGCACGCTGCGCTGCGTTGGGGTGTGTGTGAGTGTGTGGATGGTGTGGGAGGGTGTGGAACGTGTGGAACGTGTAGATGTGGCATCAAGATGGGATATGTCAAGCACGCACACAAGCTTGCACACGGCACTGCGGTGGGGTGTGTGGGAGGGAGCGTTTGGAGGGTGTGGAAGGGTACGGGTTTGTGGATAATGCGGATGGTGTTTTCAGCGTTTATTTGGCGTTGATAAGGATCTCGAGCACACACTCGGGCTGGTATACAGCGCTGCGGTGGGCAGTGTGTGTGTGTGTGTGTGTGTGGAAGGTGTGGAGGGTGTGATCAGGGTTGCTTTGGCGTTGATTCGGACCTCTAGCACCCACTCTGCCTGGCACGCGGCGCTGCTGTTGTGTGTTGTGAGTGGAGGGTATGGCGTTCTGACGTTTTAGGTGCTGAGGGTGCACACATACATAAGACATACATAAGACATACATAACAGTGTGTTTATCTCCTTCATCTCCCCTACTTCTCTCTCTCTCTTTCTTTCACTCCTCTCTCTCTGTCTCTCTTTCTCCTCCCTCTCTTTCTCTTTCTATTTTCCTTCATCTCTTCTCCCTCGCACTGTCTTTCTTACCTCGCCACCCACAGCGCATGCTGGTGGTACCCAGCTGCCATCAGTACACACCCCTAACACACATACCCAAACGCGCCTTCGACCACCGACTAGAGGCTCCCTTTCTCTGCTCTCTGTTTCTTCACATTCTTCCTCTCTTTTTGATCTGGGACTACACGTTGGCAGGCAGCCGGCTGGTGGCTACCGCCCCTCACAAGGAATTGTAAGGGCCAGAACTGGACTTGGGTCTAGGCGGTGGTACTAGGACTAGAGGTAGTCTTTGCTAGAAAGCCAATGTAACTGTAGCTTGCTCTCACCTAGCCACGCCTAGGGTGCACACATACATGACACATACATAGCACATACATAACACATACATAACACCTACATAACAGTGTGTTCATCTCCTTCATCTCCCCTACTTCTCTCTCTCTCTCTTTTTCTTGCACTCCTCTCTCTCTGTCCCCCTTTCTCCTCCCTCTCTTTCTATTTCTATTTTCTTTCATATCTCCTCTCTCCCACTGTTTCTCTTACCTAGCCACCCACAGCGCGTGCTGATGGTACCCAGCGGCACGAAGCACCCGCACTGCAGTTTCAGCATCGAATCGAAGGGCGGCGGGCGACGCAGGGAGGTGCACGGGCCTGATGGTGGGGATAATGTGTTTGTATGTGTACGTGTGTGTGTGTGTGTATGTGTATGTATGTGTGTGTGTGTGTTTGTGTGCAGGAGTTGTGTTTTACAGTATCAGAATCAAGGCACAGGGCGGCAAAGTAAGGAGTTGAACAGGCCCTACACACACGCATACACGCACGCATGCACACACACACACACACACACACCTGGGCGTGCCACTGGACACTGCAGATGACGGTGCTGTCCAGTCACCTGAGAAGTGTGGGGACGAGTGTGAGTGAGAAGAGTGGGGACGAGTGAGAGTGGGAAGAGTGAGAAAAGGGAGAGTGAGAAGAGTGGGAACGAGTGAGAGTGACAAGAGTGAGAACGAGTGGGAGTGGGAAGTGTAGGAACGAGTGAGAGTGAGAAGTTAGGGAACGAGTGAGAGTGAGAAGAGCTGGGAAAAAAGAGTGAGGATGCAAACTGTGGGTACGAGAGCAGGGACAAGAGAAGAGTGCGAAGGAGAAGAGTGAGAATGGGAAGAGTGATAACCAGAAGGGTGGGAGCAACAAGAGTGACGGCGCAAAGAGTGTGAACAAGAAGAGGGAGAGAGAAGGATCCAGGCAGATATGAAGGTGTGTTCAAATCAGTGATTCCCCTGCGAGCCGTACACCGCTCCGAGCCGGGTTTCCCATTTCCCAGAAAACCACCCCACACTTAGTGGGTGAGAGCGTGGAGCGATGCGTTAGAAAGCTCTTGCCGAGAGCAGCACAACGGCATGCATTGCATGAATACCCGCTGTGTATTGTGCCTGGTATGAGCGGTCAAAGTTGCTGGAGCCGGCAAAAATCTAGTTACTAAAATCCTTCCCAGGGACCACTGGTTCAAATTCCTCAGGGGTAGCTCCGTTCTGTCAATCTGTCACCCCGGTGTTCATGTTTCCAGGCCCTCCCACATTCACAACCCCTGAGGCGGCGCCTCAGGCGTCCCATTCCATGGCGCGGATCAGGCGGCGCCTCAGGCGCTCCGACCACCTGACGCGCCGCCTGAGGCGCACCCCTGATCGCCTCAGGTGTCGCCTCAGGCATTATCCAAACCGCCTCAGGTGCCACCCCGACCACCACCGCCTGAGGCGCACTCCAGACCGTCTCAGGCGTTATGACCGCATTCCATGGCGCGGATCAGACGGAATTTTGGTAGGGAGGTTGCCGGTTGGCTTACAAAAACACTGCTACTCACCGCCCCCTCCCTCATATATAGGTCATATGAAGGCCCTTGACAAGTCTGTCTGCGGGCTTGTCACACCAGCAACGCACTGGATGGATTGAGCTGTGTTCAAGGCCAAACTACAGCCGGAGTACAGCCAAATGGCTGTGAAAACAACAAAAAATGTCCCCACCGCCGCCCCCCTCTGCAGGCCCGCCGCCCATGCTGCGGGGGCATATATGTGTATTGTGAGGGCTCGGCTGTATTGTGAAGGCTCGGCTGACAAGCTCTGTCTGGCGGGCTGGGCAGACTAACAGCCCACTAGATGGATTGAGCTGTGTTCAAGGCCAAACTACAGCCGGAGTACAGCTAACAGTAACAGTAACAGTAACACGGGGTTTCCAGCTAAGCAGGCTACTCTTCTACTAGAGACACCCCCCGATACTCTAACACACTTAAGCACTGGAGTACCGCCGGCTCCCGGCCGATAGACTACCCCAAACAGCGGTCTCTGAGAGACATGTCTGGCAAGGAGCAGATAGGAGAGGACCTTCTTCAGGGTCACAGTAGTGGCCTTGTGGCCAGTCAAGCCGGCAGAGCCGACTGGCGCTGACTGGAACAGTCCCTGCCTGGCAGTGCATGGCTGTCTAGCTCTCGTTTGCATGGGGCTCAGCCCGCTCCCCATCCTCATGCATGGCCAGGTCCCACCCTCCAGGGGGGCATGGACGACAGAGTTGTCATGGAGGCTGCCTGAAGACCTTCCAACGCCAGTCACCGGCAGACGAGCACCCCCGAGGATGAGCGCAGTGACAAACGAAGTACAGCTAAATGGCTGTGAAAAAAACATAATCACTGCCGCCCCCCTCTGCAGGCCCGCCGCCCATGCTGCTGCGGGCGTACATAGTTCATGCAAAGACTCGTGACAAGCTCTGTCTGCCTGGCTGGGCGGAATCCAACTCAACTGGAAGGATACAGCCGCGTACAAGGTAAAACATACAGTCGCATTACAGCCAAATGGCAGTGGGAAGTAAAGAAAAAAACTATCCTCACCGCCGCCCCCCTCTGCAGGCCCGCCGCCTGTGCTGCTGCGGGTGCCGCCGCCGGGGCCTCCTGCCGGGTCACCTTTGGTGTGCATGTGTGCGTATGTGTGTTGTGTGTGTGTGTATGCGTGTGTGTGTGTGCATATGTGTGTGTGCGTGTGTGTGCGTGTGTGTGTGTGTGTGTGTGTGTGCGTGTGTGTGTGTGCGCGTGTGTGCGCGCACGTACGTGTGCATGTGGCCACACGCCCATGGGCGTGTGTGTGTACATAACCCGGTATCTTCAAACGACAATAACAATGTCCACAGCGACTGACTCGCCAGGCAGCCCCCGCCAGCTGGTCTCGGCGGCCACGCGAACAAAATTCTGATTTAAAACTGTATATTTCAATTAAAACTCCACATTCCCGCTTCTCTCCCGCCAGGTGGTGATGGGGTGCGCGCAAACTTGGTTTCTTCGTTTTCAACGACAGAACAACTCACCAGGCAGCCCCCACCAGCTGGTCCGGCGGCCGACGCGAACCAATGTCAGAATTACAATTGGAAATTCCCATTTCAAACTTTGCATTCTGTGTGACCCGGACTTCCCCAGCAGCCGGTCCAAGGGAAGCAGCTGTAATTCGTGTTCAACAACAATTCACTCACCAGGCCGCCCCCATCAGCGGACCCAGCGGACCCCATACGCACAACCACTCTCGATGCAGACTCCTTGCTAAATGACAAACATTGGCCCAACTTACTCACCAGGATGCCCCACCACCAGCGTTCCGTCGGCCCCACCGCAAAATGTTTTCGAGCCCAGATTCCAACTATTCAAATTTCCATCGCAATGTGGCGCGGTCACCAGCGGGCTTGAATGACAATTCACAAGCGTCTGCTGCCACTGCGGTAGGGGACCTGGGCGTGCGCCCACGCTCTTTACAGAGTGGGAGTCGCCTACCATCAACAGCCAGCCATCTCATTAAGGTGCTCGGACCATACGCGTCGAGCACAATCTTCAGAGATGTCCCTGACTGTTACTTCCATCAGGGGAAACCCTTGAACCCCTGACTTCCATCTTCAAATTTCAAGCTTTTCGGATTTCGGCCCAACTGACTCACCGGGACGTCCCCACAAGCTGGTTCCGGCGGCCCACGCAAACCAACTTCAGAAAAAAAAATGAAAATGAAATTTCAATCTCCACAGTCCCCGCATGTCCTCCCCCAGGTGGTGAAGGGGTGCACGCACACTTTTTTCGTCGTTGTTTTCAACAGCAAAACAGCTCACCGTGCCGACCCCCCACCAGCTGGTCCCAGCAGACCCCCCCCGCACAACCGCTCTCGATTCACTCTCCTTGCCAAATTACAGATTTCGGCCGAACTGACTCCCTGAGCCGCCCCCATCACCTGGTTCCGTCGGCCCCACCGCAAAATGTTCTCAAAACCGGACTCCAGATTCCAACCTTCGAATTTCGGTCACAATGTGTCGCCGTCACCAGCGTGTTTAAACAGTGTTTAAATGACACATACAAAATATGGTTTTTGTAACATTTCTTCCCGACCAACTCACCAGGCCGCCCCCACCAGCTGGTCCCGGAAGCCCACGCGAACCGTGCTGCAACTGCAGGGTCCACTGATACTTGTTGTGGCGCGTCTGGGGGTGTGGGGAAGGTGTGGATCGGTAGGCAGTGTTAGGCGAGTTTTTGTCGATGGAAATGACAAAACAAATGAGGACCATGCAAACCGCGCTGCAACTGTTGGGTCCACCGACGGCTGCTATGGGGCGTCTGGGGGTGTGGGGAAGGAGTGGGGAGAGTGTCGATCAGTGTGGGTATGTGGGTGTGCGCGTGTGCGCGCGTGTGTGCGTGTGCGTGTGTGCGCGTAGTCAGGCGTGTTTGTCTCTAGAAGAAAACGAGGCCCAAGCAAAGCGCGCTGCTACTGCTGGATCGTCTGACGGCTGCTGTGGCGCCTGGGGGTGTGGGGAGGGTGTGGATCAGTGTGGGCAGGCAGTGCCAAGCCCTTTTTTGTCTCTGGAAATAACACACAAAGCGGCCCACGCGAACCGTGCTGCTACTTCTGGGTCTACGAATGGCTGCTGCTGCGCGTCTGGGGGTGTGGGGAGGGTGTGGGGAGAGTGTGGACCAGTGCGAGGAGGCAGGGTCGGGCGTGTTTTTTGTCACTGGAAGAAACAAGAAAAGGTGGCCCACGCGAACCGCGCTGCTACTGCTGGGTCGACCGATGGCTGCTGCGGCGCGTCTGGGGGTTTGGGGAAGGTGTGGGCAAAGTGTGGGTCAGGGTGGGGAGGCGGTGCCAGGCGTGCTTTTGTCTCTGGAAATTGCACAAAAATGTGGCCCACGTGAAGCACGGCGCCTCCATGGGTTTTTAGATTGGGGTTTGGGCAGAAGGCCACCCTTGAAAGGGATGAGCTCGAGTTTAGGGTCGAGGTTTAACATTTTCAAGGGTCAACCCACCATAAGCGCCACCGCTGCGGCCGTGCCCCTGGTCGAACGTCTGGTGGCGGTCTGCCGATGTGCTGCCAGGCACACAGATACTTCTCTGTAGACGAGGGCTTTCGATGTAAGGCTGATGGGTTTAGGGTTCAGGTTTGGGGGCTTAGGGGGCGACCCACTGTAAGCGCCACCGCTGTGGTCGTGCCCCTGGTCCGGCGTCTGGTGATGGCATGCAGGGCATGTATGGCGCGGAGGCGTCTCCATGCATTCAGGGATAAGGGTTTTGGGCTTCAGGGCCACCCTTCCAGGGGATCAGCTCGGGCTTAGGGTCAAGGTGTGGGATTTAGAGTGCGACCCACCGCAAACGCCAGCGCTGTGGCCGTGCCCCTGGTCTGGAATCTGATGGTGGTCGGCAGACGTGCAGGGCGCGGCGGCATCTCCGTGGATGAAGGCGTCGAGCTTTTCGACGTCCTGTGTGTGGAGTGTGGATAGGTGTGGATGAGTGTGGAGCTGAGTGCGGGGAGGTGTGGGGGCGAGTGTGGGAGAGTGTGTAGAGGCGTCTCCTTGGATGAAGGCCTCGAGCTTTTCGACGTCCCTTCTGTGCAGTGTGGGCGAGTGTGGAGCAGAGTGTGGGGATGTGTGGGCAGAGCGAGGTGTGTGCAGAAGCCACCCTACACTATACCCACAGCCGTTGCAGGGGCCCCAAGGAGCTCGGATTTTTTTGGCGAGTATGCAAGTACATGCGCATGGTGGGCTGTGCATCTCACGGCCGATGCTGTAGCTGTGTGCTTCAACTGCTGCATGCTTGCAGCACGACGATTCACACACATGGCATGCATGGCGTGTCACTTTGCTCCTCGGGAACGTAGGGCCATCCGTACGACGGCGGAGGCACAGGTACCCTGTCCGCACCCACAGAATGGCAACCGCACCAGTGGTTCCGTTGAAAATCTTGGGAAACTGACGGCTCAACCCAGGCCTCACGCTCCTTCCGCCAATCAAACCCGACGGAGGCGATTTTTTTTGCGGGAAACGTGTGAAATGACAATTTCCACACTTTTCGGGTCGAAATTCGCGCAGTCTCACCCCGACGCGCCAGCCCAAATCTGCCAGCATCAACCCGAAAGTGCTCTTTGTCGGGTGGCGGGTTGGCTAACGGAAACACTGAACCGCACCGACACGACGGCAGCAGTGGTGTCATTAGCGCCCCCGCAGACCCCGCAGACCCCGCTGCGGGGGCAAACAGGGAAATTCGGGAGGAAACTGCTGAGGCGACTCGCGGGAATTTCACTCCTGAAAGTGTGAATTTGACGATTTCACACTTTCCGCCTACACCCAAGATAAAGACTGGGTGTAGAACAAAGATGTTGCAACCTACAAAAATAAACGACAACTCTTGCGCACACCTTGAGCTTGGTGAAGCAGTTGAGGAGAAGCGTGGTGTGGTCAGCAGTTGCGAGGTCCTGAAAGAGTAAGTGAGAGAGTGTGAGTTGGAAAAAAGAGTGAGTGAGTGTGTGAGTGAATGAGCGAGTGAGATTGGTGAAGCAGTTGAGGAGGAGTGTGGTGTGGTCAGCGGTGACGAGGTCCTGAAAGAGTGAGTGAGAGAGTGTGAGTTTGAGGAATGAGTGAGTGAGTGGGTGAGTGAATGAGCGAGTGAGATTGGTGAAGCAGTTGAGGAGGAGTGTGGTGTGGTCAGCGGTGACAAGGTCCTGAAAGAGTGAGTGAGAGAGTGTGAGTTTGAGGAATGAGTGAGTGAGTGGGTGAGTGAATGAGCGAGTGAGATTGGTGAAGCAGTTGAGGAGGAGTGTGGTGTGGTCAGCGGTGACGAGGTCCTGAAAGAGTGAGTGAGAGTGTGAGTTTAGGGAATGAGTGAGTGGGTGGGTGGGTGAGCGGTGGCGCGTAGGTGGGAGGGCGGGCGGGCGGGCGGGCGGGCGGGCGGGCAAGCGAGCGAGTGGGTGAGTGAAGCAGTTCAGGAGTGTGGTGTGATCAGCGTTGGCAAGGTCCTGAAAGAGTGCGAGAGTGCGAGAGTGTGAGAGTGCGAGAGGGCGAACGCACGCACGCACACACGCATTCACGCACGCACACATGCACGCACTTGTCTCGCAGCGGGCGAGAACTCAAGAAACACCTTTGCGTGTGACGCAACAGCTCCAGGTACCCGCGTAGGATCCTCTGAGCATGTAAACAAAACATAGAGGAGAAAACACATGCACACACATCCGTTTCAATTGTCTGGTTTCAAATTTTGAATTGGTTAAAGATCATGTTTTACTCCCAGAACACAAAAACGCATGCACTCACAGGAAAGCAACGGCACAAGGGCAGAACTCTCTCCTAACTCTGTGACACTCTAAGCCACAGGTCCGAAAATGCGAGCCATCGTGTGCAGCAGCTTCAGAGAAACACGTTCAAAATGAACACAAATGTCAAATCCACACTTCAAATGTCACATACCTTTGTGTGAAGCAGCTCCAGGTACTGAGTAAGGTTGTGGATCCTCTGAGCATCGAGGAATCGGCGGATGACGTACGACGGCTCAAGGACGCTCAGTGTCTGTGGGTGGTGATGATGATGGTGACGATGGATTTTACAGTCGTGTGTGACGCACCTAACGTGCGTGCGCGTCAGGGGTTTCTTTTGGGTCAGTCATCCTTTCGGTTTGTCACGAAGAGGCTTTCGTAATTTCGTCGGGATTTCGGGCTGCAGCCCGGAGAATCGCGTCACAAAGTGCGAAAAACGATAATTTCACACTTTTCCCCGGAAAATTCGCCTCCGTCGTTTTTCCCGAACGTACCCTACCCGAAACCATCGGGATCGCGCCCTCTGAGCACGTTTTTTTCGTTTCCCGATCGGGAAGGAAACCCCTGGTGCGCGTGTGTGTGTGGGCGTGTGTGGGTGAGTGCGTGTGTGCGGGGAAGGGGGGGGGGGCGTGTGTGTGTGTGTGTGTGGTGGGTGGGTGGGGACCGCTTCTCCTGCTGCTGCTGTGTGTTCCCATACTGCTGCTGCTGCTGCTGCTGTTGCTCCTTCTCTTGCTCCTGCTCCTGCTGCTGCTGCTGCTGCCGCTGCTTCTCCTGCTGCTGCTGCTACTCCTGCGACTGCCGCTACTGCTCAAAGGCTTCTACGTATTATACGGCTCTTATGCGAAGGCTTATACGACGGCTTATGCTCAGGCTTATAAGTACACTACCACTGCTGCTACTGCGCCACGCATCCTGCCTCTGACACACACACACACACACACACACACACATACAGACCTGGAGGTACTACTGCATCGCTGTGGCGTACTCTACTGAAACAATCACACACGCACACACACCACAGCCCAACAAACAAAACACCAGACAAGACAACGCACACACACACACACACACCTGGAGATACTGCTGCATCGCTGCGTCATACTCGCCCTTGGCGTACAGGTGGTCGCCCCACCTGCATTGTGATTTGATCAGGTGGAGGGGGGGCAGGGGGATAGGGGGGGGGGGTTCCACGACAGAGCGAAACAGAGACAAACAACAGAGAGAGGTGAGTGGCAGAGAGAAAAAAATATATGAGGCCAGAGCAGTCTGGGTGTCTGGCAGGACTGCTGCGTCGCTGCGTGTCATTCGCTCCGTTGGCGTAAATATGGTCGCCCCATCTGCATTGTGAGTATAATTTGATTGGGGGGAGGGCGGGGGGGGGTCCATGTGAGCGAAAGAGAGCAAAACACACAAGAGGGAAGTGAGTGAGTGGTGAGAGAGAAAAAGAAAGATGTGAGTCCAGAACAGTCTGGGTGGCTGGCAAGAACTGCTGCGTCGCTGCGTGCCGTTCGCTCCGTTGGCGTAAAGATGGTCGCTCCACCTGCACTGTGAGTATAATTTGATTGGGGGGAGGGCGGGGGGGGGGTCCATGTGAGCGAAAGAGAGGGAAAGACATAAGAGGGAAGTGAGTGAGTAGTAGTAGAGAGAGAGAGAGAGAGAGAGAGAGAGAGAGAGAGAGAGAGAGAGAGAGAGAGAGAGAGAGAACGATGTGAGGTTAGAGCAGTCTGGGTGGCTGGCGAGTACTGCTGCAGGGAATTTCTTGGGGTCGTGGTGGTGGTGGTGGTGGTGGTGGTAGGGGTGGTAGGGGTGGTGGTGGTGGTGGTAGGGGGGGGGGAGGGAGCACACCAGAGCGCAAAAGGCGAAAAAAGAAGCAATTATTTAGTGGTGGAGAGAGGGAGAAATATATGAGGTCAGAGCAGTGTGGATCTGCCGAGCACTGCTGCACTGTTGCGTGTCGTACTCACCCTTGGCTTCAAGATAGTCGCCCCACCCGCATTGTGATTGAGATTTGATTGGGGGTAGGGGGAGGGGGGCACACCAGAGCACGAAGAGAGACGAACAAAAGAGAGCAGCGGGTGATTGGTGACGACAACACCCACCTGTGCTGGATGCTCGCGATCATCGCCGAGGCCGCACCCTCCGTCTTTGCCATCTTCAGAGCCAGCACACATGCACACACGCACACGCACGCACACGCACGCACGCATGCACGCACGCGCATGCGCATACGCACTCACACACATACACACAATCACACCCACCCACACACGCACACACACACACACACACACACACACACACACACACACACAAACACGCACGCACACACACGCACGCACGCACACACACAAAAACGCACGCACACACACACACACACACACGGACACACCCACCCACAACCACCCGGCCACCCACGCACCCCCCCTCACACACACGAATATGTGCATACCTGTGCTGGATGCTCGCGATCGTAGCCGCGTCCGCGCCCTCCGCCTTCGCCACCTCCAGAGCCAGCTTGTGCAGAGAGCGCTTGAAAAGCGTGTCGAGCTGGGCAGAAAGTTCAACCTGGGAGCGATGGTGGGGAGTTTACGGAGGTGGTTGTAAGCTGGCGAGTAGCTGGTCAGTAGCTGGTTAGAAGCTGGGGTCGAGGACATGTGTGTGTGTGCAGCGAGACTCTGAAGAGTGTGCTGGGCGAGCGCTTGAGAGTCTCGCTGCAAACACACGAGCAGCAGCAAGCGTGTCGATCTGAGCAGAGAGTTCGACCTGAATTTGTGGTTTCACACTCGCTATCAACTCCGTCATTGGGGTATGGTGGGGTGTACGAGACCAACGGTCGTCAACATGCGTCTTCATGAGTAATGCTGCGGGGGGTCGGCGTGTGTGCAGCGAGCGCTTGAAGAGCGCGCCGAGCTGGCCAGACAGTTCGACCTGGGAGCGGTGGCGGGGAGTTGTAAGGATCTGGTTGGAAGCTGGAAAGTAGCTGGTCAGTAGGTGGTTAGAAGCTGGGGTTGGGGACAGCGATTGCGTGCAGCGAGCCCTTGAAGAGCATGAGAGCGAGCGCTTGACAAGCGTGTCAAGCTGTGCAGACAGTTCGACCTGTGAGCGGTGGTGGGGGGCGGTTAGGAGCTGGCTGGCAGCTGGCAAGTAGCTGGTCAGTAGGTGGTTAGTAGCTGGGTTTGGGAAAAGCGTGTGTGTGCTGTGAGAGCTTGACGAGCGTGCTGGGCGGGCGCTTGACAAGCGTGTTGAGCTGGGCAGATAGTTAAACCTGGTTTGGTGGTGGGGAGTTGTAAAGAGCTGGATGGAAGCTGGTATGAAGCTGGTCAGTAGCTGGTTTGTGGCTGAGGTTGAGGACACCATGTGTGTGTGCGCGTGCGGAACTTGAAAAGTGTGTCGAGCTGGGAAGACAGTTCAACCTGTTTTGCAATGGGGGGTTGTAAGGAGCTAGATGGAAGCTGGAAAGAAGCTGGTCAGTAGGTGGTAAGAAGCTGGGGTCGGGGACAGTGTGTGTGTGTGTGTGCGTGCGTGCATGCATGTGTGTGTGTGTGTGTGTGTGTGTGTGTGTGTGCGTTGGTGTGTGTTGGTGTGTGTGTGTCTCCCTGGGCGGCCCACTCCCTGGGCGGCGGCCCACTCCCTCCCGGCGGCGGCCCACTCCCGGCCGCGGTCGCGAGTCACGGCGGTCGGCCCATGTGAGTCGCCGTCGCCCATCCCCCCTCATCGCCCCGCCCCCCCCCGTCGACTGCCGCCTATGTACTGCGGCCCACCCTGGACTATCCACCATCGTCACCGCCCGAAGGGGGCAGCCTCAGCGAGCCGAGCAACCTCTTCCACAGTCCCAATCCTTATCCTGTCGCAGAGCCAGTCCCATGCCCTCGCCAGCGCCGAACAGCTCCTCGGCAGACTGTCGACCGCATCATGGACCGCCCCGCCACCGCCTGACGCCGAGCAGATTCTTGGCCGCGACCCACTGCGGCGCCACGACACCATGCACCACAGAGAACCTCACCTTGCCATGATCCCCCCTTCAGCACCCTTCACTCCCCCTGGCACGCTCCAAACTACACAGTCCAACTCTTCCCCACCGTCACCCACCCACAGTCGACCACCCACCCACGCTTTCACCCCCACATGGAGCTCGCCGTCCCATGTGCGCGCCATGCAGGCCCATGCACCCCCGCCCCATGCACCTCCCCAGCCCCCCCGCGCACGCTGACCCCATGCTGGCAATCCAGGCTGGCAATCCCTCCTCACCCCACCCCCCCCCATCCGTGAGCGCACACGCGCACGTGCACTCCCCCCTAGCCTCCCACGCCTCCTCCGACCCCTCCCAACCCCCCTCCCTCTCCCCCCTCGCCTCCCACGCCTCCTCCGATCCCTCCCACGCCTCCTTTGATCCCCCCACGCCCCCCCTGATCCCTCCCATGCCTCCCCTGATCCTTCCCACGTCTCCTCCGATACCCCTGATGAACCCTCACCTGACCCCCCCCGATGCCTCATCTGACCCCTCCCACGCCCCTTCCAAACCCCCCTTTCCCGTCTACCGAGCCCCTATCCCAGGCCCGCCTGCCTTCGTCCGTCGCGCATCGAGTTCATCGGTCCAAGGAGCTGATCCGACGTCCTCATGGCCTGCCCAACGAAAACTCAGTCTAGTAGGCCGCGGCCGAACGGATCTAGTAGTTGCGGCGACGTTTACATTGCACGACGGACAACCCCGACTATCGCCCATGGAATTAATCGGCCCATGGGGAGATGATACGCTGCGATTGAGGTTGAAGTTGGTTGGCCAGAGTGGCAACCCAAGTTGTAGTTGGTTGGCCAGAGTGGCAACCCTAGTTGAAGTTGGTTGGCCAGAGTGGCAGCCCCCCCCAGACCCCCCCAAACCAAGGATACTATCCACTCGATTCAGGCGCTGGTCGGTCACCCGCTATTCGAAAGACATCCCAGTGCACGGGTCAGACTTCGTAACAATTGCCGGGGTGTATTGCTGTTAGTAGTACAGGCATTGCCGGTGCATGCGGACGGCCTCATGTAACGCTTGGTTGGTTGGTTGGTTGTGTGTGTGCGTGTGTGTGCAGTGCGCGCTAAAATTGTGTGTCGAGCCGGACTGATATTCAACCCGTCAGAAGCAGAAGCAGCAGCATAATCAGCAGCAGCAGCAGCAGCAGCAGCAGCAGCAGCAGCAGCAGCAGCAGAAGCAGCAGCAGCAGAAGCAGCAGCAGCAGCAGCAGAAGCAGCAGGAGCAGCAGCAGCAACACTGTGCGAGAGAGGAACCGGGCAAGAAAATAACAGGGAAGCGCAGGGGAGAGTGAGGCGGGAGGTAGATAGACGCATGGACAGGGAGAAAGGGCAAGAGCAAAAAAACGGATAGAGGGAGAGGCACATCCATTTAGAGAGAGAGACACAGAGATAGGGAGTGCATGTGCCGGAAGGAGACACAGAGAGAGAATGCGGGACAGACAGAATACTAAAGAAGGACAGTGGCCATACAAGAACGTTCGTGGCGTAACAAAATCGCCTGTCGTAGCAGGAACGCTCGCCCGCCGGCGGTCAGCCCTCCCCCCCCCCCCCATCAGCACACAGAATGGAGGGGACAAACAGATACAGAGAAAGAGAGAGAGACAGGGTGATGAAGAAACGGTAAGGAAGAGAGGAGTTGGCGAGAGAGAGTGCGATAATTGGAGGGAAACAGCTAGACACGAAAACACACCTGTTGCAGCAGGAACGCTCGCCCGCCGGCGGTCAGCCCTCCCCCCACCCCCCCATCAGCACACAGAATGAAGGGGACAAACAGATACAGAGAAAGAGAGGCAGACAATGTGATAAAGAAACAGCAATGAAGAGGAAAGTTGGAGCGAGAGAGAGATTGCGAGAATGGGAGGTAAACAGAGAGACACGAAAACACACCTGTCGCAGCAGGAACGCTCGCCCGCCGGCGGTCAGCCCTCCCCCCCCCCCCCATCAGCACACAGAATGGAGGGGACAGACAGATACAGAGAAAGAGAGAGCGACAGGGTAATAAAGAAACAGCAATGAAGAGGAAAATTGGAGAGAGAGAGGGAGAGTGCGAGAATGGGAGGGAAACAGAAAGACACGAAAACACACCTGTCGCAGCAGGAACGCTCGCCCGCCGGCGGTCCGCCCTGCCCCCCCCCCCCCCCCCCCATCAGCACACAAAATGGAGGGGACGAACAGATACAGAGAAAGAGAGGGAGACAAGGTGATAAAGAAACAGCAATGAAGAGGAAAGTTGGAGAGAGAGAGGGAGAGTGCGAGAATGGGAGGGAAACAGAGAGACACGAAAACACACCTGTCGCAGCA
Organism: Chlamydomonas sp. UWO 241; assembly: GCA_016618255.1. Taxonomy (NCBI): domain Eukaryota; kingdom Viridiplantae; phylum Chlorophyta; class Chlorophyceae; order Chlamydomonadales; family Chlamydomonadaceae; genus Chlamydomonas; species Chlamydomonas priscui. Next base: position 40,014 of record VFSX01000068.1, on the reverse strand, counting down.
GGATTGCTCGCCCGCCGGCGGTCAGCACCAGTAGCGCGCCCCATGCGGGCACCACCGCCCTGCAGGTGTGGGGATGGTAGGTGTGGGGACGGCAGGTTTGGATGTTTGAGGGTTTCGGGGTTAAGAGGTTCGGGAGGGGTGCAAGTTTGGGGTTTGGAGGTTTGGAGGTTTGGAGGTTTGGGGGGTTGAATGTTTGGGATTTGGAGGTAAGGAGGTTTGGAGTTTTGGGGGTTTGGAGGTTTGGAGGTTTGAAGGTTTGAAGGTTTTAAGGTTTGGAGGTTTGAAGGTTTGGAGGTTTGGAGGTTTGGATTTGCAGGTTTGCCTCTCTCTCTCTCTCTCTCTCTCTCTCTCTCTCTCTGTCCCTGTTCCTATGTTCAGGAAGTTGGGCGTGCTTCTGTTTGCGCACCTCACAGAAGCTAGCGGGAAGTAGCAAGCCGTCATACAGTTGCGTGCGTCGACGATGTGTTTGCGCACCTCACGTGATCTGTGTTCTGTGTCCTGTGTCCTGTGTTCTGTGTTCTGTGTGGTGCTGTCAAGCGCCAAAATTCAGCACCTCCGTCTGACCCCAAAATGGAAGGACATTTCTTATATGGATCCTAAAGGTCATGCACGTTCTTAAAATCAGGGGGGGGGGCGCCTCCCGGGTGACTGCTGAGGTGGGGTGTGAGCAGGTGTGGAGCAGGCACACAAGAAACCTGCGCCCGACGCCTGTTCCAGCTCAGGGCGCCCCCCGCGCGGGGGAACTCGTACCAGCATCATATATGCGTGCGCTGTTGGCGCGGCGCTGCGGTAGGCGCCCCCTGGGGCAACATCAAGTGCAGCCAGATGTACGCATGCCCCAAACTGAGGCAAACCTGGTCGCTATCGCTGCCGCACACCAACGCAAGATCACAATGGCATCCTAGGATGCCTTGCTGCTGCGGGTGGGCCCCCAGCGCTCTGCCAGGTGGCACCATGACGCGCGCACTCAACCCCAGCATAGCGGCTCGCTCGGCCCACAGGCCAGATCCGTCCAGACCTCACCGATGCAGCGAGCTCAACATACCATAAACTAAGCTTGAGCCGGAGCGGCATGGTCTGAATCAGTGGCGCAGGGCCCCAAAATCGATTCCCGTGTCGCAATGCATGGACAACGGCTCACGCAGAATAGGCTCTAGAAGGGCCCCAGCACCACACCGCATGGGCGCCGGCCGCCCTTACTGCCGTGGCGCGTGGAGACTGTTTGCGTGGCCAGCTGTGCTGCAGCTGGCTCGGCCCACAGGCCAGTCCCGGCCTCCACGCACCGATGCAGCGAGCTAGGTATGCCATAGACTAAGTTTGAGCCGGAGCGGCGTTGCCCCTACATGTGTCTAGAGCCAGATCCGAAAATGTGTTCATACCTCCTGGCGCAGAGGCTCAGCACACTTTGGGGGGGGGGCCCCCAAACCAGGTCCCCAACCACTGAACCCCCAACTCTGATACTCCGGCAGGGGCCATCTAAAATCACCCTCCTGCGCTGCATTGGCTTGGTTGGTCGGTCAGAGACAACAGGACCCGCGCTTGACAGCACTACTGTGTTCTGTGTTCTGTTTGCGCACCTCACAGAAGCTAGCGGGAAGCAGCCAGCTGTCATGCGGTTTCGCGCGTCGAGCACGTGCACCGTCGAGGAGGACCGAGGGTGCGCGCCTGAGGACGCGTCGTCTTCGCCCTCACGCGTGACCTTTGTGTGTGTTGGGGGGGGGGCGTGTGTGTGTGTGTGTGTGTGTGTGTGTGTGCGTGTGTGTGTGTGTGTGTCCACGTGTGTGTGTGTGTCTGCGTGTGTGTGTAGGTGTGTGTAGGTGTGTCTGTGTGTGTGAGCATTATTGTATGTGGGAATGAGTCGGGAGTGCGTGCATCGTCTAGGATGATCAGGGGTGCGCGCCTGAGGACGCATCCTCTCGCTCACGCGTGACCTGTGTGTGTGTGTGTGTGTGTGGTGGTGGGGGGCGTGTGTGTGTGTGTGTGTGCGTAGGTGTGTGTGTGTGTGTGTGTGTGTGTGTGTGTGTGTATCTGAGAGCATTCTTTTGGGTAGGAATGAGTTGGGAGTGGGTGCACAGGAGAGGAGGACCGAGGGTGCGCGCCTGAGGACACGTCGTCTTCGCCCTCACGTGTGACCTTTGTGGGTGTGGGAGGGGGGGGGGGGCATGTGTTACAGTTACAGCTACAGTTACAGTTACATCAGCTTTCCAGCAAAGACTACCTCATGTGTGGTTGTGTGTTTGTACATTTGTGTGTGTGTGTGTGTGTGTGTGTGTCCACGTGTGTGCGTAGGTGTCTGTATGTCTTTGTGTGAGAGCATTCTCTTCGGACGGTAATGAGTCGGGAGTGGGTGCACCGTTGAGGAGGACCGAGGGTGCGCGCCTGAGGACTCGTCGTCTTCGCCCTCACACGTGACCTTTGTGTGGGCGGGGGGGGGGGGCACGTGTGTGTGTGTGTGTGTGTGTGTGTGTGTGTGTGTGTGTGTGTGTTTGTGTTTGTATGTGTGTGTGTGTGTGTGTGCATGCGTGTGTGTGTGGGGGGGGGGGAGGCAACATCCAGGGAATTGAAGGTGCGCGCCCACAGACGCGTCGTCCTCGCCCTCACGCGTCCTCGCCCTCATGCGTGTGTGTCGGTGTGGGTGGGAGGTTGTGGGGGGGGGGGAGGGTGACGACTTCTTCTTAATGACGCTTGTTTTTAGGTTGAGTAGGAGCCTGCACTCACCACAAGATGGGAACGGCGCCAGGTGCTGCGTGGCCGCAATCAAACACACGCGGGTGGATGACAACAGCAGATGCCAAGCAGCTGGCCAGCAGCTACCAAGCAGCTACCAAGCAGCTACCAAGCACATACCACAAGATGGGAGCGGCGCGGCATCGCCGGCTTCTGCGTGGCCACCATCAAACACAAACAAGTGCACACAGCAGCTGGCAAGCAGCTAGCTAGAACTCGAGAGAAGCAGCTAGCCAGCAGCTACCAAGCAGCTACCAAGCAACTACCCAGCACCCACCACGTCGTGGAAGCGGCGCAGCATCGCCAGCTGCTGCTTGGCCCCCTCAAACACACAAGTGAACACAGCAGCTAGCAAGCAGCTATCATCAACTAACCAGAAAGCAGCTAGCAAGCAGCTACCAAGCAGCTACCGCAGAGCTACCCAGCACCCACCACGACGTGGAAGCGGCGCAGCATCGCCAGCTGCTGCTTGGCCCCCTCAAACACACACAAGTGCACACAGCAGCTACAAAGCAGCTAGCTAGAAACTCACAAGCAGCCACCAAGCAGCTTCAAAGAAGCTACCAAGCAGCTACCAAGCTGCTAGCAAGCAACTACCAAGCACATACCACAAGATGGGAGCGGCGCGGCAACGCCGGCTTCTGCGTGGCCCCCATCAAACACAAACAAGTGCACACAGCGACTAGCAAGCAGCTAGCTAGAACTCGAGAGAAGCAGCTAGCAAGCAGCTAGCAAGCAGCTAGCAAGCAGCTACCAAGCACCCACTACGACGTGGAAGCGGCGCGGCATCGCCGGCTTCTGCGTGGCCACCATCAAACACAAACAACTGCACACAGCAGCTGGCAAGCAGCTAGCTAGAACTCGAGAGAAGCAGCTAGCCAGCAGCTACCAAGCAGCTACCAAGCAGCTAGCACGCAGCTACTCAGCACCCACCACGACATGGAAGCGGCGCAGCATCGCCAGCTGCTGCTTGGCCCCCTCAAACACGGTGCAGCCGGCGCGCGTGTCGAGGGTGTAGTCGTACAGCCCCTCGTCTCGCGCAACCTGTTGTGTGGAGTCCGGTGAACAAGAGTGTGGGTGTGTGGGTGTGTGAATGGACCCAGGGGTGGACGGCAGTTTGTGTTTGTGTGTGTGTGTGTGTAGCCAGCGCGCATGTCCAGTGTGAAGTCGTACAGCCCCTCGTCTCGCGCAACCTGTTGTGTGGAGTCCGGTGAACAAGAGTGTGGATGTGTGTGTGTGAGAATGGACCCAGGGGTGGACGGCAGTTTGTGTTTGTGTGTGTGTGTGTGTGTGTGTAGCCAGCGCGCATGTCCAGTGTGAAGTCGAACAGCCCCTCGTCTCGCGCAACCTGTTGTGTGGAGTACGGTGAACATGAGTGTGGATGTGTGTGTGTGAGAATGGACCCAGGGGTGGACGGCAGTTTGTGTTTGTGTGTGTGTGTGTGTGTAGCCAGCGCGCATGTCCAGTGTGAAGTCGTACAGCCCCTCGTCTCGCGCAACCTGTTGTGTGGAGTACGGTGAACATGAGTGTGGATGTGTGTGTGTGAGAATGGACCCAGGGATGGACGGCAGTTTGTGTTTGTGTGTGTGTGTGTGTGTAGCCAGCGCGCATGTCCAGTGTGAAGTCGTACAGCCCCTCGTCTCGCGCAACCTGTTGTGTGGAGTCCGATGAACATGAGTGTGAATGTGTGGGTGTGTGAATGGACCCAGGGGTGGACGGCAGTTTGTGCATGTGTGCGCAGCCAGCGTGCGTGTCGTTTTTTTTATCAATTATAAAGCCCCTCGTCTTGCGCTACCTGTTTGGGGTGAGTTTTCCGCATGAGTTTTGTGTGGACAAGAGTGTGGATTCATCAAGAGGTCAACGGTGGTGCGCATGCGGTGCGTGTTTTTCCGGTGCAGCCGGCGCGCGTGTTGAGTGTGTAGTCATGCAGCCCCTCGTCTCACGCGACCTGTGTCAGGTTGGGCAATTTGTGGTTTTGAAGGTTTGACTAGAGGTTACATGTGCGGATAGACGTATGCCTGGATGTGTGCTTCCGGTATTTGCGTTTTTTATTTTTTTCAGGTGCAGCCGGCGCGTGTGTCGAGTGTGTAGTCATACAGCCCCTCGTCTTGCGCAACCTGGGTGGGGTTATTACGCGGTGTATTTTTAGGTAAGCGCCACTTGACCCCCTATCCCCTAGAAGCAGTTAGGACCTATTTTGGAGGCGTCGCACAATAGCTCTCCTTTTTGCTCTGGGACTACACGTTGGCAGGCAGCCGGCTGGTGGCTACCGCCCCTCACAAGTAATTTTTAGGGCCAGAAGTGGACTTGGGTCTAGGCGGTGTTACTAGGACTAGAGGTAGTCTTTGCTGGAAAGCCGACGTAACTGTAACTGTATTTTTAGGTGCCAACAAGAATGTGGATACGCCAACAGGTCTGCTGACAGCGCAGCCCCTCAGTCACTAAATAAAACACACAGCCCCGTGACATACAAACACAGTTACAGTTACATCGACTTTCCAGCAAAGACTACCTCTAGTCCTAATGGTTTACTGTGCCTGGATGGAAGAGAGAGACGGATGGCGAGAAATTGAGAAACATGGGAAGCGAGGCACATGCGGCTAGGCTTTGTGAGGAGGTTGCGGCGCAGGGGTTCCCTGCCCCAAGGCGCAGATTATTAGATGGCGACGCGATCGATGCACCAGCCGTGCGGCATGGGGCGAGGCGAGGCCCCACCAGCGGGCGGGCACCATAATGGAGATGGCGGCTAAGAACGAGAATGCGGCTACCGGGGATGAGGCTACGGGTTATGCATGCCAGGGGACGGCGGACAAGGCTAATGCGTCATGGCGCATGGGTAAAGAACGGGGAATGAGGCTACGGGAGCTGGCGGGCGCGGCGCACGCATGGCGCGCGCGGCGCTGGGGGTTGCATGGCGGCGCTCTGCGCGTGCATGCATGGAGGAGATTGCTGGCGGGCATGGAGGAGATTGCTCGCGGGCGTGGAGGAGATTGCAGGCGGCAGCATGGAAGCGGATGGCGAGAAATTGAGAAACATGGGAAGCGAGGCACATGCGGCTAGGCTTTGTGAGGAGGTTGTGGCGCAGGGGTTCCCTGCCCCAAGGCGCAGATTATAGATGGCGCAGCAATCAATACACTAGCCGTGCGGCATGGGGCGAGGCGAGGCCCCACCAGCGGGCGGGCACCATAATGGAGATGGCGGTTAAGAACGGGGAATGAGGCTACAGGGAGAGGATACGGGTTACAGATGCCAAAGGGGACGGCGGAACAAGGATCAGCCATAGGTGTCACGGGGAATGGCTAAAGAACGGGAATGAGGCGGGTGGTACGGGTGCTGGCGCGCATGGAGCGCGGCGCGGCGCATGGAGATCGCATGGCGGCGCCCATGCATGGACGAGATTGCTGGCGGGCATTCAGGAGATTGCTGGCGGGCATGGAGGAGATTGCTTGCGGGCATACAGGAGATTGCTGGCGGGCGTGGAGGAGATTGCTGGCGGGCATGGAGGAGATTGCTGGAGCCAATGGCGGCGGCGGGACTAGTAGTAGAACACAGGCGCACACCAACAATGCGTTGCTGTCACTACCTGGGTGGTATAGGGTGGATCTGGGGGCCCAGTGTCCTGTCTAGGTCCAGTGCGTGCGCGCGTGTGGGGGTTTACCCTCACCCCTACCAGGTAGCCAGCCAGTTTCCACTGAAACTGAGTTTAAGGTGTCGGGCGCTAGCGCCGACACCGGTCTTATACATCATTACTGGTGTAATATCCATCATCATCATCATCAGTACCACCGCCTAGACCCAAGTCCACTTCTGGCCCTAACAATTACTTGTGAGGGGCGGTAGCCACCAGCCGGCTGCCTGCCAACGTGTAGTCCCAGAGCAAAAGGGAGAGCTATTGTGCGACGCCTCCAAAATAGGTCCTAACTGCTTCTAGGGGATAGGGGGTCAAGTGGCGCTTGCCAATCTACTTGACCGCCGTGGTGGAGGGGCCGGCGCCTGAGGGGCAGCCGGACCGTACACCACGGCTCTCCACCCGACCCTATCCTGAGCACGCTCAAACGCCGTGTCCGAAAAAGTCTTCCAATCAGAACGAGTGCCACTAGTTTCGCCTAGCTGCTGAATCAGTAGCTTAAGAAAATAGTGTCGGGAGGAGGCTGGAGGCCGGCCTTGCTGCCGAGCCACATCCATTGTGCAGTCAAAAGTCGTACGAGGAAAACGAGAAGCCGGCATGCGCATCACATGGCCTGGCCACTGCATTGAGCGCTTTGCCACAAGGCTCCCAATTGGCTCAGTGTCGCACGCCTGCCGAATATAAGTCAATCTGTGCCGGTCGACCAGGCGCAAACCCAGAATGCGACGAAGGCAGTTAGAGTGGGCAACCTCCAATCGAGTCAGTTGTGTTTTAGTAGGGGCCCATGTCGTGCAGCCGTACAGAAAGTGGGGCAGCACGAAAGTGTTGTAAACCCGCATCTTAGACTGCACTTACATCTTCTTGCTGGCCCAAATTGTATCAAAAGACGCAAATACGCCCAGCGCGCGACCGACACTCACACCGATCTCCTTTTCCACACCACCACTCTGGGTTATCCAACTCCCTAGATACTTAAATGCAGAGACGGTCTTCACTTCACCACCAGTCAGCGCAAACGTGGGCAGATCCGCGTCAAAAACGGCTGGCAAAATCATCACTTCTGTCTTGGCGGCGTTGATTTGCATGCCAAAGCTAGAGGACACTTTGTCAAGGATTTTCAGCATAAGCGCCAACTGAGCTGGGTCATGTGAGAACAAACATAAATCGTCAGCATACATCAGCATTACTATGCGCTCAACCGACGACGACAACACAAGCCGCCGGCTCGGGTCACGACTGACACGCCAGCCCCCTCTGGCATCATTTCTAACGCCTTTTTCGCTATGTGGTCAATCAAAACATTGAACAACATAAACACAAACAAACATAACTACGAAACAACTAATCGCCAGCACAGCAGCAGCCAGCCTTTTACGAAGCAACGTGGACCACGCGTGCCGGTCCAAGGTCGTGCGCAGGCCTACAGACTGCCCGTAAACCCTACAAATGGACACCACCAGCTAACACACAGCCGGCTTGGCAACCGAAACATGAACCCTCGACTCACCACGAGCAGCCCGTTCCTCAGCAGTGTGCAGCGCAGCGTGCAGGTCGCCCTGTTGGTACAAGATTGCACGAAGGCCCCAAAAACAAACTGCCGCCCAACCCGACAGCGTAGACACCACCAGCCAACACGCAGCCGGCTTGGCAACTGGCACATGAACCCCCGACTCATCACGAGAAGCCCGTTGGAAAGCAGCGTGCAGCGCAGCGTGCGAGCCGCCCTGTTGGTACAAGATCGCGCGAAGGCCCCCAAAACAAACTGCCACCCAACCCTTCAGCGTAGACACCACCAGCCAACAAGCAGCCGGCTTGGCGACCGACACATGGACCCCCGTCTCATCACGAGCAGCCCCTTCCTCAGCAGCGTGCAGCGCGCGTCCTGGCTACCCCTGAGGGATTTGAACCAGTTGTCCCTGGGAAGGATTTTAGTAATTAGTTTTTTGCCGGCTCCAACAACTTTGACCGCTCATACCAGGCACAATACACAGCGGGTACTCATGCAATGCATGCCGTTGGGCTGCTGTCGGCAAGAGCTTTTAAACACATCGCTCCACGCCCTCACCCACTAAGTGTGGGTGGTTTTCTGGGAAATTGGAAATCCGGCTTGGAGCGGTTAACGGCTCGCAGGGGAATCACTGGCAGGGGAATATACCAGCAGGGGAATCACTGGCAGGGGATTCACTGGCAGGGGAATATATCAGCAGGGGTACATCATCGTGCAGAGGTCCATATGAACCCCTGGGAAAGAACGCTGTTGCGGAAAGGAACAAAAATGCAAAAAAGGAAACGGTTGAATAACATAAGGTGCATGTACCCCAAGTACAACATAAAGCGCACAAGCAGCTTGTGCATCAGCGTGTACCCTTTTGCTTGGTCCAGGCTTGTGCAGAGCGTCTCCATACAACACCCCAAATCCTAATATTAAACCCCGAACCAACTCACCACGAGCAGCCCGCTCCGCAGCAGCGTGCAGCGCGCGTGCCGGCGGCCCCGCTGGTCCAGGATCATGCGAAGGCAGTGCAAAGGCTCAGCTGAATCCCTGGGGAAAACGCTGTTGCCCAAAACCCGAAACCGTTGGTAACAGAAGGTGGCGTCCCTCCAGTACAAAATGAAACTCACCACGAGCAGCCCGTTCCTCAGCAGCGTGCGGCGCACAATTACCGGTTGTCCTGCTGGTCCAGGATCAAGCGAAGGCCCGTCTGAACCCCTGAGCGTTCGGAATTCGTTAATACAAAAAACGCCCCCAAGTGGACCCTACGTAAAACAACCACACACCACCACACACCACCAGCACCCCGTTCCTCAGCAGCGTGCAGCGCGCGCGCCAGTTGACCTACTGGTCCAGGATCGTGTGAAGGCAGTGCGAAGGCTCATCTGAATCCCTGGGAAAAACGCTGTTGCCCGAAACCCGAAACCGTTGGTAACGGAAGGTGGGGTACCCCGAGTACACAAAAAAACTCACCACGAGCAGCCCGTTGCGCAGCAGCGTGCAGCGCGCGTGCCGGCTGCCCTGCTGGTCCAGGATCGTGCGGAGGCCCGTCTGGACGTTGAAGCTGAGTGTCTGGGACTCTGTCACGACAAATAGCGCGTGCTGCGGGTGTGCATGTTGCGGAGGGTGGAGGTCAGTATTCCGCTAGCCAACCCACATCATGCAACAGCAGGTTAAGATTGGCCGACTTGGGCTGGCGTTGCAGGATGAAATTGGAAATTTCGGCCTAAAATTTGTGAAAACGACGTTGTCACACCCTTTTCGCAAAAACATCGCAGCCGTCGGGATGAGATTGGGGAGTGGCGCGTGGTGTGCAAATCCCCACCCTGCGTGGCCCATATCCCGCAGCCAAGAGACGAGTTAACCCAGCGCTTCAGCTTGAAACCCTGCAACCCTGAAAGATACATAGATACAGCCATTCATCGCACCTGCGGGACTAGCCCGTCGTCAGTGAGCAGTGGCGGCGGCAGCTGCGCGTGCTGCGCAAAGCCCCACACCGCGTTGTCGGCCTCGGCGTGCGGGCCCGACCCTCGCAGGAGCAGAGCACACCCGCCGCTGCATGGTGAAACTAGCCTCTTATCCTAAACCGACAGCGCCATTCATCGCACCTGTGGGACCAGCCCGTCTTCAGTGAGCAGTGGCGGCGGCAGCGGCGCGTGCCGCGCGAAGCCCCACCCCACGTTGCCGGCCTTGGCATGCGGGCCCGTCCCTGGTACGAGCAGCTGAAGGCCCATCACAACGCAGTGGTCCCCCCCGTCGGGGCGCGCGTTGAGCTTGGCTGTGTGTTGAAGCTTGCCCTTGCCTGCACGGCACAGACAACAACGGCAAGTATCAGGGGCAAGGAGGTCAAAGACGCATCACAAATGAAGGGTTGAGCTATCTTCAGTGCGTCACGACACAGTGACCCCCCGTCAGGGCGCGCGTTGAGCTTTGCAGTGTGTTGGAGCTTGACCTTGTCTGCATGGCACGGACAGCAATGGCAAGATTGAGGGGAGAGGAGACAAAAGCACAAACCAAATGAAGGCTTGCGCTGTCTGAAGTGCGTCACAACGCCGTGGTCCCCCCCCCCCCCCCCCGTCGGGGCGCGCGTTGAGCTTTGCAGTGTGTTGGAGCTTGACCTTGCCTGCATGGCACGGACAGCAATGGCAAGATTGAGGGGAGAGGAGACAAAAGCACAAACCAAATGAAGGCTTGCGCTGTCTGAAGTGCGTCACAGCGCCGTGGTCCCCCCCCCCCCCCCCGTCGGGGCGCGCGTTGAGCTTTGCAGTGTGGCGGAGCTTGCCCTTGCATGCACGTCCACACATAGCATCAAGGTCATAAACAGTGGTGAAGCGGCAGAGACAAATATCGAAAGTTTTGCTCTCTGCAGTGTGTCACGACGCAGTGGTTGCCCCTGTGAGGATGACCGTCAGTGTTCTCCTTTTCAGCTTTTGACAACCATTTGGCTGTATTTTTGCTGTACTTTGACCTTGAACACAGCCCAACCCATGCACAGTGTATTGTAAGGCTGCCGAGCCCACCAGAAAGAGCTCGTCAAGAGCGTTCAAGTGACCTATTATATAGGAAGACAAAAGATCCACAGGAGGTCAACGGTCAACGCGGCGGAAGCAACATCCGGCCGAGGAAGAATTGATAACAAATCCTGGGGGGAAAAACTGGCGGCGTTGAGCTTTGCTGTATGGGGGAGCATTCGTGTGGGGGCGTGCCTTGAGCTTTGCAGTGGGGTAGCAACCCTGCGAAAATGATGCTCAACCCGGACCGCGCAGCTCACTCCCTCAATCTCAACCTGACGGGGGCAATGGTTTTGCGAAACCAAATGTCGCGTACACCATTCCAGGCGATGTAGTCTCGACTGGTCCGACTGGCCTGGTAGGCTGGCGCGCTGCGTGGCCTTGCGGGCTCTCCTAGTAGAGCCCCCCTAGACGTGCAGTCTAGGCCTTAAATCACGCCCCGGGGTCCTGTGTTAACATGTGAAACCTGTAAAACCTTGACTGGTCCGAAACCGACCATTGCAAAACCGGCAGTAAAAAACAACCGCCCGCCCACTGGCCACTGGGACACTGCCCATGTCCAGTGCACAACTCCCCTCACACACTCACCCGACACGTCAGCCGAGATCACACACACCACCCCAGACGATGCAGCAGTCACTCTGGCCACACATTCGCGCCACTGATTATTTTATTATTCCAGTCCTTTCGTTTGGAGACCAGCAGACGGCCGCACCGAGCGACAAGACCCCCAAGTTCACACAGCATGTGCGTCACCAGAGATCCCGCACACCATCCCAGACGATGCAGCAGTCACTCTGGCCATACATTCGCGTCACTGATTATTTTATTATTCCAGCCCTTCCGTTTGGAGACCTGCAGACGGTCACATCGAGGGTCGAGACCCCCAAGTTCACACAGCATTTGCGTGAGTGATTTCCTTTCCGGCTGTAAGCAGCCATTCCGGCTGCAGCCGGCTTTAGACTAATTAATTATTTGGACACGCCACAGCCGGAAAGCCTTTTTTAACTTGGCGCTACACCGCCACACGCGCACTGCGCCACCGCGCAATGGCTAAGAACCAGCCAACCGTCTATGCCTAGGCCGGCCTGGGCCAGCGCAGGGGCGTCCCCATCGCGACGCCGACCCCTCCATTGAGAAATGGGGCAGGACGCCCCCGAGCGCAGCCGCTGCTCCCTGCGCAGGCACGCCAGCCGTCGCCAGAGCCCGAGGAGGCCGCTGAGCCAGAGGCCGTGCTACAGAGGCCCAGGGCACTTGGCACTGGCCAGAACAGGGCTGCTGGGGGCACCAGTGATGGCGCATGGTTGAGGCAGAGCGGTTTGCGCACCTACAGGCCTGACTGGGAATGGAGAACTGGTCAGTGGGACGGCTGGGGCCGTGCAAGGGCAACGTGTACAAAGCCCACTGCCGCGCATGCAGCAAGGACCTGGAGTGCAAGGCCGCGACGCTGGAGGCCCATGCGAAGGCCCCCATACACCTGAGGGCAGCTGCCGCGCGCAACGCACTCCCCCCCTCTCGTGGTGCCCAGCAACAACCAGCCTGTACGTCTGGCTGCATGCACGGACGCTGAGGACAAGCGCAAGATGCTGCAGCTCGTGGTGATGGCCGACGCCATGATCCGTGTGACTTGTGCCGCCGCATGCATGCATGCGCCGTTGCATCGACACCCCTGATTGCAGGTGGGAACTCAAATTAGTCCCCCTCCCCACTTAACTTACTGCTCCCTCTCTCCCCTCCCCTCCTCCCCACTCATCCATCTAGGGGTGCCCCATGACAGAGTACGAGAGCGAGCGCGAAATGTTCAAGATGCTGCTCAGATGTTCAAAATCTCAAGATCCTCCCCAAAGGCGGTGATCTCGGAGGGCCACTGGACTCAGAAGTCAGGCTGGCCAATGCTGGCTGCGCTGGCTGGCTGCGTGACCAAGAAGGAGTTCTCCCAGCTGCGCCTGGCCAACTTCTTTTCCCTCAGCTGCGACGAGGCAACGACCAAGGACAAGCGGCAGTTCCTGAGCATGACTGCGTACATCGTGCAGAACTGGGCGCACGCGCGCGCGAGAGAGAGAGAGAGAGAGGGAGAGAGTCTGCCACCTTGTTAACCAAAACGCGTGTTTCACCAGGGAGAATTGAGCGCCCCCAAGAAAATTGAGCGCCCCCAAAAGTGTGAAAATGTCGAATTCCCCACACTTTCCGGATGTGGAAAATTAATTCGAAAAGCCGAAAAGGAAAACACTTTGCCTCACCTGAGACGTCACCCGAGACCACACACACCACCCCAGACGATGCAGCAGTCACTGTGGCCACACAATCGCGTCACTGATTCCAGCCCTGTCGTTTGGAGACCAGTAGACGGTAGCATTGAGCGCCAAGACCCACATAGCCTGGCACTGGGGGGCAGAGAGCCTAAAAGGCTCTGGTTATACCGGCTCTCTGATTGGGTGACTGCGATAAAAAATTACCCCAAGTTCACACAGCATTTGCGCTCACCTGAAACGTCACCAGAGATCACACGCACCATCCCAGACGATGTAGCCGTGTCTGGTCCGGACCAACACGTGCAAAAACGGTAGCACAGAAAAACAAGCCCACTGGCCACTGGAACACTGCCCATTACCAGTGTTTAAGGTTTACAGTTCAGATCTTAGGGTTTAAGGTTTAGGGTTCAAAGTTTAGGGTTTGAGGTTTAGGGTTGAGGGTTGAGGGTTTAGGGGTTAGGGTTGAGTGCAAAACTGCCGGCACACGCATCCGACACGCAAACACGACATGCATCCGTGCCCGTCAGAAGTGTCATTAAGGAATCCGAGAATGTGCTGTTTGCCCCCGCAACACTGGAGGGAACATGCCGACTTGCCTCCGCAGACCTAGTTTTTCCGCGAAAAGTGTGAAAATCGTCGAATTTCACACTTTTTTGAGCGAAATTTCCGCGATGCAACCCCGCAATTTTCCCCCCCAATTTGCCGAGTCGCCTCCGCGGCGGAGGCTGCGGGGGCTGCGGGGGCGCTAATGACACCATTGGTGCCCGTGCATGTGCAAGTCAAGGCGGTGCCTGAGCCGTTAGGAATGTGGTTGGGAAAACATCACGTCGCACCTGACACGTCGCCCGAGATCACGTACACCATTCCGGACGACAGCCCGACGGCGGCGGTGAGTGTGGACGAGCCGGGTGTGACAGCTGCGGCGAACGCCGTGACCTCCGCCTCGGTGTAACCGCCCTGTTGGTGTGGGCAGCGCAGGGGTGTGACTTCCGAGCAAACTGTGAATTGTGATCCTGTAAGAAGTGTGACCACGGCGGCGAACGTCGTGACCTCCGCCTCGGTGTCACCGCCCTGTTGGTGTGAGCAGCGCAGGGGGGCGACTTTCCAGGCAAACTGTAACCGTGTTAGATGTGTGGCCGCGGGCGCGCAAGCCGTGGCCTCCGCTTCGGTGTAACCACCCTGTTGGTGTGGGCAGCGCAGGGGTGTTGCCTTCCCACGCAAATTGTGAAGTGTGACCGTGTTAAGTGTGGCAGCGGGGCGCAAACCGTGACCTCTGCCTCGGTGTAACCGCCCTGTTGGTGTGGGCAGCGCAGGGGGTGACTTTCCAAGCAAACTGTGACCGTGTTAGAAGCGTGACCGTGGGGGCAAACGATGTGACTTTCCGCCTCGGTGTAACCGCCCTGTTGGTGTAGGCAGCGCAGGGGGGCTGACTTTCCGGGAAAACTGTGACCGTGTTAGAAGTGCCACCACGGGTGCGCAAGCCGTGACCTCCGCCTCGGTGTAACCGCCATGTTTGGTGTGAAAAATGACGGCGTGCGACGTTACAGGAAAAGTGTGAAAGTGTGACATCAGCGGCAGAAAAGTCACCACTCAGCCTTGGCGTAGCAGCCCTGTTGGTGTGGGCAGAGCAGAGTGGTGTGACTATATTATATAAAGCCCATAGCGCATTTTAAAGTGTAACCATGGCAGCAAATAAGTGAGACCTCTCGGCCTTGGTGTGTGTGTGTAACCACACTATTGGTGTGGGAAGTGCGAGGGTGTCGACGGCGCTGGAGTGTCAGCCTATAGCACAGAGCCGCCCCGGACCAGCCCCCTCACACCCCTTTGCATGGTAGCCAGCCTTGCGACGCAACTCCCTCACACTCCCACGCCCCGAAGGTTCTATCTGGAGCACAGAGCCCCCCCCCCCCGCCCCCGGACCAGCCCGCTCACACCCCTTTACATGGCGGCCAGCCCCGCGAGGCAGCTCCCTCAAAATCCCACGCCCCGAAGGTGCGTTCTGGAGCACAGAGCCCCCCCCCCCCGATGAGCCCCCTCACACCCTTTGTATGGTAGCCAGCCTCGCGAGGGCAGCTCCCTTTATTCCACGCCCCGAAGGTGCGTTCTGGAGCACAGAGCCCCCCCCCCCCCCCCCGACCAGCCCCTCACATCTTATTGTATGGTAGCCAGCCCCGCGAGGCAGCTCCCTCAACATCCCACGCCTGGAGGGTGCGTTCTGGAGCACAGAGCCCCCCCCCCCCCCCCCCCGGACCAGCCCCCTCAGACCCCTTTGTATGCTAGCAAGCCCCGCGAGGCAGCTCCTTTATCCCACGCCCCAAAGGTGCGTACTGTACAATGCAAACCCACCTGAGGTGTGAAGAGCTTTACAGTGCGCAGCAAGGCGCTCGTCGGGGACGGCAGCATCGCAGGCTTGCTGCTGCCGCCGCCTCCCCCGGCACCGCCGCCGCCTGCGCCGACGGCCGAGCCCCCCGAGGGCCTGCCGCCGCCGCCGCCCCCCGCTCTTGCTCCTGCCGCCCCCGCAACTCCGCCGCTGCCGCCGCCGCCGTCGTCGCCGCCGCCGCCGTCCGCCGCGGCCGCGGCTGCTGCAGCGAGGGCCTCGAGCTTGGACACCTCCCACACCTGCAGGGGGGGGGAACGCACAGGAACAGTCAGCGACAGCACTAAACTGGCGGTGAGCCTTCGCGAATACATATCGTTGCGCCGCCACCGTCGCCGCCGCCGCCGCCGTCCACCGCAGCCGCGGCCGCAGCAGCGAGGGCCTCGAGTTTGGACACCTCCCACACCTGCAGGGGGGGCGCACAGGAAAAGTCAGCGACAGTACCAAACTGGCGGTGATCCTTCGCGAATACATATCGTTGCGCCGCGGCTGCCATCTCCGCAGCTGCTGCAGCGAGGGCCTCAAGCTTGGACACCTCCCACACCTGCGATGGCAAGCAGCGACAGTAACCGTAACATTGGCTTTCTGTCAGAGACGGCTGGTACCCCTGATCGCCTCAGGCGCCGCCTTAGGCGTCATCCAGACCGCCTCAGGCGCCACCCCTGACTGCCTCAGACTTTTTTACCGCATTCACTTGCGCGGATCAGACGATGGGGCTGTGTTAGGGACGCTGGGTGTGTAATGAAATCTGTACAACTGCCAACACTGCTGGCGCGCATAATACAAGTATCACATTACCGTACAGGGCCTGAGCCTTCGCGGGGGGGTCGGATAATGATTGTTTAATCGCTCCGCGGGGGTCGTTTTTCGACGATTTCGGTCGATTTGACGCCCCAAATCGCGATTTTTGCGAGATTTTAATCGTTTTCAGCTTCGCGGGGGCGTCCAAAACAATACATACCCGCGAAGGCACAGGCCCTGTACGGTACACGGGGTTTCCAGCTAAGCAGGCGGCTCTTCTACTTGAGATCACCCGCCGATACTCCAGCCCACTTAGAGGTCGGTCACACTGGCGTCCGTTTCCGGTTAGAGTTAGATTTTCGCAAACGTGGGGCCGGTCATACTGGTCGCGGTTAGCGGAAACCTAACGTGGGGTGCAAATTCTAACTTGCCCCCCCCCCTCAAGTTAGTTTTTCACGCTTGGCCCCCCACCCACCCCCGCCCCTGGGCGGTCGCATGGACCCCGTATCGAGCTGTTACAGGGAGAGAGACGAGCGTCTGCGTCGCGAGGGCGCGGGACGCGGGACGCGGGGCCGTCAACCTCTGTTGACCGCCGCGAATCTCTGCACCCACGAGGCCCACGCCCCGGCGATGGCATTGTCGACGACGAGGGGTCGTCTGCTGGGGAAGGGAAGGGCAGCGAGAGCAAATCCAGTGCGGGCGGTTTTCCTCACTGACCCCCAACGTAACCGAGTGTGACCGGCTGTCGTTTTCACGTTAGGTCATGCCTAACGTGGAGCCTAACGTGGGTGTCAAATCCAACCTAACGGATCCCCAGTGTGACTGGCCTCTTAAGTTTCCTATAGAACCGCCGGCTCCCGGCCAATAGACTACCACTCCCGCCGGCTACACTACCCCGAACAGCGGACTCTCAGCGCATAATATAAACAATGGAGGCCACAACCTCCGCTTTCGGGCAGAGACAGCTTCTAGTCCTCCCACCCCGAGTAGATAACTGCACCCATGCCCAAGTCAAGCTCCTGCCATCGCTGGTGCGGGACAGTGGCCACCAGACGGTTACTGGTGCGCAGCCACCCCATTTTATACGGGTGACGCAAACGCAGACCCTGCGCGTCAGGGAGCCCCCCCCCCCCCCCCCCACACACACACACACACACACACACAGATGTGAGATCACATACGCATCACAAAGCGTCACAAAGCAGCAGCTATGACCCCAGCCATCACTGCACGGAGCGCACCTTAAGCTGCGCGCTCGACACGCCCGGCTCCGTCGTGCCCACCGTCAGCAGCAGGTTGCCGTGCTGGGCAGGACAAAGGTGGTAATCGAGCACTTGTGTGGCGCGGGCTGGTGGGCACCAGACTGGGGGGACACCAGACACTCGGCAGTGTGCATGTGCCCATGCGCCAGTTATCCCATGCGCCCATGCGCGCATGCGCGATCAGATCAACCCTCCGCGCCCCCAACAGCCTCACCTCCAGGTACAACGCATCCAGCACCTTGTGACCGTGCGCCGCGAACGCGAACACACCCGCCGCCCTGTCGTCCAGTGCTGTGACCGTGCCACTGTGGTCCCCGCAGTACAGGTGCGTGGCGCTGGGTGCATAGCACACCGCGCCATCCGGCACACCGTGCGCGTGAACCTCGGTGGACCCGAAGAAGTTGAAGCGCTTGAAGGCAAACATGGCTGGCGCGAGGAGGGGCGCTATCAGGGTTTTTGTATTGTGTCGATCGCCGCTGTTCCGCTGCTTCCTCGGAGCTCACCCTGCAGCCATCAGAGCGCTGGACCATAGACGACAGCCACTGTAGTGTGCGTGCGAACGATTTGTGATCGCGTTCATACTTTTCGCACTTTTGCTTGGGCGCGCATGGAGTTCTCTGACACAAGCTAGTGCATTCCCTTTCTCCTCTCCTCTTATCTATTTTCCCCCTTCCCCTAACCTGCTGCTGCTGAGTCGCCTGGGGGCGACCGATACGTAGCAGCCATGGACGAGGAGCCACCGATCGGTATGCTCACGAACCAGGTGTACAAGGGCCCCGCTAGCATCCCTCACGCGCCAGCCGACTTCTTCGCAGCGTTCTTCCTGGCGACAAACGTGAGGGGGCGCATGGGAATGTTGTCATTGGGTGGGACGGCACAGGGGCACGCGCACTCACTCCGACACCCCAGTCAACGTGCGATGGACCCTGCAATGCGCGATGTGTGGTCGGGAGGGGTCGGGGAGGGCGCACAGAGCTGGAATGAATGCCGACGGCGATGCCCACACGCAGACCGCGCTCCTGGCGCACATGTTCCCCGGGCGTGTGGTCGGATCGGAGCTGCGGCCACGCAAATACGAGTGAGTGGGGGCGTGGCTGTACGCAAGTATGTGTGCAGGGCTGTGCTGGTGAAGCATTTATCCGCATGCATGCATGCTCACCTCTGGCCCTCCCCTCCTCCAGCCCTGACTACATCGCATCGTGCTGCAACGAGGCGGGCATGCGACGTGACGCGCTGCGTGGCCAGGTGCCACGCCAGTGGATGGTGAGTGCATGCAGCGCCATGCGCCATGCGAGTGCGCACATGCAGCCCGAGGGGCAGGGAAAGGAGCACTGCCGGCTGGAACCGCACGCAATGTTGTTGATGAATGCATGCATGGGCAGGCACGCACACATGCACACTCCGCCAAACACAAACGCACACGCACGCACACACGCAGATGGGTGGCGGCCCTCGCGCGGTCAACGACTCGTGGGAGCACATGTGGTGGGACAACCTGCACTGGAAGCGGTGGAAGGTCGCGCGCACAGGGCCGGCATTCCCTCAGGACATGTACTGGCAGTAGACGGTTACAGGGAGTACGGAAGGTACGCCGGCTGCTTTTCAGGCTGGCTTCTGCTGCTGCTGCTGCCAGCTGCTGCTACTCCTGCCAGTGTGCTCGTCTGTGCTACTGGCTGCTGCGGTCGCTACTCACCCAAGACTGGCGCTCCCGCACGGCGTATGCCGGCGGCGGACAGCCGGCCAGGCTGGATGGCAGCCACGCCAGGCTACGTATGGCCCCGGACAGTCCTGACGCTACTCGTGTCAGCGCCCGTGCGCACGCGCTGGTGTCAGTTCGTCCGCCTGCTGCCAGAGGGGCGTACGCACAGTGGCGCTGGCGCTGGCATGCCGCGCAGTGCCGCCGCTCGGGTGCTGGCACGGTGCTGCCTGCGCGCTGGGCGTGTACCAGGCGTGCACGGGCACCGTGGTGCACGCACGGCTGCAGCTTTACGTGTGAGGCCCCTTGCATGCGACTGACCAGGTTACAGCCCCACACGCATGATTCGCGCGCCGCGTGCGGGAGTTGGCTTTCGACGGCCCCTGGCCTCGGCTTTTGGAACTTTTTTTTGACGGGCTGCTGCAACTCGACTCGCGCCCCAGATGGCCCAGATGACCCAGCGCAGACTGCTGACCCGGACTTGGGGTAGCTGCGCTCTATCTAGAAGCGGTATTATAATTGTAATATGCATCACCCGGGTGTCTTCGAGCATTCCTGCAACATTTCTGTGTGGGCAGGTGGGCGGTCAACGTGGCTGACTGCCTTCAGTAAAAGCCTTGTCTTATGAGGGGCACCACCCGGCACGCTCCTGCTGCAGCAACCCCACGCCCTGTCTGGTGCAGGAAGGGACCTGCTGCTGCCTGTCTGGCCATACAACGCGCCGTGTGCTGCTGCGGCCTCGGGCTGGCATGATCAGTAACTGACAGAGGGTGGTACTCCGTCACCTTGCACCCCACCACTGCCCTACCACCCTCCGAGAATATATCGACAATTCAGTCCTGAGGTGAAGATGAGACCACTGGAGGGGTTGAGTGTGGAGCCTGCACTGTGGTGTCGCTTGCTTGCAAGCAATTGGCGCCCGCCAATGTGTGTGCTATGTGTGTGTGTGGCGTTTACCGTGGGTTTCACCCCCTCTTTTTCTTGATGGTCTCCAAGACTGCTTCCGCTAAGTCCTGCTGAAGCTATGGAACCGAACGTGTTACTGCCAGAAGGTGGATTGTAAAACTCTCATCACTCGATTTTAGGTTTCTATGGGTGAAAGCGTGCAGCCGCCGGTGTGGCGCCCTCTCGCCTGCTGAGAGAGAGTAGTGTTACACATCCACTGCCGGCGGTCACAATCAGTTCCAAAGTTCCAGCAAGACTATCAGGCACAAAGCCCACCAAAATGCGCGCTGCCGCGTGCAAGCTGCAGCACCGCACCATACAGCAGGCGTGCTCAGTGCTTTCTGCTGCTGCATGAATTCGAGTGGATTAATTTCTTAAAACTGTGGAAATCGTTGATGTCACACTTTGGGGTGGGCAAAATTTCGCCTTGTTCGTCCAATTTCCAACGCGCAGGCCTCTGTTGGCGATTTCCGATTCAGCTCTTTACAGCCATTTGGCTGCACGACTGTACTTTGGCCTTGAACGCAGCTCGACCTATCCAGTGGATTGTGTGTCTGACAAGCCCGCCAGACAGAGCTCATCAACAGCAGTCAAAATACCGGTGTATGAGGACAAACGGCCAATAGGAGGTCAGCGGTCAACGCATTCAAAGCCCAATCCGGCTGTGGAATAATTAATTTAAAATCCTGAAAAGGAAATCACTGGCCTCGGCGCAGTCACTGCCCTTGGGTTCGCCCGATGCAATGCCGCGCGTGCTTGGTGACATGTTGGGGGGCAGGTTGTTTAGAGTCGGGTGCAGCATGCTACGACAGGCACCCCAAGTGCGGGCCTTCGTACTGGTTCACACTGTCCACACCACGATCCGCACCCAAGGCATGGCCGGTGTGGCCGATCGTCACTTATTGTGTAAGACTCATCGTCGTCACATCAACGCACCATCAGACCGCTGCTAACAGCTGTGCCAGTCCCTACCAGATTGCTGGGGAGTTGCAGAGTCAGGGTAGGGGATGTGTTCGACACCACGCACTGCGCATGCAATTCGTGTGCAATGCGTGTGCAATGCTAGAAGGGGCATTGCCGTAGCATCGCGCCCCGCCAGGCTGTGTGTGCGCGTTGCATAGACGCTGCGTGTGCAGTTCATGCGGGGGAGCAATACACACACGCAGCCCTAGCACTGCCCCTGCATTTCCCCGTCTCATGCATAGTTTATGCTGTGTGTTCATGCAGGCAGTGTTGGAGCACTGCGTACGCCACGCGTGTGCAGTGCACGCGGGGAGCACTGCACACACGCAGCCCTTGAACTGCCCCAGCATTGCCTCCTCATGTGCATTGCACACGCACGGCGTGGATTGCATGCCCGGCGAGCCATGCTGGAGCACTGCGCATGCTACGCATGTGCAATGCACGCGGGGGAGCACTGCACACGCGCAGCCCTTAAACTGCCCCAGCATTGCCTCCTCATATGCATGGCACACTAGTGGGTGGTCGTGCGGGAGCAGGGGACGCCCCTCAAAAGGGCTGGGGCAGGTGTGATGTACTATTCCAGGAGTCAAGGGATCCTCCGTATACACTTGACGATGCATTCACCTGGTGCCCAATGTGACCAGGGTGATGAGGACTCACGAGGAGTGGACACGAGGAGTGGAGCGTGCCGGCGCTCAGCCACACAGCCGCAGCAGGGCTGGAGGAGCTGCACGTGTACAAGAGTGGTTATCCACGTCCCATCATCCGCATCGAGGCTGTCCGCGGCAACGTCCAGCTGCGCAAGCTTTCGATCAGCGGCTGCAAACTCTCAGATCTGGTGCACTGGCATGCTGTGTCCACCTTGAAGACCTGTCGACATGTGAGAACATTGGCAGCAACTTCTGGGACCTCGCCCCTTTGGGCGGCTGTGCCAACCTGAAGAAGCTTGCAATTTTGCGCAGCAAGGTGTCCGAACTTGCACCGCTGCGGGGCTGTGTCAAGCTCCAATACCTCAACATCAGCAGTTGTGATCGCATGGCGAGCCTGGAGAGACTTCGGGCGTTCATGAAGCTGGAGCGCCTCTTCATGTCCGTTGTAAGCTCGTGATAGCCTTGATCCATTATCTGCATGTGGACAGCTCAAAGCCCTCCACATCGACCAATGTGCATCTTTGAGCAGCCTGGCGCCCCTGTCAGCATGCAGCCAGCTAGAGAGCCTGGACATGGCCTTCTGCTCGTCTGTGACCAATCTCGCTCCGCTATCGGCGTGCACAAACTTGAGGACGCTCAACATGAGCTCCTGCAGAAATGTGACAGGCGTAGAGCCGCTCGCGGCATGTGCGCAGCTGAAGGAGCTGCGAATCGACTGGTTACCAGAGACGCTGGCTGGACTTGCGGCGCTCAAGGCTGCGTTGCCGCGTCTGCGCATAGAGGGATAGTGATGATTCCGTCCTTGGTGGTTAGTGGGAGAGCGTGTGGGAGAGCGCGTGTGGTCGTGTGGCTGCACGCCCCTGCGGTGGCAATATTGCGATTAATGTCGATGCTGATGGTTTGGGCACCGGCTCGAAGTCGCATTGCCATCACTCGGTGCAGTTGTGGAAATGCTGCAGCCTCAACTGAAGCAAGACTGGTGTTGATAGGTCTATACCTATCTAGGTGCGTTGGGCTGTGTGGCACATTTGGCATGCTCTTACTCTGTCATGGAATTCTGCAATTGTTAACACTATTGCTGCTTGCTGCCTCATCGACACACGTCCACCTTCCTGCCAACTACTGGCCAGCTGCTTGTCACCTCCTGCAGACTTTTCCGTGCACGACCAGGTCTGTGCGGCAGGAGGTGGGTGCTGAGGGAGGGGTGGAGGGGCACTTGCACGCACACACCACGTGCACGTACACAGCAACACACACACAGGTGGGTGGGAGGGGGGAAGGGGAACGGGGCAAGCGAACGCACACACAAAACGTGCAAACATGGTAGCTAGCCTCATAAGGTAGCTCCCTTAATCCCACGAGGGTGCGCACTGTAAACTGTTAACTGTTAAACGCGCGTGCTCAGCGGGCTTCAGTGTGGCTGCCAGGCGGATTGGGCAGCGTGAGCCCGGACAACGACTGATCGTGCCGTCGTTGCGTAACGCCCTCTTTTGTTTGTGCACAGTTGACGCTCGTGTCAAGCGACATGTGGCAGCACCGGCATGTGAGTAAATCAGCCGTTGTGTGGTGTGGTGCACGCTCCCAGACAGGAGTGGCGGACAGGTGGCTGGCGTGAAGAGCAGGCAGTGGATAAGGGACGTTTAGGCAAGGGCCGCAGTTTTGCCGAACCTCCTACAATTGCTTGCAAGTTTTTTTAATACATTTCCTGCCTCTGCAGCATACGCTTGGCAAGCGACACCAGCAGCTGGTCGAGCAGCAGCGGACAGGGCAGGCACACACCACCCCGCCGCGCCCGTACCTACGTTTCAACCGTGTCATACCAGCACGTGAGCCACCTCTGCCCCAATCGAAGCCGGCAGCTGGTCGAGCTTGGTCGAGCCGCAGCAACATAACGCACGCGCAGAGCGGCCCGCCCCCCTGTAACCACGGTTAAGCCGCATGTCATGCCAGTGCGCGCGCCGCCTCTTCAGCAAGTGACACAGGCAGCTGGTTGAGCCGCAGCGACAGAGCGCGCGCACACATCGCGTCCAGGCGCGCAAGCGCAGCCTCGCCCGGTCCCAGCCCTGCTCCGGTCACTTGGGCTTCTGCTTCTGCTGCCGCGAACACCTTGGCGCCGGGCCCTGCCAGCGCGCTTGCGCCTACAGCACTTTGGGCAGCTTTACCCCCGCCACCGCCGTTGCCTGGACCTTCAATGGATGTAACCCCGGCATCTGCGGTCACATCTGTGACAGCACCTGCTGCTGCTGCTGCTGCTGCTACAACTGCTCCTGCTGCACCTGCGCCTGCGGCTCCTGCGCCTGCTGCTGCACCTGCGCCTGCCGCTGTATCTGCTGCTGCTGCACCCGTGCCTGCCGTGCCTTGTTCTGCCCCGCCTCCCTCGGCGCCTCCGCCCCCGTTGGCCGCCGCGACCTCGCTCGCACCCCCGCCCTGGGGCGCCTCGTACCCGCCCTCTCCACCACCCTCACCCCCGCCCCCACCCCTGCCCGGCACGTCCTGGTCTTGATGGCCCAGCAGCAAGTGCACGCACGCGACGAGGGCGCGCGGTGCATGCTGCTGGCCGTCGCTGCTGCCGCCTAATGGAGCCGCGGCCTGCGTACACATACGGGAGAGTGGCATGCGGGTGGGTGGTGTTGGTGTAGTAAAGGCATGTAGCGGTGTGCGTGGGCTACACACTCAGCACAGATGGGTGGGTGGGTGGGTCGTCGTGTGTGCGTGTGCGTGCATGCGTGTGCGTGCGTGTGCGTGCGTGCGAGTGCGTGCGCGTGCGTGCGCGTGCGTTCAAGCCTGCACCACTCGCCTGCAGCCACTGTGCCAGCTGCGCTGCCGCGCCCAGCGCCGCCGCCTCGCCCACAGACTCCACACTTCTGCCAGGTGTGGACTGCGATGCTGCACCGCCAGTGTTCATACTTCCGGCGTGCACACCCAGGCGCATGAGCCCACACCACGCGGCGACAGCCGGGGGGCGTGTTCCTGCTGAGAGCGCAAACATGGAGGCGGCCAGAGCGGCGCCTGCCGCTGCTGCTGCTGCTTTCGCACCTGTGGCCTCCACCTCCACTGCTGCACCTGGCACAGCAAGCACAGCAGCTGCGACGCGGCCTGCACCGCCGCCTGTGTCCCTGCCACCCATCAGAGCGTCGCAGCACAGAAGCGCCTCCCCCGCGCGTGCGTCGTCCGCAACACGCTCTGCAAGCATTGCACGACGTAGCCAGTCACCTGGCGTGAGGGAGGCGCCATGCGCCATGAGAGCAGCGGTTGCCGCCTCTGATGCAGCATGTTCTGCCTCGGCTGAAGCTGCTGCTGCCTCTGCCGCTGCATGCGCCATGAGAGCAGCGGTCAGCGCCTTCGACGCAGCATGTTCTGCCTCAGCTGCAGCTGCTGCTGCCTCTGCCGCTGCATGCGCCATCGGAGCAGGTGCAACAGCCGCGTCTGCCGCTGCATGCACCATACGAGCAGCTGCTGCCTCCTCTGCAGCTGTATGCGCTATCAGAGCAGGTGCTGGCGCCTCTGCCTTGCCTGCAGGTGTCATTGGAGAAGCTGCTGGTGCCGCTGCCGCTGCCGCTGCTGCATGCACCAGAAGAGCAGCTGCTGCTGCCTCTGATATGCCTGCAGATTCAACAGCCGCGGCTGCCACAACGACGGCGCCACCCTCAGTTGCCGGATTTGTCAAGGGCTCGGTGCCAGCGCGGCCACTCCCATCCCTCCCGCCACCGTCACCGCCACCGCCGCTGCCACCACCACCTCGGCCACCGCCACCGCCGCTGCCCTCCCCACCACCTGCTCCTCCTGCGACACCGCTGCCAACGCCCGCCGCGCCATGCAGGGGCTGCCCGGAAGCCTGCGCCAGTCTGAGCACCGCACCAGCCTGCGTGAGCCCCGTCGTCGCTAGCAGCGTTTGGTCGGCTGCCATCCAGTCTAGGTAGGCCTGTGCAGTGGTGCATGGGAGGAGGTCAGGGGCATGCAGTAGTTGTGTTGACACAGACGCATGGAGCAGTCCAGGAGGGCCAACAGCTTGGTCGGCTGCCATCTAGTTGAGGTATGCCTGTGCAGTGATGCATGGGAGAGGGCATTTAGCGTGTTTGTTGACGAATGAGTCCTGCGGTCCAGCAGCGCTTGATAAGCCATCATCAGGGCAAAGTGGCCTACAGGCCAGTATAAATACTGTACGGAAGGAAGGACAGTAAATATGGGGGCGCTGATATATAAGTAGTCCGTCGAGCTTCCTACCACCAAGACCCGGGAAGCTGTCCAGCTAGTTGTGACAGCATGGCCAGCTTGCTGCATGTCTGACCTTAAGCTGGCGCAGGTGGGAGGTTGTGGAGTCGGTTTCGTTGTCCTAGCCCTACCAAAATACCAACGTCTGATCTGCGCGAGTGAATGCGGTCATAAAGTCTGAGACGGTCAGGGGTGCGCCTCAGGCGGTGGTGGGCGCCTGAGGCGGTTGGTGTGGCGCCTAAGGTGGTTTGGATATCGCCTGAGGCTACGCCTGAGGCTTACCCATGATCGCCTCAGGCCTCAGTGAGGCGCCGCCTGATCCACGCAAGTGAATGTGACGCCTGAGGCGTTGAGAATGTGGTAGGGTAGCACGGTGCTGTTTCGACCACCCACCTGTAGGTCTGCCCACAGCGCAGCCACGCACACATCCAGCCACTCTGCACTCAGGCGTTTGCTTTGTGGGGGAGGGCGCCCAGCGAGGCACGCGGCGACGTCGTCTTCGGGCAGGACCAGCACAATCGGCGGCGCCTCCTGCTGCTGCTGCCGCCGCTGCTGCTCCTGCTGCTGCTGCTCCTGCTGCTGTTGCTGCTGCTGCCTCTGAGGCTGAGCGCTTCCGCCGCCGCCTCCAGCGGCTGCCGCGGCGGCAGCTGCACGCCGCTGTGCCTGCGCCGCTGCAGTGCGCGCTGCCTGTGCGTGCAGGGGTCGAGATACAGGTTTCATTCTTTTCAGGGTAGGAGCGTTGATCCCTCCCCAGGGCCCTCCCCAAATCCAAAAATCCGCGCAAATTAATGCGGTCATAACGTAAGACGGTCTGGGGGTGCGCCTCAAGCGGTGGCGGGCGCCTGAGGCAGTCGGTGTGGCGCCTGATGCGGTTTGGATACGCCTAAGGCGGCGCCTCAGGCGATCGTGGGTGCGCCCCAGGGGGCGCCTCAGGCGGTCAGAGCGCCAGAGGCGTCGCCTGACCCACGCAAGTCAGGCGCTGTGAATGTGGTAGGGGTGTCAGTGGGTTTTATTCGGTACAGGGTCAGAGCGTGCCCCCCAGCCTCACACCATTCTTACCTGTCCCGCCAATGCTGCCGCCCACGCGGACACAGCGCCGCCGCTGCCGCCAGTGGGCGTGCCTGCCATCGCAGGTCTCTTGCCGCCACTCGGCCCTGCCGCCGCCGCTCCTTCGTCCGCCTCTGCAACGGGGCCTGCAGGAGCTGAGCGGCAGCTGCCGCTGTGGTTGCTGCGCCTGCGCGAGACATGTTGCATGGCAGGCATGGCAATCGGCGGGACGCATGGTGGACGAGGCCCCACGCATCGTCGCCTTGACCCAACGCAACAAGATGGACAGAGGTCCCTAGTATGCTCGGTCGGCCCGCCTCACGCTCTGAGCGCGTGTCCTGTAAACTGCAAACTGTACACCCCGGCCGTGCCCCCGTGGAGGATTCAGATCTGGGGGCCGAGTGCCCTGTCTACGTCCGGCCCTGACCCACTAGCCCCCCACCATCAGTAGCCAGCCACCCGTCTGTAGCGCTCGGGCGTTATACGCCGAGCAAGGTCGGATACGCTGCCTGTGGGTGCGTCACAAATGACTGTAAAATTGATCATCATCACACACCTGCGCGGGACCGCTACAGGCAGGCAGCAGCCCCTGCGCCGTGGCGTTGCGCGTGGCACACGGCGCCCAGATAGCGCGCCCGGCTCCATCGCCTCTGTTGCCTCTGCGACTGGGCGTCCCCTGCCGCGTGACCCACCGGCTCCGCCAGCAGCTTCCTCGCAGGCGCCAACGCCGCCGGCTGCTTCCTCGCAGCTACCGCCGGCAGCGTCTACGTAGCTGCCGCCGCCGCCGCTGCCGCTGTCGCCGCCGCTGCCGCTGCCACCGCCGCTGCCGCTGCCGCCGCCGCCCTCCCCTGCCCCACCCTCTTCGTCGTCAGACGAAGAGGACGAGGACGAGCTCTCGCCATCGTCCGAGGAGGAGGAGATGGAGGAGGCGGCAACCGCACCTGCAGATGGCACGGCGACGGAGGCGGCGTTTGTACCCCCGCGACCGCTGCTGCCCGAAAGGCCCATCCACCCGAGCATGCTGTCTGCTGTATCCTCATGAGAGGACACGGACGAAGACGAGGAAAGCTCGCCTGTGCCATCAACAGCACCTGCCACTGCCCCCGCTTCCTCCGCTGCCCCCGCTGCTGCAGCAGCTAGGGCTGTAGCCACAGCAGCGCCGGCCTGTGCACCAACTCCGCCCCCGAGGCCAATCCACCCTAGCAAGCTGTCCGCCCTGTCCTCATGTGACGAGGAAGAGGACGTAGAGGAGGAGGGCCTGCCCATGGACACGTCCTTTGCCGCTGCGACCGTAGCCGCCGCTGCCTCCGCTGCCACTGTCCCTGTAACTGCGGCCGTGGCGCCTGGAGCGCTGTCTTCGCCATAGAAGGAGGAAGAAGAAGAGGCGGGGCAGGAGGGCGCCGCTGCTGCCCCTGCTGCCAGCCCTGCTGCCCCCGCTGCCGCTGCAGCCGCCGCTGCTGTCACTGCGTCCGCATCGGCGCCGGTTGCCCCGGCACCGGCTCCGCTACGGATTTCCATATCATCACCATCAGAGGAGGTGGAGGAGGAGGAGCTCTCGGGGGCGGCAGCGGCCTCTGGAACTGCCGCCGCTGCTGCCGCCACTGCCGCCGCGGCCGAGTCGGCGCCTGCTGCCCCAGCAACGGCCCCGCCAGCGGTGTCACCATCAGAGGAGGAAGAGGAGGTGGAGGAGGAGGAACTCTCGGGGGCGGCGACAGCCTCTGGAAACGTGGCGCCGGCGACTCCGCCGCCACTGCCCCCCATGCCCATCCACCCGAGCACGCTGCCCCCCCCTGTCGATGGCGGCCCCGCCTGCGGCCGCGCCCCCGCCTTGCTGACGACGCCCATCTGGCCACTGTCACCGCCAGTGTTGACAGTTCCACCAGTCCCGCCGCCCCCTGGCTCCTCTGCCCCCTCCTCGCACACGACGCCCAGCTGGCCACTGCCACCACCGCCGCCGCCGCTGCCGCCGCCACTGCGTGCCCCGCCTTCCCTCCACCTCCCTCCTGGCTCCTCGCTGTACCGTGTGCAAGGCACGCGCGCAATGCAGGTGTCAGTTGGATGCGCGGCGCACCCGGCATGCATTCGGTGCACTCCCAAAGTGCACAGCACGCGGGCGGGTGCATGGCATGCGCACGCCAGATTCCCCGTGTGTGCATGGCATGCGCCCCCGTTGCATGGCTCCTGCTGGCACACCCTCCCCGTTCACCAGCCTCGCACGGCGCGCAGGCATGTGCATGGCAAGCACATGTGCATGGCATGCGTACCCGTCGCATGGCTCCTCCTCGCACACCACGCCCAGCTGTGTGGACGACACGGGGTAGGGCACCCCGCTCCCAGAGGAGGCAAGTAGCAGCACTGCAGAGCGCCCATCTCGGGGGCTGGGAATGTCCAATCTGACTCCCGCCCTCCAGGTGGCATCTGCGGAGGTTTGAAGGTGTGAACGGGTGGCTGTAAATTTTCTGTTTCCCAGCACGCAGCGCACACCGGCATGCGTTGCGTGAACACGCACTATGCATTGTGCCTGGTATGAGCAGTAAAAGTTGCCCCGCTGGGAACACAACAATGACTAAATCCTGCAAAGGGGTCACTGCACCTGCGGAGAAGTCGGGGGGCCTCGCGTCGGGCCCCTCGAACTCGCGGCCGCCTGGCGCAAAGCCCCCGGCAACTCCCGCGTAGCTTCCGGCAGCTTCTACGTAGCTTCCGGCGCTGACGGTTCGCGCCGCGCGCTGCAAGCAGGGAGGGCGGGCGTGTGTGTGGAATGGCGCGTGAATGGCACGGGAGGGATATTACGGTGTGGGGGTTGCCATGGGGGCTGCAGACATGATTCTCTCTACCATAGTATGTGTCTCTTTCTGCTCTTCATGACGATGTGTACACACCTGTCACTTTTCCTGCTTTCCCTCCACCCACCCCTGTCTCTCTCTGTCTCTCTCTCTCCCTCTCTCGCTCCCCCTCTCTCTCTCTGTCTCCCTCTCTCTCTGTCTGTATCTCTCTCTCTCTCCGTCTCTCTCTCTCTCTCTCTCTCACTCTCACTCTCTCTCTCTCCCCCCCCACACACACCTGTGCTGCAGCGTGTGCCGCCGCAACAGCAGCCATTGCAGAGACCGCTGATACGATTGCAGCAGCCGCCTCCCGTGCGACCACCGCGCGCGCGTGCAGGCCGCCGTCGCCTGCGCAGGGCGCAACAGTCAGGGAGCTACAGGTTACGGGTGTTAAAGCTGAATCCATTGCAAGGGAGTCAGTGCGGGGTGGGGTGCGTGTCGTTGTGACATTCGCCGCAGCCGCCTCCCATCGCCGCTTGCGCGTGCAGGCCGTCGTCGCCTGCGCAGGGCGCAACAGTCAGGGAGCTACAGGTTACGGGTGTTGATAGCTGAATTCATTGCAAGGGAGTCAATGCGGGGTGGGGTGCGCGTCGTTGCGACATTCGCCGCAGCCGCCTCCCACCGCAGCTCGCGCGTGCAGGCCGCCGTCGCCTGCGCAGGGCGTAGCGGTCAGGAATATACAGGTTAATGGGTTGTATGGCTGAATTCAATATAAGAGCGCCCATGTGGGGTGTATGGCTTGGTGCCAATCGCCGCAGCCGCTCTCCGCGCCAATGCTGCTGCTGTGGACCGACACGCGTCGGGCCGTGACGCCTGATGGATCAACTACCGCGCCAAGCCCCCCCCCATATTCACACCAAACACACAACTCACCATCAGAGCCACCAGAGTCACTGCCACTGCTGCTGCTGCTCCTGCTGCTGCTGCTGCTGCTGCTGTGGACCGACACGCGTCGGGCCGTTACGCCTGATGGAGCCACCGCGGCGCCTGTCGACCTGGCGCCTGCTGCTGCTGCTGCTGCAGCTGCTGCAGCTGCTGCCGCGCCCGCCGCTCGCGCAGACGCTTCTGCTGCTGCTGCTGACACTGCGGCGGCGGTGAATCGCGCTCGCGCGTGCGCGGTGGCGGCGGCGATGGCGGCTGCGACTCCGGGGTCACTGTGGCACAGGAGTGCGGTTCAGTAGGGGGCTCGTTTTTCCCAATCACATCAAAGATGCAGCGCGCCAATGATTCCCCTGCGAGTCGTATACCGCTCCGAGCCGGATTTCCCATTTCCCAGAAAACCACCCCACACTTAGTGGGAGAGGGCGTGGAGCGGGTTCGTTGGAAAGCTCGTGCCGAGAGCAGCACAACGGCATGCATTGCATGAATAGCCGCTGTGTAATGTGCCTGGTATGAGCAGTCAAAGTTGCTGGAGCCGGCAAAAAACGAATAACGAAAATCCTTCCCAGGGACCACTGCAGCGCGCCCGTGTCTATGTGGTTACGTGGGGTGCTTGGTGTGCATGCGCTACACACTTGTGTTCAACATCACTAGGTCAAAACGATCATGAATGAACGCGCCGAACGCATGGTTGCGGCGGCTGTAACAGCCACGCGCATGTCAAGTAAGGAGTTAGCACATAGGGTGCTTATGTCACACCAGAGAGTCGTGTGACATCTCGAGATCCGACCCTTTTGGAGCGGGAACCCACACCCAGCTCTCCGACAGATGAAGGCCCAGAGGCTAAGCTTTCAAATTTGGTTTCGGTGCGTACGCCAGTCACAGCGGCGGTTGCTGCTGAGGTTCTGGGGTCGCCGTGGCACACTGAAAGGGTGTAGGGTTCATAAGGGCAGATGCATGACCGTCGTATCTTTTCGACTTTTGTTCACGTGAAGCAATGCAAACGCGGTGATGGCGGCCGCTGCTCCGGGGACACCGCGGCCGCATTGACAGAGTGTGGTGGCGCTTTGGTAGGAGAGCTCCAATAGAAGGAGCCGTGTCCCAGTTGTTTTCACCTACTTTCGTTTACGAGGGAAGGAATGAGAGCCCCGGCCGTCAGCGTGTGTGGTTACGGCGGCGATGGCAACCGCTGCGCGGAGGTCGCTGCGGGCACATGTACAGTTCACGCAACCATGGTACTAGCACTTTGCCTAGCCGCAGTCACAATTTTTTGGTATTTAGTTGACAAGGTTCAACCTAACAGTTGGCGGTGCCTGTTTTTTTACAAACGACCGTGTGCAGCCTTGCCGGTCTTCCTCGGAGGTGTTTCATCTGCACAGCAAAGTGTGGCTGACGACGGTCCGGTCCTATCCACACCTTTCCAGCAGGAAGAGCTTGGCGTGCAGCGCCTGGAAGCCAGGCATCCCCAGCGCCCCGACCATCTCTTGCAGCAGCGTCAATGTTGCTGCCCACACGGCACGCGGGCCCCGGAGCGGGCCCAGGTCACACCTACAGTGCAGTATGGGTTGGCAGGTTTTACAAGTGGTCTCACAAAGGCTGTGCAATCATCATTTCTTGTAGACGGAAAGATGAGGCAGCCCGAACAGCTTGCAGGCCCCAGAGCGGGCCCAGGTTGCACCCGCATTGTTAAATGGGGGGGGGGGGGGTCGAACGTGTTTTCAAGGTTATATGTCAGTACAGTTGTGGGCTGGGGTGTTTCTAGCAGTAGCGACGTTGCAGCAGCACACACGGCACGCGGTCCTTGGAGTGGGCCAGCTCACACCTGCAGTGTTAAATGGTGTGTGTGTGTGTGTTTGGGGGGGGGGGGCGAGCGGGTTGTCAAGATAGATACTCAGTACAGTTGTGGGCCGGGGTGTTCCTTGCACCAGCAACGTTGTTGCAGCCCACACGGCACGCGGTCCTCGGAGCGGCCCAGCTCACACCTGCAGTGTTAAATGGTGTGTGCGTGTGTGTGTGTGTGTGGGGGGGGGCGAGTGGGCTGTCAAGATAAATAGTCAGTACAGTTGTGGGCCGGGGTGTTCCTTGCACCAGCAACGACGTTGCGGCACACACGGCACGCTGGCCGCGCAGCGGGCCCAGGTCACACCTGCAGTTGCGGTTTGTGCAAGGCAAAAGGTAAAACGTGAGTAAAGAGTGGGATGGGATGTGGAAGAGGGAAGCCGAGGCGGCCCACACGGCACGCTTGCCGCGCAGCGGGCCCAGGCCACACCTACAGTTGCGGTGTGTTGCGCGGGCGAAGCGTCAGGTCCGAGGGGGGCTGGATGTGGTGGAGGGGAGCCTAAGGTAGCTCACACTGCGTGCTGGCTCCGGAACAGGCCGAGGTGAGTCGCAGTGTGTGCAAGGGCACGGGCAACGCGTCAGTACAGAGGGGGCTGGATGTGGAGAAAGGGAGACGAGGCAGCCCGCACTGCGCGAGGGCCGCGCAGCGGGCCCAGATCACACCTGCATTGCCCATAGGAAGGTTGTTAGTGTATCGGCTCAGCCGAACATTAAGTCAAGTGGAGTCCTGCGAGGCTCCTCACACAGAACCAAAGCTTCCGTTCGTCAATAAACAGTGGGCCGTATGTCGCCTTGGAGCTGCGCCGTTGTTTCGGCCCACACGGCACGCGGTCCCCGGTGCGGGCCCAGGTCACACCTGCATCGCCCAGTAGGAAGGTTGCGAGGGGCAAGTCTCAGCCGGTCATGACGTCAAGTGTGGTATCATGTGAGGCTCTTCACACACAACTACAGCTTATTTTCGTCAGTAAACAGTGGGGCGCATTTCACTCGCAGCAGCGACGATGCTGCAGCCCACACGGCACGCGGTCCCTGGTGCGGGCCCAGGTCACACCTGCATCGCCCAGTAGGAAGGTTGCGAGGGTCAAGGCTCATCCGGTCATTTAGTCAAATGTGGAATCCTGCGAGGCTCTTCACAAAAAAAACGAAGATTTGTTTCGTCAGTTGACAGTAGGCCAAATATGTCCCTTGGAGCAGCGCCATTGATTTCCTTTTCGGCTCTACACAGTCATTTGGCTTTATGCCGGCTGTGCTTTGACCTTGCCCACAGCTCAAACATTGAGTGGATTGTAGGTCTGACAAGCCCGCCAGATAGAGGGCGTCAAGAGCTCTCAAATGACCCAAGTATTAGGAGAGCGCAGTCAAAGCAAAATCCGGCTGCGGAAGAAATAATTGAACATCCTGAAATGGAAATCACTGAACAGCGCCGATGCCGCAGCCCAGCGCAGATTGCTCAGATCACACCTACATTGCAGTATGGTTGGCAAGGCGCAGAGTCTGTAAAGATTGGGAAGGACTATTGTGCCTTACTGATGATGATGATGATGATGATGGATTTTAGCCTGGATTTTAGCCTTACTGATGATGATGATGATGGATTTTACAGTCGTGTGGGACGCACCTAAGAGGCAGCGTGTTCTACCTTGCTCGGCGTGTATCGCCCGAGCACTACAGACGGGTGGCTGACTACTCGCGGTGGGGGGCTAGTATAGGTTGGGTCTGGACCTAGACAGGGCCCTCAGCCTCCAGATCTGACATATCCATAGCCTATGATTCTTAGGCTAAGACTACCCCCCCCCCCGCCCTCCATTTTCAGGCTTCGGGCCCTACCATGGCGCCAGGTCCAGAGGCTCTCTGTTGACGAGCAGAGCAGCAGGTAGGGAACGCAGTTCTGGGCAGCCCTGCAGCCGTGTGTGTGTGTGTGTGTGTGTGTGTGTGTCCATGCAGATGCGGGTGGTTGACGAGAAGAGCAGCGGGGAGGGAACGCAGGTCCAGGCAGCCCTGCGGCCGTGCTGGGCATTTTGTTTTATTTGACACGTACCGTAGAACCACTTTGCCTTGCTGCCACTTTTATAAAGGGGGTAATTGTGTACAATTTGCGTGCCCTCCGCGTTTTTTGTGTTTTTCCCTGTTTTGACGTCACGTTTGCATTTTTTGTGTGGCTATTCTGTTGAAACCGACCTTGCCGGCGCTTCCTCGGAATTATTTAATCGGTAAGGCAAAGCGGTACTACGGTCCGTTCCCAGTTCCCTGGGAAGGACCCCGATGCGTGGATTGCACAACCTCACCTGAAGCTGTTCTCAGTGACCCCCCCGCAAGCTGTATACCTCTCGGCGCCGGATTCCCAACTCCCCAGAAAACCATCCCACACTTGGTGTGTGTGTGTGTGGAGGGGTGCGTTGGAGAGCTCTCCTCGAGAGCAGCACAACCAGTGATCCTTGCTATGGCAGTATACCGCTCGGAGCGGAATTTGAGCGGAATTTTATATTAATTGCTTTGTAGGCTTTTCCGCTTTTCCGCTTTTCCGCTCGCGGGAAAAAATGTTTGTGCCAGGAAAAAGCGGGGAAAACAAATTGTGCCGGGAAGAAGCCAGGAAAAAGCGGAATAATAATAAATTGCTTAATTATTCCCAAGGATCACTGAGCACAACGGCACACGTTGCGTGAACACTCGCTTTGTATTGCGCCTGGTATGAGCGGCCACACATATACTCGAGCCGGGAAATAACAATTAAGAAAATGTGTCCCAGGGGTCAATTGATGGCTGTCCTGTTCTTCCAGCATCCTGAGTGCACGCGCGTGCTCAGCGTCAAACAACGCCCTCATCATTTGTCCTCATCATGTACACATCATCACACACACACACACACACACACACACACACACAAACACACACACACACACGCACACACAAACACAAACAAACTCGTCTAAAACGCGTACAGTCGCATCACAGACAAATGGAACGAAATAAATCCGTATCCTTGGCCCTTACCAGAAGGCTGTCCTCCTCTTCCTGGACCCGCAGCACGAGCGCGTGCTCAGCGTCAAACGAAGGCGTGCGCGGCACCGTGATTCGCGCTGCATGTGTGTGTGTGTGTGTGTGTGTGTGTCAATAAGATCCTCGGCCCCCGCCCACGTGAGATCCCCGTCTCCTTCTACCCCTCCGACGCGTCACTCAAGCGAGCCCAAGCACTGCAGGCGGCCCGTGCCAGGGACGCCCCGCAGGCAGAGATCAAGCCCTGTGAGACAGAACTGTCGGCCTCCTTGCGTGACGACACCGACGCCCACTGGAACGCGACCGCCGTACGCGTCCAACGCGCCCTCGACGCACACAAACCTCACATTGCCCACCAGATACTGCAGAAGCTCATTGGTGACCGCCCCCTCGCCGCCGCCCCAGCCCTCCGCACAGATGCCGGCCTCCGCTTCGGAGCCCAGCCTGTTGCCGACGCGTTTGGGCTCCACTTCAAACAACTCCACACCCTCCCCTCCACAGTTGACGAGGCCACCCTCAACACCCACCTGGCCCACACGCCCACCGCCCCCCCTGCCCCTACCCTCCCTCCCGCCGCCGCCCCCCTCCCTGCCCCCGCACCCGCCCACGCCGCCGCCGACCCACGCCCTCACCCCCCACCCCCCGAGCCCACGCTGGACGAGGTGGAGGCTGCGATCAGAGTCCTCAGAAACACCTCCCCCGGATCCGACGACGTCACCGCCCCACTCATCAAGTGCGGCGGGCCCGTCGTCGCCTCTGCCCTCCACCGCATCATACGCAAGTGCTGGAACACCCAAACCACCCCCACCGCTTGGAGACAAGCCATCATCTGCCCCCTCTACAAGGGCGCATCCTCGGGGCCCACCACACTCGCCAAGGCCTACCGGGGCATCTCCCTCCTACCTGTCCCCGGCAAGACCTACACCCACATCCTTCTCAACCGCCTACGGCGACAGCTGGAACCCTCCCTCTCCACCTACCAATTTGGTTTCCGGCCTGACCGAGGCACCACTGCCCCCATCTTCACCCTACGCCGCATACAAGAAGAGTCCCACCGTGCCCAAGCCCCCCTTCACGTGGCCTACGTCGACCTCTCCAAGGCTTTCGACCGGGTCAACCACAAGGCACTATGGGCAACCCTGCTCCACCGCGGCGTGCACCCAGACCTCCTCGCCCGCATCAAGAGCCTCTACACTGATGCCACCGCCAGAGTCCGAGTGGGCGACGCGTACTCCGCTCCATTCAACCTCGACACCGGCGTCAAGCAAGGCTGCCCCCTCTCCCCCCTCCTCTTCAACATCTACATCGATACTGTCGTCCGATCCCTGATTGCCCAACTCCCCGATGCCGGCATCCAAATCGGCTACATGGTCGACGGCACTCTCCAAACCCCTGATTCCCGTACTACAGACTACGCGACTACAATCCCCCCCCTCCTTCTCTACGCGGACGACATAGCTCTGATGGCTCTCGACATCGACGTCCTCAGAGACATGCTTGCCCTCCTCGATCAGATCTGCTCTGACCTCGCCCTCGAGATCAACTACGACAAGCCGATGTAACTGTGCACCAAACCCTCGGCCACCCTTCTGCCCACACCGACGCCCCAGCACCAATCTCAATCCCTTCCACTTCCTCTGACATCCCCCACCTAGTCCACCCCACGGACAAATTCAAATACCTTGGCAGCATCCTGTCAACCCCCACCCCGTCCCTCGGCACCCTCGATGGAGAGATCTCCCGCCGGATCTCCTCTGCCTGCTACGCCTTCAACCGTCTCACACCCAGACTATGGAAAAGTAACGACATCCAGCCCTCCACCAAGATCCAACTCTACAACGCCTTTGTCACATCCGCCCTCTTGTACAGCTGCCAAGGCTGGACACTCAACGTCGCCCACACACACCGCCTGGAAGTGACTCACAACCGCTTCCTCCGCAGCATAAAGCGAATCCCCCACAACCTCTCCCCATCCTCCCCTCACACCTCCACCTCTGAGATGCACGCTAAGGACCGACCCACAGCGCCCATCATCAACGCCATCAACAAACATCGGATGTCGTTTATCGGATCCCTTGCCCGCCACCTCCCTCCCTCCCCCCCTCTCCCCCTTCCCCCCACCCACCTATCACCCCCTCCCCACACCTCAATCTTCCCACCTACTGCCGCTCTCTTTATGTTCCGACGCCCGGACGCCCAGATGCCTGACAGGGTGGGTGCCATCACCTCGTACCGTCTCAACGCCCACGAGATGTTCACGTCTGCCCAGTTCATGAGTGTCGTCAAGACGCTTTACGAGAAGGCCGTCAAGGCACACGCCGAGGACCCTGCGATCCCCCTCCTGAGCTCGCCGCCATCCTGGAGGCCAGGAGGCTCCCTCCCAAGTGGACCACCCTAGCTAGGTTCCCACACCTGTGGGACAGCATCTGCCGCGGGGTAGCTGAGGCCGGATCAGCCCCACAACCGTAACCACACGCAGCAAAACCACAATTGACAGTTTCTGATGACAGTTTTTCGGATCCCGCAAACAACCCCAAGCCCACGGATATCCTCTCGTACTAGCGCATATGTTGGTCACCCGCTACTGAACGAACTTAAGATCCAAGGGTCCTCGACTCATGAAACGATTGCCGGGGGGTGCTTTAGCACTGGCAAGAGCCGTTATCTAGGTTGCCCGAGCGGTGGGAACTGTAACGTATTTCTCTTCTCTCTCTCTCTGTGTGTCAGGCACACACAGTTTCAAGGATGGAAAGGCGGAATGAAAGCAAGAACGTGCCCTCTTGGAGTGCGTGCTCAGCGTCAAATGGGGGCATGCGTGGCGCAGTGATGCGCGCTGCATGCGTGTGTGTGTGGGGGGGTTGTTTAGAGTTTTAAGGATGGGGAGTTTCAAGGATGGAAGGCAGATTCAAAACAGCAACGTGCTCTCTTGGGGCTCGATTAACGGAGGCGCGTTCTCGTCGCCGAGCCCTGGACCCAGCAATGCGGCGCTGCTGGTGACGAGGATCTCCGTGCCGGTGACGAGCGGGGTAAAATACGACTGGCCTGGCTCCTCCTAGACTGCCCCTCGGTGGAACACTACAAGGAGCGGCTTGCCCGGCGCTGCAATGGCTTGGCGAGTAGCCACGGCGCTGCCGCGGCCCGTGCTGGGAGACGGCCCTTATCCTCCCCCCATGCAGGATGCCATGCGGCACCGATGTCGACGAGTTGATCGACGAGCGGAGGAGCTGGCGCCCGTCAATGCATGCTGGACATTGGTCAAGATGGCTGCCCGTGGAGGCGGGCTACCATCACGGCTTCAGCGGTGGCGACCGTCGAGGCAACACAGAGTAAAATCCGCTTCACCAATCGCAGCGTTCGTCACCGCGCTCATCCTCGGGGTCGCTCGTCTGACGGTGGCTGGCGTTGGAAGGTCTTCAGGCAGCCTCCATGACAACTCTGTCGCCCATGCCGCCCTGGAGGGTGGGACCTGGCCATGCATGAGGCATGGGGCGCCGGCTGAGCCCCATGCAAACGAGAGCCGGACAGCCATGCACTGCCAGGCGGGGACCGTTGCAGTCAGCGCCAGTCGGCTCTGCCGGCTTGACTGGCCACAAGGCCACGACTGTGACCCTGAGGAGGTCCTCTCCTATATGCTCCTTGCCAGACATGTCTCTCAGAGACCGCTGTTGGGGGTAGTCTAGCCGGCGGGAGCGGTAGTCTATCGGCCGGGAGCCGGCGGTACTCTAGTACTTAAGTGTGCTGGAGTATCGGCGGGGGTCTCTAGTAGAAGAGTAGCCTGCTTAGCTGGAAACCCCGTGTTACTGTTACTGTTACTGCTCTCTTGGAGCGCGTGCTCAGCGTCGAACGGGGGCGCGTGCGATGCAGTGATGCGCGCTGTATGTGTGTGTGTGTGTGTGTGTGTGTAAGGCACACACAGTTTCAAGGATGGAAAGGCAGATGACAAACATGAACGTGCTCTCTTGGAGCGCGTGCTCAGTGTCAAACGGAGGCGCACGCGGCGCAGAGGTGAGCGCTGCATGTGTGTGTGTGTGTGTGGGGGGGGGGCTTTGGGCTGTGCGTTTAGAGCGAAGCCAAGGATGGCAAGCACGTTGACAAACAGCGTGCTCTCGGGGAGCGCGTGCTTAGCGTCAAACGAAGGAGCGTGCGGAGCAGTGACGCGCGCTGCGAGTGTGGTTATGGTGGAGGTGTGTGTGTTTGTATGTGTGGTGATGAAGGGGGGGGGGAGGCAATAGTTGGCATTTTGGTCTGCATACGTGTTTTCATTGTGAGCCACCAAGTTCAGGGAGCATGAGGGGCCGGCAGCACGCTCTGTTTTCAAGTGTGATTTCCTTTTCGGCTGTCCACAGCCATCTGGCTGTAGTCTGGCTGAACTTTGACCTTGTAAACAGCTCGACGCAACCAGTGGATTGTGAGTCTGACAAGCCCGCCAGACAGAGCGCGTCAACAGCTTTCAAATTGCCTATGTATGAAGACAAAC
>VFSX01000457.1:117500-137860 GCA_016618255.1 Chlamydomonas sp. UWO 241 | reverse complement strand
GGGAGCAAGAGAGATAGAGAGTGTGGGTGGGTGGGGTGGGGTGGGAACCTGGGTCAACGCGGTCGTTTTTGTTGCGGCCTGCGTGCGTGGTTAAGTTTATTTCCAGCCTCCGTAGGATTGACAGCTGCAGGGGCAACGATGTGCCTCTCTTTTATCGAGGCTGAGCGCACATGTGGGTCCCCGACGCTGAGTATGAATCGGTCGAGCGTCCACGCCATGACACGTCTAGCACTCTTTTCGCGAGTCCGGGGACCCACGGACGCGGTCAGGATTGCTGGCCAAGCCGTTTCCCATGGGGGGGCAGGGGATCCTTAGTGACACCCTTGGCGTGTGTGTGTGTGTGTGTGCGCGTGCGCGCATGTGGATGTTTCGCGCGGGCATCCACCAGTTGAAATACTATACTAGGTATGCCCCCACACCTGCATGCGATTCAGAAACAGCTCCTCGGCCGCCTCCAGGCCCGCCTCGAGCGCCTGCATGCTGCTCGCTCGCTCGCCGCCTGCGCACTCACTGCTCGACCGGGGCTTCGATGCAGACGCGTGCGCGGAGCCGCCGCGCTGCGAAAAGGGTGTGTGTGTGTGCATGGAGGTGTGGTGATGCTGGTGATCGACGCTACTACTATCGTGTTTATCTTTTTGTGTGGCAGAGAGGGCTGGGGGTTTGCCGCGCGCGCACCCGCCGCTCGAGCTGGGTTTCGACGGCCCGTGCGCGGAGCCGCTCCGCTGCAAAAAGGAGGTGACGGGAGCAGTGCTTCCGTTGGCTGCGGGGAGTGATTGCGTGAATACTGACCCAAAAAGTGTGGAATTCCAAATTTCCGTTTCTTTGCC
Organism: Chlamydomonas sp. UWO 241; assembly: GCA_016618255.1. NCBI lineage: Eukaryota > Viridiplantae > Chlorophyta > Chlorophyceae > Chlamydomonadales > Chlamydomonadaceae > Chlamydomonas > Chlamydomonas priscui. The sequence continues at coordinate 137,033 of VFSX01000457.1, read as the reverse complement.
TTAAATGCCTCAGGCCGGTCGAGATTGAGGATGTCAGTGCGAAGTGATCCCGGGATGACCCCCCCAGCGCCACGACCACCTCGGGCAGCAGCTCTTTTGCGTTGGACACCGTGCGCCGCAGTACAAGCAGGCAGAGCAACTCGGCCCTCCCTCCCCACAGCCCCCCCCTCCCCGCTCTCTCCCCCAGACCTCCGCAGCCGCAACGCACCACCCACGCACCTGCCCTGTCGGCTGCCCCCCCGGCGCCACGGCCACCTCAGGCAACTGCTCCTTCACGTTAAGACACCGTGCGCCTCGGTACGAGCGAGCAGAGCAACACGGCCCGCCCTCCCCACAGCCCTCCCCTTCCCCGCCCTCTCCCCCCTCGACCGCTACGCACCACCTACGCACCTGCCCCGTCGGCTGCCCTGTCAGCGCCACGGCCACCTCGGGCAGGTGCTCCCTTGCGTTAAACACCGTGAGCTTCAGTACGAGCGAGCAGAGCGACACAGCCCTCCCCCTCCCCAACCTCTCCCCCAGACCTCCGCAGCCGTAACGCACCATCCACGCACCTGCCCCGTCGGCTGCCCTGTCGGCGCCACGGCCACCTCGGGCAGGTGCTCCTTCGCGTTGGACACCGTGCACCGCAGCACGAGCGATCAGAGCGACGACACAGTTCTATCCCTCCCAAGCCTTCCCCTCTCCAGCCCTCTCCCTCCCCGCCCTCTCCAGCCCTCTCCCCCCTGAAGCCGCAACGCACCACCCACGCACCTGCCCCGTCGGCTGCACTCCCGGTGCCACAGCCACCTCGGGCAGCTGCTCCTTTGAGTTGGACACCGTCCGCCGCAGCACGAGCGAGTAGAGCGATGACACAGCCATACACATCCCCAGCCCTCCTTCTCTCCCCCAGACCTTCCCAGCCGCAACACACCATCCACGCACCTGCCCCGTCGGCTGCCCCGTCAGCGCCGCGGCCACCTCGGGCAGGTGCTCCTTTGCATTGGACACCGTCCGCCTAAGCACGAGCGAGTAGAGCGACGACACGCCGGCCGACGGCCTGCCGCCCCCGACCTCGCCGCGCTCGGCTGCCCCCGCTGCGGCCGCACCCGCACCCGCAGCATCGGCACCAGCAGCAGCAGCACTCGCACCAGCAGCGCAAGCAGCAGCACCCGCACCAGCAGCACCAGGGCCAGACGTGCCAGCAGCGCCAGCAGTGCCAGCAGCAGCACCAGCAGCAGCACCAGCAGCGCCAGCAGCAGCAGCAGCAGCAGCAGCGCCAGCGCCACACGCGCTCGGGCTCCGCGCGTCGCTGCCAGCGTTGCTCGGGCTCCGCGCGCCGGGGCCCGCCCTGCCGCCGCCGCCGTCGGGCACAAGGCCCAGTTTGCGCTGGCTGGTCTGCTGGCTGAGTCGCGTGAAGGAGCGGCAGCGCCCTGGCGGCGGCCGGCTGCTGCCCGGCGACGGCGGAGCGGCGCGCGTGGACGGCGGCGCAGGCCTCGCGGCGTCTGACTGCTGGTGGTGGTGGTGGTGGTGGTGGTGGTGGTGGTGGTCAGGATCACCGGAAAAGGCCAATGCTGGCAACGGGGCGAAAGCGCGTTTGGAAGCGAGAAAAGTGTGCAATCGGACAATTCGCTCGCTGTGGGCCGTTACAGGCGAAATGCCGTGTCAGTATAGCTTAATGCTGGAAGGCACTGGAAACCTGCAACATCCCCGGCGCGCACACGCGCATCCAGTGCTCGAGGGTGTTGCGTGTGGGTTGCGCTCAACTTAGCTTAGTGTTTCCCATGCAAGCATCACCCTCATTTTTCTGTGGCATGCTTATTTCCCTGATCTGAGCTACGTGTGTCGCCGTTGGCCGTGTCGTTGGCAGAGCCAACGTTATTTTTTGCCGCTAGCGTTGGCCTTTGGCAGAGCCAAAGTTTTTGTTTGCCGCTCGCGTTGGCCGTTGGCACCGTTGGCCCGTTTGCGGTGACCCTGGTGCTGGTGCTGGTGGTGCGTGGTCCCCTCTCCCCCGCCCTCACCTGCTGACTGCTCACCGCGCCCGGCGACGGCCCCGGCGGGTCGGACGAGCCGCGCTCTCCCCCGTCGCCTCCGCGGTGCAAGCTCCCAAGCCTGGTCATGTTGGAGAGGCTCGTGTGCGTGCTCACGACGTCCTGCCCGCCGGCGCTCGCGCGCGTGGTGGCGTCGCTGCCGCGCGCAGACGACAGCCCGATCGTCGTCTGGCTCGACGAGCGCGCTGTCTCTGGCCGCTGTGCCGTTTGTGGGGTGGGTGGGTGGGGGGTGGAGGATGTGGGGGCGTTGGGGGGTGCCGGCCCTGCCTGCGGGTGCCCCCACGCACACGTGCACGTGCACACGCACGCACACACGCACGCACGCAGGCACCTTTGACGACATGCCCGGCAGCTTGGCAAGTACCGTGGCGTTGTCGGTCGTTGGCGGGGCAGGTGGCTGGCCTTGTTGTTTGGCGTGCTCGCCCACGCCCGCTGCAGCTGGGTCAGCAGCGTCCCGGTATGCCGCCCCCGGCTCGGCCTTGCTCGACACGCAGCCCATGGGTGCTAGCTAGCCAGCAGCTCCCGCGCCACACACTAGCTATAGCCAACTGCAAAGGGCCGGAGCATGTGCGGTTGTTGCACGCACGCATACATGCATGCGTGCGTGCAACAACTGCACATGCATGCATGCACGGTTGCACCCAAATCAAAGAGATGCACGCAGTTGCCCGATTCCCCCCCTCAATATCTATGCAGCACGGGTGGACCATGTGGTCGTTGTACCCCAGTACCCCAGTAACACGTGCTTTAGGCTAGCTATATGCCGAACCCGAGTGGGTCGGAGGTCCTCCCTCAATCGGCCCAGGCCCCTCCCACGAACCTCGTTCGGCCCTGGCTCTCATGTCATGCCATGACCCACCGTACGCCATGACCCACCGTGCTGGCGCGTGCATCTCTGCTACTGCGATGCCGTGTGTCTGGAACACGCCGTCTCCCTGCTGCAGATGCTCCCTGCTTCAGATTGTCCAATTTCAGATGTCCTGATGCGCTGCGTTGCGTTGTTGATGCTGTTTGTTTGATTCACAATTCACGGCTTGCTAGCTGCTTGACTAACTGGGTGGTCGCGGCGAGTGGGAACAGTTGCGAAACGTAACGACAGGCCGAGGCCTCTTGCACAGGGGCTGCAGGGGGGGGGAGTTATTTTTATGTACAAAAGTGTGTGGATGATTAAATGACGCGCGTCGATCGACGCCTGTGCAATCGGAATGTCGGAACTGCGAGGGGATAATCACCCCAGGCTGCCGCCACGGCGAAAGGCGGCAGGCAAGGGGGATGGTGCAACCTCCACTTCTGCGCATCTGGGCACTGGCTTGACCAGCGGGCAGGCCAGCGCAGGGGGGAGTCGAGGTGGCAATGGTGGTGACAGTGGCGGCCAGGAGGGAGGAGCAGCGAGCAGCAGCACGGGCCCACGCATGGACCCCATGCAACGCCATGCAGACGCCCATGCTGCCTCAGCAGCCCCAGCAGCAGACTTCTCTGCGGACAGCGCGTCGCCAGAGGTCGAGCGCCTCGTGCGCGCCAAGATGGAGAAGCTCGCCCCCACGCTGAACAAGTTCCTGGCCAACCCGGGCATGCTCAGTGACGCGGTAGCTCGCGACCCGCACCTGCAGGTGCGCGCTGGGCGAGCAGCCAGTGCAATGCACACCCACACCCACACACCCACTGCCATCACACAGTTGAGCACGTTCCCCATCAGTCAGGCGGTGGTTACCCCCAGTCAGGCGCTGCTGCCACGCCTGATGTGATGCTGCTGGCACAGTGGTGCCCGTGTCCGGGGCACGCCCCGTTGCGAAAGGTGTGGTCCAGACATTTTTGTTGAAGTTGTTTGACAATCCACTGCTGGCGGTCATGCGTTCTGTTCCAAAGCTCTAGCGGGACTTAAGAGAGCAGGCACGAGGCCCACCAAAAAGGTCAAGCTACAAAAGTAGCCCACGGTATCGCCAACCACGTAGTGGCGGGCGCCAAGCAAGCAGCACGGGGGCAGGCAAGGCGCGCGAGCTGCGTGGTACAGACACACACGTACACGCCCTCACCTGCATGCACACACGCACACACACATACATGTGCACTCTCTCTTCTGTGCACCACGCGCACGTGTCGTCAGCAGCACACACGCCCACCACCACAGTGATTCTGTTTTCAGTTTTTTAGTTACTTTCTGGGAGCCGGCGCGCGGACTAACGTTCCGTTGACCGCCTTGACTGCTGCCTTAGCGTTGACCATTGACCGTCAAATATAGTTTAGTTTCAAGCTCGTGACGAGCTCTATCTAATGGGATCGTCAGACCATTAAGCAACTTGGTTGGTTGGGCTCTATCTGATGGGATGGTTAAAGGCCAAATGGCTCCCAATGGCTCCCAGGAGCCCAAAACAAAATCACATGCACCGTTTCACACCATGGTGCTGCTTGCTTGGCGCCCGCCTCAGAGTGGGTGTGGCGTTCTCCCCCTACCACATCCCCAACGCCTGAGGCGGCTCATTTGCTTGCGCAGATCAGGCGGTGCCTCAGGCGCGCCGACCGCCTCAGGCGTCGCCTGAGGCGCACCCCTGACCGTCTCAGACGTTTTGGCCGCATTCACTTGCGCGGATCAGGCGATGGGGCCTCACCGGGCGCGCCTATCCTTCTGCGTGGTGCCTGCACGGTCAACGTGTAGTGCTGCTTGCTTGGTGCCTGCCACCGCGTGTGGGGTGGCGCTACCGCGCACACACACACACACACACACACACACACGCACACACCTAGTGCAGAACCTCTTGTCTTCCAACCCCTCGCTGTCGTCCATGTTCACACACACACACACACACACTCACACACACACATACGCGAGCACGCACACACTTGCCATAAAGGGTGTCAGACGGACTGTACAATCGAACACACACACACACCTACGACAGGCGCTCGTGTCCCCCAACCCGTCAATGGCGTCCATGTTCACACACACACACACACACACACACACAAGTAACAAGTAACAAATAACACGGGGTTTCCATCTAATCAGGCTACTCTTCTACACACACACACACACACACACACACACACACACAAATAAACATATAGGCCAGCAAAGGCGTCCGGCAGACTGTACAATCGACCACACACACACACACACACACACACCTACGACAGGCCCTCATGTCCTCCAACCCCTCAATGTCGTCCATGTTCCAGCCCGAGAAGCTGCGCGCCATGATGGAGCTCGTTTCAGACCCAGCCGGCATGGCGGCCGCGGTGCGCTGCTTACCGTAGTACCGCTTTGCCTTGCCGCCACTTTTATAAAGGGGGTGATTGTTTATAATTTGGGTGCCTTGCCACAGCCTTGCCACGGGATATTTTTTGGGAAATTTCCCGTTTCGGCGTCACTATTTTTTTTTCAGGCAATATTTTTTAGAAATCGGCCTTGCCGGCACGTCCTTGGAATCATTTCATCGGCAAGGCAAAGCGGTACTACGGTAACCCTAACATGAACTAAGATTTCTTAGTTCTTAGTTCACGGGGCCCGCAATACAACGTATTACCCGCAATGCGCTTTTTGTTATTAAAAAAACACAGGGGTTGGAGTCACCCCCACCCCCCACCCTTCAACCAAGGTGTGTATCCACACCCCAATGTCAAAGTGTTCAACTCGGGGCAGCAGGGTTACGTCTAGCGCCCCCAGCACACGCTCAAAGTTGGTACGATGCCTCTACGGGGGGTGGCTCCAGTGATTTCCTTTTCAGGATGTTGAATTAATTATTTCAAAGCCGAATTTTGCTTGCACCGCGTTGAACTTTGACCTCCCGTCGACCGTTTGCGCTCATACATAGGTCATTTGAAAGCTCTTGACGAGCTCTGGCTGGTGGGCTTTCAGACTACCAATCAACTGAATGTGTTAAGCTGTGTTCAAGGTCAAAGTTCAGCCGGAATACAGCCAAATGGCTGTGGAGAGCCGAAAAGGAAATCACTGGCTGATGGTCAGGGGGGGAGGGGCGCTCCTTCACTTTTGACTGATGAGGGTGATCACACACACACACACAGTCACCCACACGCACTCCCACACCCACCCCCCAACGCACCCACGTGCGCATGCGTGCACACACACACAAACACACACACACACTCACAAACACACACGCATGCACAAACAATCACAGGTGCAGGGGGGAGGCCACCCACACACCCAAACGCACCCACGTGCGCATGCACACACCCACACCCACACAATCACAGGTGCAGGGGGAGGCCACCCACACCACCAAACGCACCCACGCGCGCATGCATGCACACACACACACACACAATCACAGGTGCAGGGGGGAGGCCACCCACACAACCAAACGCACCCACGTGCGCATGTGTACGTGCGCATGCATGCATAAAGACACACACACACACACCAATCACAGGTGCAGGGCGGAGGCCAGGCAAGCGGTGTGCTGGGCGATGCTGAGCTGTCGCAGCACAGAATGGTGTGTGTGTGTGTGTGTGTGTGTGTGTGTGTGTGGTCGATTTTACAGTCCGTCGGACGCCTTTGATGGCGCACGTGTGTGTGTGTGCGTGTGCGTGCGTGTGTGTGTGTGTGTGAGTGTGTGCCTGTGTGTGCATGTTTGTGTGTGTGAATGTGAGGTGGGAGGCTGTGAGAAGTGGTTGTGGAGGGTTGCGGTGGGAGGGGGGGGAGGGGGGGGAAGTGCTGCTTGGTCGATGGAACAGTCCGTCAGACGCCTATGTTGGCGTTATAGAGCCCCCAGTTTCCCCCAGTATTACTCAACCCTTCCTTGTGTGTTTGTTTGCATGTTTGTATGTGTGTGTGTATGTGTGTGTCTTGGGGAGGGAGGGGGGCTGCGTGGTCAAGCATGCGTGTGTGCGTGTGTGTATGTGTATGCGCGCACACACGCATGTGTGTGTGTGTGTGTGAATGTGCCGTGCGTGTGCACGTGCGTGTGCACGTGCGTGTGTGTGTATGCACTTACGTGCGTACGTGCGTTTGTGTGCACGCCGTCTCGCTCACGCGCTCACCCCATCATCTTGCAGAACATCATGCAGCTCCGAAGCTACTCGACCCAGCTCGCGGAGCAGCACCAGCGCGACGGCGGCCCCGCCTCAGCTGCTGCCGCTGCTGCCGCTGCTGCTGCTGCTGCCGCTGGCCCAAGCAGCAGCGGCGTGCATGGCGTGCAAGGCATGGGCGGCTTGGGTGCTGGCGGCGGGGGCGCAGCGGCGGCGGGCGCGATGGCACGCTTTACTGAGCGCATGCAGACAGTGCGTGTGTGTGTGTGTGTGTGCATGTGGATGTTGTAGATGGCGTGCATGTTTGCATGGCGGTGCTCTTGGCATGTCTGTTGTGCTATAAGGCTGGAGTTATCCCCTGCGTTGCGTGGTGTGTGTGTGTGTGTGTGTGTGTGTGTGTGTGTATGTGTGTGTGTCCTCATAGCGACGAGTGGTCGTTTGAATTTGACGGGCGCGCCTCTGGAATGATGTCGCCGTTGTTACGTGCAGCCTGCGGGGCACGTCCACTGTCTGTGTATCAGTTTTTGTAGGCAACACGCAACCCGAAAACATGCACTTTCGGGTTGAGATTGGCCAATTTGGGCTGGCGCATCGGGTTAAGATTGCGCAAGTTTCGACCCGAAAAGTGTGAAATTGACGTTTTCATACCCCTTTCGCAAGAAATCGCCTCCGTCGGGTTGAGATTGGGGGTTGAGCCGTGAGGCCCGGGTTGAGCCATCATTTCCCCAAAATCCTGAGCGGAACCACTGTGTCTGTGTGTGTGTGGGGGGGGGGGGGGGGGAGACGGAGGGGCGCTCAATCACGTTCCAACTGCGCCTGGTGCGCAGGTGCGGCAGATGCACCTCGCAGGGAGTATCGACGGCGCTGCTCTGCCGCCCGAGATTTCTTACCTGCAAACCCTTGACCACAAACCCCAAACCCTTAACCCCTGAACATTGACCCCCAAACCCGTAACCCCAAACCTAAAACCCCAAACCCAAACCCGGAACCCGGAACCTTAACTTCAATCCCACAAAGGGTTTGCTCAAACCCAAACACCTCAAAACCCTGAACCCTATGCTCCAGGTGCGGCAGATGCATCTCGCGGGGAGTATCGACGGCGCGCTGCCGCCGGGGCTGCTCTCCGGCGGGGCACTGCCACCGGCGCTGCTGGCATCAGTCGTGGGCCACAGCGGCGCGACGGACGCAGCAACAGGTGTGTGTATCTTTATAGGGTAGGGCCCGCGTGACCGCGGGGATGGCCAAGGAGCACCCTTTCTTTCCTTCTGCACTCGTCACACGGAGGAAATTCTCACATCTTTAGGAACGCTTCTCAGAAAGGCGTCGGCATGGAGTGTCTGGCCCTTGCGGAGCGATGCATGGTGTGTGTTGGCCCAGGATGCTATCATTTCGACCACGGGTGCGTTTTGGGCCATCCAGAGGGCAAGGGGGGGAGGGGGCTGTGTGTTTGTGTGTGTGTGTGTGTGTGTGTCTGTGTGTTTGTGTGGTATACGCGGCGGACGCAGCAGGCGCAGCAGCGGGCGCAGTGCCGACCGTTTCCGCGGATGCGTCGGGGCCTGTCCGTGTGTGAGACCACTCTGGCAGTTTTCGGCGAAGCCTACCCCTCGTCGTTGTCGTTGAAAGCTTAACACAACGGGAGCGCCTAGACCCCGAGTAAAAACACAATACCCGAATCGGCTACAGCCAGCAAGGCGATGACACACAGCCCCCCAGCACAGCCCCCCTCAGGTGGGCTAGCCAACGTGTTCCACCCAGTGTCCCCTGGGAAGGATTTTAGTAGTTATTTATTTCCCGGCTCGAGCAACTTTGACCGCCCATACCAGGCGCAATATGATGATGATGATGGATCTTACAGTCTGTGTGACACCAGTATATAGCGGGCGTTCACGCAACGCGTGCCGTTGTGCTGCTCTCGGCGACACCTTCCCAACGCACCCCTCCACACCCTCTTCCACAAAACGTGGCGTGGTTTTCTGGGAAATGGCAAATCCGGCTTGGAGCGGCATACGCCTCGCAGGGGAATCACTGGTTCCACCCTCGTAAGCAAGGGTTTGTGGCAGCAGACTCGCAGGCGGGTTGCAGCTGAAAACAAGGGCTTGTGACTAAAAAAAAGGCCCCTTGACAGCCCTCGGGGTCTTGGCACTAAACCATGCACTTTTGGTACGAGCTAGCTTGGGAAGGGCCCATACCCCTATGCACCGTTTGTGTGTTCATGTGTGCACGCGTCTGTGTGTGTGTGTGCGTGTGTGCGTGTGTGTGTGTGTGTGTGTGTGTCTACACGCGGCAGACGCAGCAGCAGCAGCACAGAGACCTAATGACAACGTACTCACAACCTGCTTACATTCTGTCCCCCTCTGCGTGGCTGCTGCTTGCGTACACATAACATGGTGGGCACCGCGATGCGCGTGCCGCTGCAGCCTACTTACAGCCCACTAACAATCTACTAACAATCTACTTACAGTCTACGAAGCGCACAACCTAAACAGGTGGGTGGTGGTGGTGGCGGTGATAGCTAACAACCTAGGAGGCGGCCTCCTAGCGGGCAACCTACTAGCAACCTTCTAACAATCTACACAACTCACAACCTGCGGGATTCGAACCCGGATTAACACTCTCCAGGCCTGCAAAACGCCGCCGCAACGTCAGCTCAAAGTCGAAATTAAGTCGAACACCCTCCCGCAAAGGCGAAAAAGTCTAAATAAATTGGCATTTAGCGGACCCCCGCAAAGGCAAAGCGGCACTACTGTACTCACAGCCCATAGGTGGTGGTGGCGGTGGTCAGCGCGCCGCGCTGCGAGCGCCGCTGCGGCCTACTAACATTTTACCAACAATACAAAAAACCTTCTGATAATCTACTGACAACCTGCACAACCTACTCACAACCTGCTAACAACCCCCATAACCTACTCGCAACCCACACAGGCAGTCGCGGTGGCCAGCACAGAGCGTACACCCCACCTCTCTGCATGCACACACACAGGTGGTGGCCAGCGCGCCGTGACGCGCATGCCGCTGCAGCCTACCCACATCCTACCAACAATACAAAAAAAACCGTTATGACAACCTACAAAACCTACGCACAACCTACCAACAACCTGCACAGCCTACTCACAACCTGCTCACAACCCCCCAAACCTACGCGCAACCCACACAGGCAGTGGCAGTGGCCAGCGCGCCACGATGCGTGCGCCGCTGCAGCCTACTTACAACCTATCAACAAGGACAAGTACGCCGACAGGACGAGGACGAGCGCATGCTCGCGCTGTCACTTCCCAACTCTAAAAAAATGCATCTGCACCTCCACCGCCACCAACACTTACAGGCCTCCAAGACCACAAAAAAATCTTCTGACAATCTACTGGCAATCTACACAACCTACACACAACCTGCACAACCTACTCACAACCTGCTAACAACCCCCACAACCTACGCACAACCCACACAGGCAGTGGCGGTGGCCAGCGCACCGCGATGCGAGCGCCGCTTCAGCCTGCGTCGTTCTTCCACAGCGAGGCGAGGGAGCGGGAGACGGGTATGTGTATGTGTGTGTGAATGTGTGCATATGTGTGTGTGTGTGTTTGTGTATGTGTCTGTGTGCGTGTGTGCATGTGGGTGTGCATATGTGTGTGTGTATGTGTGTGTGTGTGTGCGTGTGCGTGTGCAGCCTGCGTCGCCACACACGCACACACGCACACACACACACGCAGGCGGCGGCGGCGGCGGGTTCAGCTACACCCACACCAAGGACGTCGATGTGGCGCTGAGCGTGTCTGAGCTGCCAGAGGACATGCAAGCGGCCGTGGCGCGCGAGCTGGCTGCGATGGCAGCCGCCGCTGGCGCGAGTGATGGGGGCGGTGGCGGTGGGGGCGGTGGGGGTGCGGGTGCGGGTGCCGGCCGCCAGCAGCAGCAGCAGCCACAGCAGCCACAGCAGCAGCAGCAGCAGCAGGCACACGCTCACAGCGGCGGCGGGCAGCAGCAGCAGCAGCAGCAGCAGTCGCACGCTCACACCGGCGGCGGGCAGCACCAGCACCACGCTGGGCACCAGCACAGCCACAGCTGCAGCCACGGCGCCCCAGACGCCGCCGCAAATGGAAACGCGGACGGCGGCAGCAGTCTACCGCCCCGGCCTGACCAGCCGAAGGTGACCCATGCGTGACCCATGCGCGACACATGCTCGACCCATGCGTGACCCCTGCTTGAGGTTTAGGCCGACCAGAGCCAGCCAGCCCGTGGTGGGAAGCCACGGCTAAGCCACCAGCACACAACAGACCCCACCCCGGCCTGACCAGCCCAAGGTGACACATGCGTGACCCATACATGACACATGCTCGACGCATGCGTGACCCCTGCTTGAGGTTTAGTGCTGGATTCTATGGTCCTTTGCGGTCTCACCGGCTGCAAAGGGTTGCTATAATCCTGCTGTTGGGGGGTTGCTTGCACCCTGCTGTAAAGGGGTTGCTTGAACCCTGCTGTTGAGGGGTTACGTGACACATTGGATTGGAAGTTTGCCGAGCCCGCCAGACAGAGCTCGTCTAGGGCTTTCAGGTGACCCGTACATGAGGACAAACAGTCAACGGGAGGTCAATGGTCAACACTGTCAAAGCAAAATCCGGCTGTGGCATAAACAACTTGAAAATCCCCCCACCCGCCCGCCTCAAAGGTGCTCGACCCAAAGACGTACTACGAGTACACGCCACCGAGCCCTTGGCGCCCCGAGGTGCGTTGATGATGATGGATGTTGCAGTCACGGACACCGCTAAAAGGCACATACGACCGTGCTCGGCGCGTAGAGCTCGAGCACCGTACCGTAGTACCGCTTTGCCTTGGAATTAAATAATTCGGACAGCGTCGCGGGCCATCCCCACCCAACCTGTGACCAAAATGTGGCCACACCCAAAATTCCAAAGTCGACAGAACGGCCCCATCGCACGTGCAGAATGACTTCTCGACACGTAATATAGACATGCGTGTCGAGATCGTGTGCTGGGATACGTCGTGGGGCCGTCACGGGCCGTCACGGGCCTCGAGGAGCGCCATGCAACAGTCGCACCCAACCCCCTGCCGCGCCGCTGGGGTGAGCCAGCCCCCCGCGACGCCTCCTACCGATCTTCAACACCTGTGGCATGAACTTGACGAGGGTCCGGGTCCCGTGCCGTGCCGCGTTGCCGGGGTCGCTGTGCTGGGCGACACCAAACTTTCGGCATGTTTTGCGGCGTCGCCTCTGGACCAAATCCACTTTTGACGGGTGCTTTTTAGTTGCCGCTAATCTCATTTAGACGCATGCTTCGTGGGGGGACGTGGCTTGGAGAGACGGTGAAATGCGGAACGAAATCGTTTGGGGTCAAACGTTACACGTCACGGTAACGTTTGACCCCAAACGGTTCGCTCCGCGTTTCACCGTCTCTCCAAGCCACGGCCCCCCACGAAGCATGCGTCTAAATGAGATTGGCGGCAACAAGAAAGCACCCGTCAAAAGTGGATTTGGTCAGCCAGGGAAGCCACAAGAAATTCCCAAAGTTTGGTGTCGCCCGTTTGGCCGCTTTTCCCCCTGGGGCAGGCCCAGGTTGGGTGGGGATGGCCCGCGGCAAGGTCGATTTCTAACAAATCTTGCCGAAAAAGTCAAAAAGTGAAAGTCAAAACGGAAAATAATAAAAAAGCATTCCCGCGGCAAGGCACCAAAAATCTAAACAATTACCCCCTTTATAAAAGTGGCACCAAGGCAAACCGGTACTACGGTACTAGGATGGCTGGCTACTGGTGGTAGGGGACCCACACTCTTGTGTGGGCGCGGCACGCCGCCCCCGCGCACCAAAGTGCCAATCCCATCAGAGCGTGGGCGCACCCCCCAGGTCCCCTGCGGCAGCGACAGCGCATTCTTGTTGAAACAGGTGGTACAGGGTTGCGGATTGTTGCATGCCCGCAGCTGTTGTTGCGGCTATTGCACACCTGTTTTTTTGCGGCTGTTGCATGCCAGCTGTTGTTGCGGCTGTTGCACGCCAGCTCTTGTTGCGGCTGTTGCACGCCTGCTTTTGTTGCGGGCTGTTGCAACAGCCCTGACGCGTGTGCGCGCGTGGCTTGGTGGTGCGGTACGGTGTTGCGGATTGTTGCATGCCCGCAGCTGTAGTTGTTGCGGCTGTTGTCCACCTGTTGTTGTTGCAGCTGTTGCACGCCAGCTGTTGTTGCGGGCTGTTGCAACGACCCTGACGCCTGTGCGCGCGTGTGGCGCACCCCGGCATGCGGTACGGTGTTGCAGATTGTTGCATCCACACAGCTGTTGTTGCGGCTGTTGCACACCTGCTGTTGTTGCGGCAACAACTACCAACCAACCGCCAACCGCAGTTCGACCCGGAGGTTGCGGAGGCCGAGAACTTCCTCGGGCTGTACCGCCGCGCGTGGTGCACCAAGGCGGACGCTGCGTTCTTCCCCTTGTGGAACACGGTCACGGTGCGATAGTGATTACTATGCGAGACCTGCCTTGCATCACCGGGTCACCACCGGGTCATCATCGCCGTATGGCGGTCGGGGGGAGCCCCGAGGGAATGGAAAACTGCTATTATCACACCGTTATACAAGGGGAAGGGTCCGCGTGACTCCCCTGGTAACTACCGCGGTATAAGCCTTCTCTCTATTGCCGGGAATGTGTACGCTGCCATACTTCTGCACCGCGTCTCCACGCAGGTTGATGGTCAGTTGCATGAGGCTCAGTGTGGTTTCAGAAAAAGCAGAGGCACTGTTGATGCGATTTTTACTCTGCGCTCGCTGAGCGCGGCACATGCCGAGTACAAACAATGCATGGCTGTGGCATTTGTCGACTATTCTAAAGCTTACGATTGCATAAACCGTGCGGCACTGTGGAGAGTCCTTAGATTATATAGTGTTCATCCGCACATTATTGATCTGTTGGAGGATCTTCACACCAACACCGCAGCTGCCGTGCAGCTGGCTGGGAAAATCGGGCACGAATTCCCCGTGTCGTCTGGTGTGCGACAGGGGTGCGTCATTGCTCCTGTGTTGTTCAATGTTTTTATTGACCACATAGTGAAAAAGGCGCTAGACATGATGCCAGAGGGGGCTGGCGTGTCAGTCGTGACCCGAGCCGGCGGCTCTGTGTTGTCGTCGTCGGTTGAGCGCATAGTAATGCTGATGTATGCCGACGATTTATGTTTGTTCTCGCATGACCCAGCTCAGTTGGCGCTTATGCTGAAAATCCTTGACAAAGTGTCCTCTAGCTTTGGCATGCAAATCAACGCCGCCAAGACGGAAGTGATGATTTTGCCAGCAGATTTTGTCGCGGATCTGCCCACGTTTGCGCTGACTGGTGGTGAAGTGAAGACCGTCTCTGCATTTAAGTATCTAGGGAGTTGGATAACCCAGAGTGGTGGTGTGGAAAAGGAGATCGGTGTGCGTGTCGGTCGCGTGCTGGGCGTGTTTGCATCTTTTGATCAGATTTGGGCCAGCAAGAAGATGCAAGTGCAGTCTAAGATGCGGGTTTACGACACTTTCGTGCTGCCCCACTTTCTGTACGGCTGCGAAACATGGGCCCCTACTAAAACACAACTGACTCGATTGGAGGTTGCCCACTCTAACTGCCTTCGTCGCATTCTGGGTGTGCGCCTGGTCGACCGGCACAGATTAAGTTATATTCGGCAGGCGTGCGACACTGAGCCAATTGAGAGCCTTGTGGCAAAGCGATCAATGCAGTGGCTAGGCCATGTGATGCGCATGCCGGCTTCTCGTCTTCCTCGTACGACTTTTGACTGCACATTGGATGTGGCTCGGCAGCAAGGCCGGCCTCCAGCCTCCTCCCGACACTATTTTCTTAAGCTACTGATTCAGCAGCTAGGCGAAACTAGTGGCACTCGTTCTGATTGGAAGACTTTTTCGGACACGGCGTTTGAGCGTGCTCAGGATAGGGTCGGGTGGAGAGCTGTGGTGTACGGTCCGGCTGCCCCTCAGGCGCCGGCCCCTCCACCACGGCGGTCAAGTAGATTGGCAAGCGCCACTTGACCCCCTATCCCCTAGAAGCAGTTAGGACCTATTTTGGAGGCGTCGCACAATAGCTCTCCTTTTTGCTGTGGGACTACACGTTGGCAGGCAGCCGGCTGGTGGCTACCGCCCCTCACAAGTAATTGTTAGGGCCAGAACTGGACTTGGGTCTAGGCGGTGGTACTAGGACTAGAGGTAGTCTTTGCTGGAAAGTAACTGTAACTGCCTTGCATCAGAGGTGTCCCAACAGACTGGAAGAACCGTCATGCAGGGGGGGGGGGGTGCACCAAGGCAGGCGCTGCGTTCTTCCCAACGTGGAACAGGCCACGGTGCGGTACAGGGGGCACACACGCGCACGCACGCACACATACACACACACACGCACACACACACACGCACACACCTCACCATCCATTGATTTCCACGCGACAATGTGTGTACTTTGCGATATAGGTTGCCATGCATCAGAGGTGTGCAACAGACTTACACACACGCACACACACGCCCCCTTCCACTCTCTCGCACAGGCGCTCGTGTCGGTCTACCTCCCCTGGGTGCCCCTCCTCGCGATCCTCCCTGTTTACATCCTTGGAGCGTTCGCCGGCATCTACCTGTAAGTGGTGTGCATGGGGGAGGGGGGGGAGGGAAGGGGGGTTGCAATCCCCGGACCCAGCTGGGGTCCTTAGGAAACGGATGCGGGGTATCCCCACGGTGCTTTTGCGCCCGGCGGCAGGGTCTGAGGCGCTCTGTGCAGGAAGGTCGACCAAAATTGTGACCCCAGCCAGTGTGGGGGAGTGCTACCCCCCTTGAGGAGGGGCATGATAACCACGACGATGAGGATGATGATGATGGATGCTACATTCAGGGGCACCTCTACTTGACCTCTACTCACGGCACGTGTGTAAGACCGTGCTTTGCGCGTAGGGCCCGAGCAGCTAACTGGGGCCCCATATCGACACCTGCTGTATTGGTGTCAACTGCGCCGGTGACATCGCCACATGCAAGATGTGTCTCCAAATGCCAAAATGAAGCCGATCCAAGCCTCCCCCTCCCCCTACTATAGGTTTGGCCTCGGGCTCGCCGGCTACCACTCTCCTTGCGCCTGCTCTACTCGCTGCTCTTGCCAACGTTCGTCGCATCGCCACCTGCAAAAATGTGTCCCCAAGTGACAAAATGAAGTCAATTCAAACCCTCTTCCCGTTCCCCTATGTTTTTTATGTTTCAGGTTCGGCCTTTGCCTTGCCAGCCACCACCCCTCGCGCCTGCTCTACTCGCTGCTCGTGCCAACATTCATCGCATCGCCACCACATGTATCCTCCTCCTCCTATGCAAATGAAAAATTAAAGCAACCCATACCCACCCACCCACACACCTCCCATGTAGGTTTGGCCTCGTCCTCGCCGGCTACCACTCCTCGCGCCTGCCCTACTCGCTGCTCGTGCCCACGTTCATCGCATCGCCACTGCATCGCCACCACATGCAAATGAAGAATTGAAGCGATTGCCCCCCCCCCCCTACCCACGCACCCACACACCCACACACACCTCCCCTATAGATTTGGCCTCGTCCTCGCCGGCTACCACTCCTCGCGCCTGCCCTACTCACTGCTCGTGCCAACGTTCATCGCGTCGCTCGAGGCGATCTACTGCGTTGGGTGGGTGCCCTGTTTAGGGTTGAGGGTTGTGTGTGGCTTTGAACCCTGTGGGTGCCCGCCCTATTAAGAGGTACGGGTTTTATAACTCTCGACCCTGAAACCCTGAACTCTGAACCCTGACGTTTATCGCATCGCTCAAGATGATTACTACAGAGGGTGGGGTGCGCAGTGGGTCCCCCGTCGTATCCCTCCCCCTCTGCTCTGATATGGTCTCTGGTTTGGCCTCTGGTGTGCTCTGCTCTGATGTGGCTAGTACTGCTGTGCTCTGCTCTGCTCTGATGTGGCCTCTGGTCTGCTCTGGTCTGGTCTGCTCTGCTCTGATGTTGGCCTCTGGTGTGCTCTGCTCTGATGTGGCTTCGGATGTGCTCTGATATTGGCCCCTGGCGTGCTCTGATGTCACTTGAACGTGGATGCAAAGCAACAATCCCCAACCGCTTGTCACCCCCACCCCTCACACACAAATCACTCTCTTCTCACTCTCTCACTCTCACTCTCACTCTCACTTTCACTCTGCACACTCATCACTGTCTTCTCACTCTCACTCTGCTCTGCACCCCCCCAAACACACAGACATCACTCTCTCCTCGCTCTCTCACTCTCACTGTCACTCTCACTCTCACTCTCACTCTGCACCCCCACCCCACCCTCCATGCACAGTAACCTCGGCACGTTCTTGCCATGCTGGGTCGGCGTATGGACACAGGAACACCCCGCAACCGCGTTTCAACCCCGACCCCCCCCCCCACACACACACACACCAACATCACTCTCTCACTGTCTCACTCTCATTCTCACTCTTCACTCTCACTCGTCAGTCTCACTCTCACTCTCACTCTGCACCACACACACACACACACCAACATCACTCTCTCACTGTCTCACTCTCACTTTCACGCTCACTCTCACTCTCACTCGTCACTCTCACTCTTCACTCTTCACTCTCACTCTCACTCTGCACCCCGCCTACACAGGTACCTCGGCACGTTCATGCCGCGCTGGGTCGGCGCGTGGACGCCCGGGGGTGTCGCGCTCGGCCTGATGCTGACAGCGCTGCTGCCGTTGCATTTGTGGGCGGTGGGTTGTTGGCTGTTGGTTATTGGTTGGGGTCTCAGTTGTTGGTTGTTGGTTGTTGGTTATTGGTTGTTGGTTGTGCTGTCAGTTGTTGTGATGCTGACTGTGATGCTGCCGCTGCACCTGTGGGCGGTGGGTTGTGGGTTGTTGGTTGTTGGTTGTGGGTTGTGCTGCCAGTTGTTGCGATGCTGACTGCGCTGCTGCCGCTGCACCTGTGGGCTGTTGATTGTTGGTTGTGCTGTCAGTTGTTGCGATGCTGACAGCGCTGCTGCTGCGCTGCTGCCGCTGCATGTACTGTTGGTTGTTGGTTGTGGTGTCAGTTGTTGCGCCCGCCCGCGCCCTTCTCCTGCCCTTTAGTCTCCACCCCTCAACCCACTCTGCTGCCTACCCACTCTGTTGCCTACCCACTTTGCTGCCTACCCACTCTGCTGCCTACCCACTCTGCTGCAGGGCCTGCCCGACCCGCGTAATGTCGAGCAGCCCCCCGCCTCCTCCCCCTCCGCCGACTGCCACGCCCACCCCGTCCGCGCCCTCCTCCTGCCCCTAAGCCACCACCCCTCAACCATTCCTCTTTCCAAATCTGCTGCCTACCCAATCTGCTGCAGGGTCTGTCCGACCAGCGTAATCTCGAGCAGCCCCCCACCTCTTCCTCCCTGGCCAAAGCCGAAGCCCGCCCCGTCCGCGCCCTTCTCCTCCCCTTAGATCATCACCCTTTTACCCCAATAAGCTGCCTACCCAAAAGGCTGCCTGCCCAATCTGCTGCAGGGGCTCTCCGATCCGGGCTATGTCAAGCCGCCCCCGCCTGTCCCCCCACCAACGTCGAAGCCGGTGAGAAATATGATGGGCGGGAGGAGAGCGCTCTTGCTGTTTTTGTTGTTGTTGTGTTGTTGCTGTTGTTGTTGCTGTTGCTGCTGTTGCTGCTGTTGCTGCTGTTGTTGCTGTTGTTGTTGCTGTTGCTTTTTTTGTTGTTGTTGCTGCTGGTGGTGTTGCTGCTGTTGTTGCTGTTGTTGTTGCTGCCGTTGCTGCTGTTTGTGTTGGTGTGGGGTGTGGGGTGTTGTTGGTGTTTTCACGGAGTGCACAGGGGGGGGGGGGGCACCTGCCCGAGTGTGAGCGAGCGAGTGCAACGACTTGAACACACTGATACACGTAATCACACACACTCCCCCCCCCCTCGCACACGCTCTCTCTCTCCCTCACTCCCCCTCGTGAATTCCACCTTTCTCTCCCTCTCCGTCTCTCCCCTCATATGCACTCCCTCCCTCTCTCTCCCTAATCCCCACACCACACCACACACTTAACCCTCCTCCCCCCCCCACACACACACCACCCTCCCACCTCTAAACCTTAATCCATGAACCCCGTCCACCTCAGTAACAGTAACAGTAACACGGGGTTTCCAGCTAAGCAGGCTACTCTTCTACTAGAGACACCCGCCGATACTCCAGCACACTTAAGTACTAGAGTACCGCCGGCTCCCGGCCGATAGACTACCGCTCCCGCCGGCTAGACTACCCCAAACAGCGGTCTCTGAGAGACATGTCAGGCAAGGAGCATATAGGAGAGGACCTTCCTCAGGGTCACAGTAGTAGCTTTGTGGCCAGTCAAGCCGGCAGAGCCAACTGGCGCTGACTGGAACGGTCCCCGCCGTCCACCTCCCCTGGAACGGTCCCCGCCGCCCAGTGATTTTCCTTTCAGGATTTTTAATTAATTGTTCTACAGCCGGATTTTGCTTTGACCGCGTTGAACGTTGACCTCCCGTTGACCTTTTGTCCTCATACATGGGTGATTTGAAAGCTGTTGACGTGCTCT
>VFSX01000457.1:97500-112500 GCA_016618255.1 Chlamydomonas sp. UWO 241 | reverse complement strand
ACAACTGCCTCCAGGCGAGTGGTGTTCCCGCCACAAGGCGCTCCTGCCTGTGACGTGTGTGTGTGTGTGTGTGTGTGTGTGTGTGTGTGTGTGTGCGAGAGAGAGAGGGGGAGAGAGGGAGAGAGAGGGAGGTGTGTGTGTGTGTGTGTGTGTGTGCGTGCGTGCGTGCGTGCGAGGGAGAGAGAGGGAGATAGCTTTGCACTGTGCTGATGTACGCTGAAGCTTATAGGCGCTCTATGCCGTGCCTTCTGTGTGTGCATGCGAGAGAGAGAGAGAGAGAGAGGGGCAGTTGTGCGCTCTGCTGCTGTGCTCTGAATCTGTCTAGGCTCTCGATGTCGTGTGTTTGACCCTAGTGACCGTGTGTGTGTGTGTGTGTGTGTGTGTGTGCGAGAGAGAGAGAGGGGAAGGGAGGGAGAGAGAGGGAGTTGTGTGTGTGTGTGTGTGCGAGGATTAATGGAGGCGCGTTCTCGTCGCCGAGCCCTGGACCCAGCAATGCGGCGCTGCTGGTGACGAGGATCTCCGTGCCGCTGACAAGCGGGGTAAAATACGACTGCCCGGCTCCTGCTAGACTGCCCCTCGGTGGAACACTTCAGGAGCGGCTTGCCCGGCGCTGCCATGGCTTGGCGAGTAGCCGCGGCGCTGCCGCGGCCCGTGCTGGGAGACGGCCCTTATCCTCCCCCCATGCAGGACGCCATGCGGCACCGATCTCGACGAGTTGATCGACGAGCGGAGGAGCTGGCGCCCGTCAATGCATGCTGGACATTGGTCAAGATGGCCGCCCGTGGAGGCGGGCTACCATCACGGCTTCAGCGGTGGCGACCGCCGAGGCAACACAGAGTAAATCCGCTTCACCAATCGCAGCGTTCGTCACCGCGCTCATCCTCGGGGTCGCTCGTCTGCCCGTGACTGGCGTTGGAAGGTCTTCAGGCAGCCTCCATGACAACTCTGTCGTCCATGCACCCCTGGAGGGTGGGACCTGGCCATGCATGAGGCATGGGGCGCCGGCTGAGGCCCATGCAAACGAGAGCTGGACAGCCATGCACTGCCAGGCGGGGACCGTTCCAGTCAGCGCTAGCCGGCTCTGCCGGCTTGACTGGCCACAAGGCCACTACTGTAACCCTGAGGAAGGTCCTCTCCTATATGCTCCTTGCCAGACATGTCTCTCAGAGCCCGCTGTTTGGGGTAGTCTAGCCGGCGGGAGCGGTAGTCTATCGGCCGGGAGCCGGCGGTACTCTAGTACTTAAGTGTGCTGGAGTATCGGCGTGTGTCTCTAGTAGAAGAGTAGCCTGCTTAGCTGGAAACCACGTGTTACTGTTACTGTTACTGTGTTACTGTGTGTGCGAGAGGGAGAGAGAGGGAGGGAGAGGGAGAGAGAGGGAGAGAGAGGGAGAGGGAGATAGCTGTGTACTGTGCTGCTGTACGCTGAAGCTGTCTAGGCGCTCTATGCCGTGCCTTGCGTGTGTGTGTGTGAGAGAACTGTGTGCTCTGCTGCGCAAGTTCTGGAAGCGGAGGGCAATATCGTATGCCTTGTGTGTGTGCGTGAGAGGGAGAGAGAACTGTGTGCTCTGCCGCACAAATTTCGGAGCGGCCGGGCATATCCAATGCCTTGCGTGTGTGTGTGTGTGTGTGTGTGTGTGTGTGTGTGTGTGTGTGTGAGAGAGAGAGAGAGAGAGAGTGAGAAAGAGAGAGGCAACTGTCTACGCTGCTGCTGTGGTCTGAAGCTGTCGAGACTCTCTATGCTGTGCCTTGTGTGTGTGTGAACGCGAGAGAGAGTGAGAAAACTGTGTGCTCTGCTGCGCAAGCTCTGCAAGCGACCGGGCATTTCCAATGCCTCGCGTGTGTGAGAGAAAACGGTGTGCTCTGCTGCGCAATTTCTGGACGCGGCCGGGCATATCCAATGCCTTGCGTGTGTGAGAGAAAACGGTGTGCTCTGCTGCGCAATTTCTGGACGCGGCCGGGCATATCCAATGCCTTGCGTGTGTGAGAGAAAACGGTGTGCTCTGCTGCGCAATTTCTGGACGCGGCCGGGCATATCCAATGCCTTGCGTGTGTGAGAGAGAAAACGGTGTGCTCTGCTGCGCAATTTCTGGACGTGGCCGGGCATATCCAATGCCTTGCGTGTGTGTGAGAGAGAGAGGGGGAGTGAGAGAACTGTGCGCTCTGCTGCGCAACTTCTGGAAGCGGCCGGGCACATCCAACTGTTCGTTGCATACTGACTGTGCTGCATCCCCCCCTCTCCTTCCTCCTCGCCCACCCCGCTCTCGCTCTCTCGGTTGCTCGCCCCCCTCTCTCGGCCTCTCTTGCCCCCTCCCTCCCGCACAGTTCTGGAAGTGGCCAGACGTCAACTGGTGGGCCTCGACTGAGCTTGGCACACACACACACACACACACACACACACGCACACCTCTCTTACCCTCTCTCACCCTCTCTTGCCCTCTCTGCTGCTCGCCCCCTCTCTCTCACCCTCTCTTGCCCCCTCCCTCCCGCGCAGTTCTGGAAGCAGCCAGACGTCAACTGGTGGGCAGACTACGAGCGGCACACACACACACACGCACGCACACCTCGCTTACCCTCTCTCACTCTCTGTCACCCTCTCTGCCAGCTCTCTCACCCTCTCTTTCCCCCTCCCTCCCGCGCAGTTTTGGAAACGGCCAGACGTCAACTGGTGGGCAGACTACGAGCGGGGCGATCGAGACATGGTCGCACGCGGGGTTAACCTCGCGACTGTTATGTCTCCGGGGGTCATGCTCCGATGGTGGGTGGGCGAGAGAGGGGAGAAGAGGGACGGGGGAAGGGGGAGGGGATAGGGCAGAGGAGAGGAGGGGAGATGAAAGAAGAGGAGGGGAGGGTGGGGAGGGGAGAGGAGGATAGGAGACAGGAGGGCAGGTGAGAGGGAGGGGAGAGGGGGGGGGGAGGTGAGAGGGGAGGGCAGAGCGGTCAACCTCGCGACGGTGATTTCTCCGGGGGTTGTGTTGCGACGGTGGGTGGGAAGGGGACGGACGGCGAGGGCGAGGGGAGAGGAGGGGAGAGGAGAGGAGGGGTGGGGTACAGAAAGGACAGGACAAGACAGGGAGGAGAAAGAAGTCAACCGTCGCGAGTGTGATGTCCCCGGGGGTCACGCTGCACTGGTGGGTGGGGAGGGGACGGATGGCGAGGGGGGCGCGACATGGTCGCACGGGGGGGGGCAACCTCGCGAGTGTGATGTCTCCGGGGGTCATGCTGCGATGGTGGGTGGGGAGGGGACGGAGGGTGAGGGGGTAGGAGGGGAGAGGAGAGGAGAGGAGAGGAGGGGAAAGGAGAGGAGAGGAGAGGAGGGGAAAGGAGAGGAGAGGAGAGGAGGGGAAAGGAGAGGAGAGGAGAGGAGGGGAAAGGAGAGGAGAGGAGAGGAGGGGAAAGGAGAGGAGAGGAGAGGAGGGGAAAGGAGAGGAGAGGAGAGGAGGGGAAAGGAGAGGAGAGGAGAGGAGGGGAAAGGAGAGGTGGGAGGAGGAGAGGAAGGGAGGGAGGGAGGGGAGAGAGGAGAGAGGAGAGGAGAGGAGAGGAGAGGAGAGGAGAGGAGGGGAGCGGAGAGGAGGGGAGGGGAGGGGAGGGGAGGGGAGAGGAGAGGAGAGGTGGGGTAAGGAGAGGACAGGACAGGACAGGACAGGACAGGAGAGGACACGACAGGACAGGGAGGGGAAAGGAGTCACCATCGCTAAAAACTGTGATGTTCCCGGGGGTCCATGCTGCACTGGTGGGTGGGGAGGGACGGAGGGCGAGGGGGGCGCGACATGGTCTCGCGGGGGGGCAACTTCGCAACTTTTCTGTCTCCAGGGTTCATGCTCCGATGGTGGGTGGGTGAGAGGGGGGAAGAGGGGCGACATGGTCTCGCGGGGGTTCGGCCTCGTAAGTGTGCACTCAGGGGTGATGCTGCGATGGTGGGGAGGGGAGGGGAGAGGGGGGGGAGGGGAGGGAGAGAGGAGGGGAGAAGAGGGGAGAGGAGAGGAGAGGAGAGGAGAGGAGAGGGAGAGGTGGGGACACGGGGAGGGAGTGACTGCATGCTCTGTCCTGAACACCAACGCGGCTCCCTCTCTTCATCCCACTCTCTCTCTCTCTCTGGCACGCTGGCACACGCACGCACGTGCACACATAACGCGCACACACGCACACACACACATACACACCACGAGGCTCGGTCCATGAAGTTCATCCTCGCACGTTCACTCTCACATGTACACACGCACACACACGCACGCCGCAGGTTCGACGTCCTCGCCGCGAGGCGCGAGGCCGCAAAGGCCAACTGGGAGCACAAGCGCATGCACTCTGCGCTCACAAGCCTCGGCGTCGACGCAGAAGCCGCGAGCGCGAGCGTCGTCAAGTCGATCGGGGCGGAGCGGGCCGCGGGCGGCAAGGCGCAAGGCGGTGGGTGCGGGCATGGCGGCTGCGACCATCACCACTGAGTCGCTCCGAGCTACTAAACACGAGCCACTGTGCTGAGGGGATCGACGCAGAGGCCGCGAGAGCGAGCGTCGTCAAATCGATCGGGGCGGAGCGGGCCGCGGGTGGCAAGCCGCAGGGTGGGAGGTGCGGGCACGGAGGCTGCGACCACCACCACTGAGCGGGCGCAACGTGCACTACGAACGGCGCGGCCGCCAGCACCTCTGACTGAGCGGGCGCAGCGTGCGCTCCTTGGCATCGGCCAGCGGCTCCGAGATCGCGGGCACGGCCAGAGAGTCGATCGGGGCGGAGCGGGCGGCGAGCGGCAAGCCGCAGGGCGGGGGGTGCGGCCACGGCGGCTGCGGCCACCACCACTGAGGCAGAGCGCAGCGCGCGCTCTTCAGCATCGGTGTTGAGAGCGCGGGCATGGGCAGATTCGATCGGGGCACAGCGGGCCGCGGGCGGCAAGGCGCACGGCGGCGGCTGCGACCACCACCAGTACTGAGTCGCTGTTGTTTGGTGGCTGCCGGGCGCCGCTGATTGGAGGGCATCGACGCCGGGGCCGCGGGCGCGAGCGCCGTCAAGTCGATCGGGGCGGAGCGGGCGAACGGGCCGAGGCAGGCGGGCCGGTGCGGGCACGGCGGCGGCTGCGGCCACCACCGCTGAGCGGGAGCAACGGGCACAGCGAACGGCGCGGCTGGCAGCATCACTGACTGAGCGGGCGCAGCGCGCGCTCCTCAGCATCGGCGTCATGAGCGTGGGCGTGGCCAGAGTCGGTCGAGGCGGGGCAGGCGGGCACTGCAGGCATGGCGGCTGCTGCGGCCACCACCACTGAGGCTCTGCGAGCTTTTAACTGCGAACCACTGTGCGGAGGGCGCCAAGACCGTGGCCGCAAGCGTTGTCGATTGTCGATTGGGGCAGCGAGGCTGGCGGGCGGCGCGCAGGCGGGTGTGAGCACGGCGGCTGGCTGTGCTCACCGCCTTGAGCGGATGCAGGCACTGAGCAGACACAGCAGGCGCAGCAGAGTCGGCTGCGAACACCAGCGCAGGCCAAACACTGGCACCATTGCGCGGTCGTAGGCAGGCTGTTGGGTGGGAAGGTTGCTGCCTATTCACAAGAGTCGAGGTCGATGCCGTTGTTGGCCAAAAAAATTGTAGGGAAGTGCGGATAGTACTTTGGTAATGATCAATATCATGACGCGCGCGTTGGATAGGATTCGGCGTCGGCCCTGTCTGCACGTGTCAGCGTATGCGTGTTGGATGCGCACTGGCATGTCATGCTGCCACTGTGGCTCTCCGCTGATTTCTTGAGGTGCTGTCCTGCTTTCTACTTCGGAAGTCTGGGTGAAACTGGCCTGGCGGTGCATGGGCACTGCTTGTGCCGGTGGCACACGGCCAGTCTACCGCAGCCGCACACATACGGCTGGGCAAGCTCGTGCCCATCTGTCAGGCCCATCGGGTAGCGGGTGATGGGTGTTGCCACTGCTACCACTTGCTTGCCCTCCACAAGCCGCGCCGCGTACCTGCCCCATGCGCGCCAAGGGGGGGGGGGCGGAGACTCGCGGAGCGCTGCGCCACGCCGCCGTGTGCCCGCCAATGCTGATGATGACGTGCTCTCTGTGCTGCTGTCTGGGACGGCAATAGCACGCGCACGCCGCGCGCCCCCAACGCCTCCCCCCGCTGTGATGGCACCCGCGCCGCCCGGGGTGGGCGTGACCCGGCGCGGGTGCCATCACAGCGCCGAGTCGCGCCGCGCGTGCCCGCTGATGCTCTCTATGCTGCTCTGGCACAGCGCGAGCTCATGGTCGAGCGCGCCCGTCTGCTTCGCGCACTCCTCGAGGTCGCGGCTGCGCTCGGCGAGCGCGTAGAGCGCCTTGTGCTTCGCGCTCTTCTCCGCCTGCGTGCGTGCACACGCAAGTCAAGAGAGGGGTTGGGCAGGGTTGGGGGGAGCGCAAGAGTCGAAGCGGCACACACGCATCGAGCGCGATGTCGGGGTGTGGGGGGAGCGTGAGGGCGCCTCGTGATCTGCGCTCTTCTCCGTCTGAGGTGTTGCACACACGAGTCGAGAGAGAGGTAAGTAAAGGTTGAGGGGGGCATGAGGGTCAGGCCTTGCGTGCACACATTGACCCCTGGTGCGCACACACATTGACCGGGGCGCTGTGTTTGTTTGGGGGCGCAGTGAGGGTTGATCATCGCGTGTCGCGCTCTTCTGCATCTGCGTTGCGTTCACACACACACACACACACACACATGCATGCACACGCACGTTGACGGAGGCGGCAATGTGTTGTGGATGGGGGATCAGGAGGCCCGGCGAGTTGGGTTGGGAGTGGCGCCTGCGCGTTTTCAAGGTTATCGGGTGTATGACATCTCCTCTCCTCCACCCTCTCCTCCACCCTCCCCTCCCATCCAACCCCGCGCGCACGCACACGCACACTCACACGCACACCCTCAAACTGCCCCATGTGACCCACATCCTGTCGCTGCTGCAGACTCGTGATCAGCATCTCTTGGCTCGCCATGTTGCTTTCCGCTCGGCGGCTCCCGGCCACAATGCGCCCTAGCTGCGCGCGCAAGCTCTGCACCTCCTCGTCCTTCTGCTCCAGCTGCGCGGGCAGCGGGAGGGGCGTGTGTGTGGTGCGTGCGAGCGGGCCCGGGCAGAAGTGTTGCGTCGTGCGCTCACGAGCGTGCGCAGCAGTGGGCACACACGAGCTGCCTGCCGTGTGTGCGCACACACCTGGATCTGCAGCCGCTGGCTCTGCACCATGTCGACGTCCTTCCAGCTTCGCTTGCCGAGCACGCTTGCGCTGTCGCCGGCGCGTGCGTGGTCGCGGCACACCGCGAAGATGAGCAGGCTGCGCGCGTGCGCGGGAGAGGGGGCGAGGTTAAGGGCTGGTGAGGTATGTGGACAGACCAGAGGCTGCATGCATACAGTTGGGTACAGGATGCAAGGCCAGGGGGGCACTGCGGGGGCACATGTTGCAAGGCAGGGGGGGGGGGGACTGCTCTCCATGCAAAAAACCCGACCCCGGTGCCATGTCGGCATGCGACTCACCACAGCACGAAGCACGTAGCCAGTGATGCAGTTGTTTCCGAGATTAGCGGCCAGTGGTGCGTGGTGAAGAGGGCGCGCTGTGAGGGCGGCCGATTTATCGATGGCAGGAGTCCGAGGCTCGATGTGCGTTCCAAGCTCCGCTCGAGGCTCAGTTGCTTGATCCCCAGCATGATGCTGACACCACTATACTTGTCCAAATTAGTGCGTGTGGCGCTGCTGTCGCGCTGTCCTGCGAGCTGCGGCGCTGGTGGTGTGCGCTGTGTTCTCCGATGTGCGTGTCGCCCCCTACTCCCCAATTATAAGCCAACGTGCGTTTTTGATGCTAGTTATGTATGCGCCACCACTGCTGGACACTGCTTCGCCGTGTCGCTGTTGTTGTGTTGCTGGTGTTGTGTCGCTGCTGTGTCGCCAGCCGAGGTAGAGAGCCCTATGCACCAAGACTGATTCCTCCAGCACGTTGGCGCACGTTGGCGTACGTTGTACGCAACCGACCTTGCCTCGCTCCACGTAAGAGAGCCAGTGTGGGGGCCCGCCAACTCGCGCCCACCACCTTACTAACCGATGTCGACGACATGGCATCGCGTGCTGCTTTCGTGCAACCACGATGGTGAAGAGCGTAGAACATTGATCATGATTGCACGGGTGCTGCGCGCTGCGTTGTGCCTGGTTGGTGTGTTCCCCCACGTGTGTTCCCCCATGTGTGTTCCCCCACGTGTGTTCAGGACTGGGCAGCCTCTAGCCTGGGTGTCTGGCTGTCTAATCTAATCTAAGGGGTAATTGTGTCCAATAGTGCCTTCAATAATATCTTAACTACAGCGCAGGAGTTGAATCTCCCCCACCCCTATGCAACACTTGGACCTGGACAGCTAGCAGATGCAGGCAGATAGCGGTCAAGCCAGGCAGCCTGAGCAGTCAAACTTTGAAAGGAAACCGACCAGGCCTAGGACGCAGGAGGAAACCCGTTACAGGACAAGGGGTTTAGCGACCAGCACGCCTCTACATAAACCTACACGGGCGCGCACACACAAAGCAGGGGTCGCATGCGCGCGCACCGCACAGAGGCACACAATGTCTGTGCGAGAGCCAGCCGTGCTGTTAGGAGGCCAACGAGGGCACAGCCCTGGTCCCGTAACACGTGCCCCCAGTCACTCTGGTCTGGGTTGCTTTTACAGGTTTTCAGTGATTTTGTTTTGGGCTTCAGCAGCTCCTGGTAGCCATTGAGAGCCATTTGGCTCCTCACGATCCCATCAGATACAGCTCAACCAACCACGTTGATTGACTGTCTGACGATCCCATCGGATACAGCTCGTCACGAGCTTGAAAATCACCTACATTTGACGGTCGATGGTCAACGCTAAGGCAGCAGGCAAGGCGGTCAACGGGGCGTTTGTTCGCACGCCGGCTCCCAGAAAGTGACTAAAAAAGCTGAAAACAAAATCACTGCAGGTTTTACAATGCAGGACATGTGCGCGTCAAGAGGTCCTGCTGTGCTAAAGCCGTGTCGACACCACTGCCGCTGCAACTGGTGCACCGGGGCTTCGAGCACGACCGATGCCGGGGCTGCCAGCTGGGTGCAGGCTGCAGGTCTTCCACCTGGTCGTAAAGCTCAGAGTTGCAGGCACGCAGGTCAAGCTTGCATAGCCTGGCGCATGCCTTCAGGGGAGCCAGACTCATGTCGACAGAGCGAGCCATCCACAGCTCCTCGAGTGTCTCGCTGCATGCTGCGAGCGGCGACAGATCTGCCACGCTGAAGCATAAGGGCATCCACAAGCACCTGAGCTGCACACAGCTGCGAACAAAGTCGATGGAGATCAGGTCGCGACAGCCGCTGACGTCGAGAACACGGAGCATTGCTCCCAGGCTGCTGCTGAGCGTCAGTCCCCAAAGCCGCCATGCTCCAGCCTACAGATCCAAGGATGTGCACGCGCACGGGTCAGGAGGCATCATGGCCGGTAAGCATCCTGCCACAATGCGAGAGAGCTGCATGCGAGGGATCGGCAAGTGCATGGCAAGTGCATGGACGCCATGCAAGTGCACGCTCATGCGCGCGTTGCCCCCACCTTCCGCACGGTGAGGCTCGTCAGCCGAGTCAGCGACGCCGTGGCGAGTGGCTGCAGGTCGGAGGCGCCGCTCACTCCCAGCAGGGTGAGGTCGCGCACGCCCGACCAGTTTGAGAGCGCATGGATGAGCTGGGCTGCAGACAGCCCCGAGCTGGGGCTGGCCACCACCACGATCGACGCATCCACCTGGCCGCGTATGGCCCTGTTCACGCATCGGAGGGCCTGCTTGCTGGCGCGATCCAGCCACGGCCACAGGGCCGTGAACAGGTCGGCGGAGAAGAGCACCGCGTCAACAGCGAGTGGGTGCGCACCTTGGGCGGCGTCCATTGCGACGTGTGGAGGGGGAGAGGAACCTCTGCATGGTTGGTGTGGACGAGAAGTGGGGGGGGTGTCGCGCTTTTGCTCAGTTTTCGACGTGTCAGTGTACACATGTGTTGATGAAACAGAGGGTTGAGGCATGTATGTATGGTGGCGAGTTGGGGAGCGTGTGAGTACAGCACTGATCCATGCAAGGATGGTGACCCGGGGTGCATGTCAGGACATGCAGGCTAATTACCTGAAAGCGTGGCGCCAGTAGGACCGCATCTGTCGCAGTCAGCTTGCAGCCATGTGCCGCGTCCCTCAACGCAGACAAGGCGGCGCGGCAGACAGATGTGGCTTGATGACAGCGGGGCAAGAAGGCACAACATTGCTGCCGCACGAGGTTTGCACGCGACGCCCCCTTCAAACACCACTGCCTGGTCCACCCCAGGTAGATAGGTCGGACGAGGCTTGACGGCCGAGCAGCCGTGATGGGTGCTACATTTGTATGTGGTACAAGGTTGGGCACTTGAATAAGTATACGATGCACACACGATGCAGCCATTCATATCAAGGTGCGTCCACACGGTGCAGCCTTATAGCGGTGTCAGGCACAGGTGGGCAGCCATTCATGTCCAGGCCTAGTGAGGCCAGCTTGACACTGCCGTGAAGAGGATCCATGCCTGAGCGGAGCGCAAAGAGGGGAGGTTGAGCCACATCTCGCCGTCCGCATTCAAGGTGTGTGTGTTTGTGTGTGTGTGTGTGAATGTGTGTGTGTGTGTGCATGTGTTAGGGGTTATGGCTGCCTGGTTTTACATGATTTTGAAAGCGTTTGTGTGACAACATGTGACCTCCTAGCAGTCACTTGCTTGCATTTGCTTGCATTTACGACGTCGGCAACCATGGCTTCGGCTTCTTCTGACCGCGGCATGACCGCAGGTGCGCACGCCCTGGGCTGGGAGTCGAGGGATTGGAACAGCAGTTGGGAGAGGCCTCAACGAACCAGGTCACGAACCAGGTCACAAGGAGCGGGAGAGGTACTGGACTATGTGATACACATTGCTCCAGCCCCAGTCCACGAGGGAGACCGTCGCGTGCACCTTGCGTGCGTGCATCACCCATGCCAACCGTAACCTGCTCAACCAGGCAGGCGCACCAGGATCACATCATGTGACAAGTGACGGGCGGGGTTTCCCATGCCCCACGCGGCAGATCAGGCCGTTGTGAGCATGCAATGCATGCCACATCACATGTGGCGCGCCATGCAAGGGGTGCATGGCGGGGCCGTGATCCATCACATAACCCCTCACTGTAATGCCTAACAAACAACCAATTACTGGATTGATCGTCTCTTGCTCCAACTGCAGTGACGACTGAGTTTGTGTGTGTGTGTGTGTGTGCGTATTTTACACCCTATGTGTGTGTGTGCGTGTGTGTGTCCCCCTCATGTCCTCACTGTGGTAATGTTCTGCCGTTTCCTACCACCCAGAACTCGACCACAGCAGAACACAGCATCGCAAGTCACAGCAGGCGTCGCGAGACTGCGCCATCAGTGTCTATGGGCCAAGCAAGAATTTGCCTTTAAACCCTAGACCCTAAACCAGATAACCCTCAACTCACGCATCAACCCTAAACCTGTGTCCTCACTCTAAACCCTAGAAACCTCGACCCTAAACTTGTGCCCTCACTGTCCCTGCGTCTGACCCCTGCTGCTGCTGCCGCCGCTGCTGCTGCTGCTGCTGCTGCTCTGCTGCTGCTGCTGCTGCTGTTGCTGCTGCTCCTGCTGCTTGTTTAAGAGGCATACTGAAGGCCGCGTTTGAGGCAGCACGACACCCGTGGAGCGTGCTGCCCTCCCCTCCCCCTTGCACCCACTGACCATACTGCTGCTGCTGCTTGAGCAGACGTGCTGAAGGCCGCGTTCGCGGCAGCTCGGCCCTCGGGTGGAGCGCCCCCCCCCCCTTGCAGCCACTGACCATGCTGCTGCTGCTGCTGCTGCTGCTTCTACTGCTGCTTGAACAGGCATGGTGAAGGCCGCGTTTGAAGCAGCATGCACGACACCCGTGGAGCGTGCTGCCCCCCCTCCCCCTTGCGCCCACTGACCCTGCTGCTGCTGCTGCTGCTACTGCTGCTTGTTGAGCAGACGTGCTGAAGGCCGCGTTCAAGGCAGCTCGGCCCTGGCGTGGAGCGTGCCCCCCCCTCCCACACACCCCCCGCCCCCCTTGAAGCCACTGACCATGCTGTTGTGCTGTGCTGCGTGTTGAACAGACATGCTCAAGGCCGCGTTCGAGAGCAAGCAAGTCCCGACCGCGCTCGAGCCCTACATAAAGCAGCTCGGCCCTCTGATCGTCGCCGCGGCCAACATCCTGGACGCCGCGTGGCCGGTCGTGGAGAAGTGCTTTGCGATCGGCATGAAGGTGGGTCGGCATTGACCCTAAACCGTTTACCCCCAAACCTCAATCCGAATCCTTCATCCTAGACCCCAAACTCTTAACCCTGAACTGAACATCCTGGACGCCGCGTGGCCGGTCGTGGAGAAGTGCTTTGCGATCGGCATGAAGGTGGGTCGGCATTGACCCTAAACCGTTTACCCCCAAACCTCAATCCGAATCCTTCATCCTAGACCCCAAACTCTTAACCCTGAACTGAACATCCTGGACGCCGCGTGGCCGGTCGTGGAGAAGTGCTTTGCGATCGGCATGAAAGTGGGTCAGCATTGACCCTAAACCGTGAACCCTAAAACCTTAATCCGAACCCTAAACCCCAAACCTCAAACCCGAGACCCTGAACCAACTATCCTTAACGCCGCATGGCCGGCCGTGGATAAGGGCTTTGAGATCGGCATGAAGGTGGGTCGGCATTGCCCCTTCAGAAACCGCAACCCCTCTAAAAAGGAAATGTAATCCGAACCCTAGACCCCAAACCCTAACTAAACCCTCAACCAACCATCCTCGATGCCGCGTAGCCAGTCGCGGAGAAGGGCTTTGAAATCGGCATGAAGGCCGGCATTGAGCCGCGATCGTAGACCGTAGACCCCCAAATCCCAAACCCTAAACCCTAACCCCCAAACCTAAACCTAAACCTTAAACCGTTACCTTTTATGCTTCACCCTGAACCCTGTGGGAGAACCCTCTCAACCCTAAACCCTCCCCATAACCATATCGTAAACCCTAAACCCCAACGCCCCAACGCCTCAACCCTAAACCCCAATGCCAAAGATTGAACGGATCCTTAACCCTTTGACCCGCCCCTGCCTCCTAAACCCCATGTTTCTAAACATTTCCAGGGGTGGAAGACCATCAGCCCGTACAAGCACGACTTCCTGCCCATCGTGTTTGGCCTCATGCTCATCTTCTTCGGCGGCTCGCTGCCGCTGACGATCGCTGCAATTGAGGCGTTCCGGCTGTGTGGATGGTGAGATCATCAGGGGTGCGAGCAGGGACAAAGGACGCAGCTGCCCGCATCTAGTAGCCTGGCACACACATGCACACACACACACACACACACACACACACACACACATGCGTGCGTGTGCACGCGTGCGCGCGGCCACCCCCCATGCGCCCTATGCACCCCAACGTGTGCGACTCACAATCTCCCCCCCTCCCCAAACCCCCTGCCCCCCCAAACCTCCTCCCCTGGCAGGGAGAAGACCAAGGCCTCTGCGCTGACTCTGGCTCAACAGTTCCGGGTGCGTTAGCAGCACACCGTCATAGTGCACCGTCATAGGGCACCGTCATAAGGAATCATCGTAGGGCACGCTCTCGGAGCGCACCATCAGAGTGCACCATCAGAGCGCACCATCAGAGCGCACCATCAGAGGGCACCGTCAGAGCGCACCATCAGAGCACACCATCAGAGGGCACCGTCAGAGCGCACCATCAGAGCACACCATCAGAGCGCACCATCAGGGCACACCATCAGGGCGCACCATCAGAGCGCACCATCAGAGCGCACCATCAGAGCGCACCATCAGAGCACACCATCAGAGCACACCATCAGAGCACACCGTCAGAGCGTGATGCGCTGTAGGGAACGTAGCCGCACGCACGCACACACACACACACGAGCGGGGGGCATAACGCGATGATGGCAGGCACCCACCCCCCCCCACACACACACAAGCAGGTCGCCATGGACGCGAGTAAAAAGGATGACCTGATTGACGCCGACAACGATGGCGTCGCCGATGTGAAGCAGATTGGCAGGCGCGACGTGAGTATGAAACACCAAAGAAAGACGCACGTTCAGGGTTGTTGGTTTCGCCTCAGGTCGCACGTATACGCCGTAAGCGTCACCACGCATCAGTGGTGTCCTTAAGGAAAACGAGAATGTTCAGTTTGCCCCCGCAACACTGGAGGGGACATGCCGACTTGCCCCCGCAGGAGGCGATTTTTGCGGAAAAGTGTGAAATTGCCGATTTTCACACTTTCCGGAGCGAAATTGTCGCGATTCGCCCTCGCAGTTTCCCCCAAATTTACCGTTTTGCTCCCGCAGCGGGGACTGCGGGAGCTGCGGGGGCGCTAAGGACATCACTGCTACGCATGCGCCTGCCCTCTGCTGCGCAAGCTCGTCACCATGCGCAAGGTCTTGCCCCCAACCCTAAATCGTCCACCGTCCCCGTAGCCCCCAGACCCTTAACCCTAAACCTTGTGTACTCCTCCCCTGCCGCTGCTGCTGCTGCTGCTGCTGCTGCTGCTTGTCATGCACAAGATCATGTCCCATATCCTCAACCCTAACACCCTCAACCTTGACCCCTAAACCCCGTGTCCTCACTGTCGCTGCCCCCCCCGGTTGCTGCTGCTGCTGCGCAGCTCATCAACACGCGCAAGATCTTGCCTCCCAAACCTACACACTAGAGCCCTCAATCAGGTTACCCTGAGCCTTATAAGCTCTTTGTCGTCACTGTCCCTGCGCCTACCTCCCTGCTGCTGCTGCTGCTGCTGCTGCTGGTTTACCCTAGTCCCCGTGTCCGCACCACCCCTGGCCCCCCTGCTGGTGCTGCTGTTGATGCTGCAGCTCGTCACATGCAAGATCTTGACCCTTACCCAAACCCTAAAACCCTAAAACCGTAAACCGTAACCCCCTAACCCCCGTGTCCTCACTGCTCCTGTCCCCCCCCCCTCCCGCCGCAGCTCATCACGCGCAAGATCCAGGTCTTCATGAAGGTGCG